>BSBK01002074.1:1200000-1800000 GCA_027943335.1 Chamaecyparis obtusa
CATGTAACACGCCATTATGAGCTTGCAAATGACCGAATTGGTCAATCATTCCATGAGAATCACCTACAATCACGTAACAAGCCATTCTGAGCTTACAAATCACCAAATCGGTCAGCCGTTCGATGAGAATTAGCAACAATCATGTAACGAGCCATTTTGAGCTTACAAATCATCGAATCGGTTAACCGTCCAATTAGAATCAGCTACAATCACGTAACAAGCCATTTTGGGCTTACAAATCATCGAATAGGTCAACCATTCGATCCAAATCATGTGACAAGCCATTCTAAGCTTAAAAATTATCGAATTGGTCGACCATTTGAGGAGAATCAATTATAATCATGTAACAAGCCATTCTGAGCTTACAAATCATCGAATTGGTCAACTGTTCGATTGGAATTAGCTATAATCACGTAACAAGCCATTCTGAACTTACAAATCACCAAATTGGACAATCATTTAAATAGAATAAGCTACAAACATGTAAAAAACCATTCTGAGGTAACAAATCACCGAATCAGTCAATCGTTTGATGAAAATCAGCTAGAATCATGTAACAAACCATTGTGAGCTTACAAATCACCAAATCGATCAACCTTTCAATGAGAATCAGCTAGAATAATGTAAAAAGTCATTCCAAGCTTAGAAATCATCAAATCGGTCAACCGTTCGATGAGAATTAGCTACAATCACATAACAAGCCATTCTGAGCTTACAAATCATCGAATTGCTAAACTGTTTGATGAGAATCAGCTAAAATCATGTAATAAGCGATTATGAGCTTACAAATCATCGAATCAGTCAACCATTCGATGAGAATCAACTACTATGACGTAAAAAGCTATTATGAGCTTACAAATCACTAAATCGGTGAACTATTCGACGAGAATCAGCTACTATCATGTAAAAAGCCATTCTGAGCTTACAAATCACTAAATTGGTCAATCGTTTGAAGAGAATCAACTATAATCAACAAACCATTATGAGCTTACAAATTACTGAATCGGTCAACAACTTAATGAGAATCAGCTACAATCACATAACAAGTCATTCTAAAGTTACAAATCACCGAATCGGTCAACCGTTTGATGAGAATCAGCTACAATCACGTAACAAGCCATTCTGAGCTTACAAATCACCGAATCGATCAACCATTCACTGAGAATTAGGTACTATAATGTAAAAAGTCATTCTGAGCTTGCAAATCACCGAATCAGTCAACCGTTTGATAAGAATCAGTTACAATCACAACAAGCTATTTTGAGCTTACAAATCACTGAATCAGTCAACCGTTTGATGAGAATCAGCTAGAATCATGTAACAAGCCATTCTGAACTTACAAATCACTTAATCAATCAACCGTTCGATGAGAATCAGCTACAATCATGAAACAAGTCATTCTGAGCTTACAAATCACCAAATCAGTCAACCGTTCGATGAGAATTAGCTACAGTCACGTAACAAGCCATTCTAAGGTTACGATTCACCGAACCAGTGAACTGTTTGATAAGAATCAGATAAAATCACGTAATAATCCATTATGAGCTTAGAAATCACTGAATTGCTCAACCATTGGATGAGAATCAGCTACAAACAGGTAAAAAGTCATTATGAGCTTATAAATCACTGAATCGGTGAGCCCTTGCATGAGAATCAGCTACATTCACATAAGAAGCCATTTTGAGCTTCCAAATCACCGAATCAATCAATCGTTCAATAAAAATCAACTACAATCACGTAACAAGCTATTATGACCTTACAAATCACTGAATCGGTCAACCATTTGATGAGAATTAGCTACAGTCACGTAACAAGCCATTTTGAGCCTACAAATCACTGAATCAGTCCACCGTCTGATGAGAATCAAGTACAATCACGTAACAAGCCATTCTGAGCTGACAAATCATCGAATTGGTCAACTGTTCGGTGCAAATCAACATCAATCACCTGAAATGCCATTCTGAGCTTACAAATAACTGAATCGTTCAACCATGCAATGAGAATCAGCTACAATCATGTAACAAGCCATTCTGAGCTTACAAATCACCGAATCGGTGAACCATTCAATGAGAATCAACTACAATCATGTAATAAGTCATTTTGAGTTTAAAAATCAATGAATTGGTCAACTGTTTGATGAGATTATATTACAATCATGTAACAAGCCATTCTGAGCTTACAAATGACCCAATCAGTCAACCATTTGATGAGAATCAGCTACAATTATGTAATAAGCCATTCTGAGCTTACAAATTACTGAATTGGTCAACCGTTCGATGAGAATCAATTACAATCATGTAACAAGCCATTCTTAGCTTACAAATTATTGAATCGGTTAACCGTTTAGTGAGAATCAACTACAATCACATAACAAGCCATTATGAGCTTACAAATCACCAATCGGTCAACCCCTCGATGAGAATCAAGTACAATGATGTAACAAGCCATTCTGAACTTACAAATCACCAAATTGGTCAACCATTCGATGAGTATCAGCTATAATCATGTAACAAGCCATTTTGAGATTACAAATCATCGAATCGGTCAACCGTTCAATGAGAATCAGCTTCAATCAAATAAAACACCATTTTTAGCTTACAAATCACCAAATCGGTCAACTGTTCAATGAGAATCAGCTACAAACATGTACCGAGCCAATCTGAGCTTACAAATCATTGAATCGGTCAAGCATTCGATGAGAATTAGCTACAATCATGTAACAAGCCATTTTGAGCTTGCAATTCACCGAATTGGTCAACCGTTCAATGAGAGTAACCTATTATCACGTAACAAGCCATTCTAAGCTTACAAAACACTAAATTAGTCAATCATTGGATAAGAATTAGGTACAATCACATAAGAAGCTATTTTGAGCTTACAAATCATCGAATCGGTTAATCGTTCAATAAGAATCAGCTACAATCACGTAACAAGTCATTCTGAGCTTACAAATCACCAAATAGGTCAACCATTTGATGCAAATCAACTACAATTACGTGACAAACCATTCTAACCTTACAAATGACCGAATCAGTTAATCGTGCGATGTGAATCAGCTACAATCACGTGACAAGCCATTTTAAGCTTAAAAATCACCGAATCGGTCAACCGTTTGATGAGAATCAATTATATTCATGTAACAAGCCATTGTAAGCTTAGAAATCACCGGATCGGTCAACCATTCGATAAGAATCAACTACAATCACGTAACAAGCCATTTCGAGCTTACAAATCATTGAATCGGTCAACCGTTCAAAAAGAATCAGCTTCAATCACGTAACAAGCTACTCTAAGCTTACAGATCATTGAATAGATCAACCGTTAGATAAGAATAAACTACAATCATGTAACAAGACATTCTGAGCTTACAAATCATCGAATTATTCAACTGTTTGAGGAGAATCAATTATAATCACGTAACAAGCCATTCTGAGCTTACAAATCACTAAATCAAACAACCGTTCAATTACAATCAGTTACAATCACGTAACAAACCATTTTGAACTTACAAATCACTGAATCAGTTAATCATTTGATGAGAATCAACTACAATCATGTAAAAAGCCATTCTAAGGTTAGAAGTCACCGAAATGGTCAACTGTTCGATGAGAATTAGCTACAATCCCTTTACAACCCATTCTAAGTTTACAAATCATCAAATCGGTCAACCATTCAATAAGAATCAGCTACAATCATGTAACAAACCATTCGGAGCATACAAATCACCGACTCGGTCAACCGTTCCATGAGAATTAGTTACTATCATGTTACAAGCCATTCTGAGCTTACAAATCATTGAATAGGTCAACCGTTCGATGAGAATCAGCTACAATCTTGTAACAAGCCATTATGAGCTTACAAATCATTGAAAATTAGCTACAATAAGGTAATTAGCTATTTTGAGCTTACAAATTACTAAATTGGTGAACCGTTTGATAAGAATAAACTACAATCACGTAACAAGGCATTCTGACATTATAAATTACCGAATCTATCAATCGTTCGATGAAAATCAGCTACCATCACGTAACATGTCATTCTGAGCTTACAAATCACCAAATTGGTCAACCGTTCAATTAGAATAAACTACAATAATGTAACAAGCCATTCTGAGCTTACAAATCATCAAATCAGCCAATCGTTTGATGAGACTACAATCACATAACAAGCTATTTTGAGTTTACAAATCATTGAATCAATCAACCGTTTGATGAAAATCAGCTACAATCATGTACCAAGCTATTCTGAGCTAACGAATCACCGAATTGGTCAATTATTCGATGTAAATCAGCAACAATCATGTGGAAAGCCATTTTGAGCTTACAAATAACTGAATCGGTCAACCGTGCAATGAGAATCAGCTACAATCATATAACAAGCCATTCTGAGCTTACAAATCATCGAATCGGTCCACTGTTCAATGAGAATCAGCTACAATCATGTAACAAGTCATTGTAAACTTACAAATCACCGAATCAGTCAACCGTTCGATGAGAATCAACTAGAATCATGTAACAAGCCATTCTAAGCTTACAAATCACCGAATCGGTCAACCGTTCAATGAGAATCAACTACAATAAAGTAACAAGCCATTCTGAGCTTAAAAATCACAGAATCGGTCAACTATTCGATGAGTATAAGCTACAATCACGTAACAAGCCATTCTAAGCTTACAAATCACCGAATCAGTCAACCGTTTGATGAGAATCAGCTATAATCACGTAATAAGCCATTCTGAGCTTACGAATCATCGAATTGGTCAACCATTGGATGAGAATCAACTACAAACATGTAAAAAGTCATTATGAGCTTAAAAATCATTGAATAGTTCCATTGTTCGATGAGAATCAACTACAATCACATAACAAGCCATTCCTAGCTTACAAATTACCAAATCGGTCAACCGTTCAATGAGAATCAGCTACAATCACATAACAAGCCATTCTGAGCTTAAAAATCATCAAATTGATCAACCATTATATGAGAACTAGCTATAATCATGTAAAAAGCCATTCTGAGCTTACAAATCATTGAATCAGTCCGTTGTTCGATTAGAATCATCTAAAATCATGTAATAAGCCATTTTGAACTTACAAATCATCAAATCGATCAACTGTTTGATGAGAATTAGCTAGAATCATGTAGCAAGCCATTCTGAGTTTACAAATCACTGAATCGGTCAACCATTCAATGACAATCAACTATAATCATGTAACAAGCCATTCTGAGCTTAAAAATCATTGAATTGGGCAACTGTTCGATGAGGATTAGCTACAATCACATAACAAGCCATTCTGAGCTTACATGTAAAATAAGTAAATTGGTCAACTGTTTGATGAGAATCAATTACAATCATGTAACAAGCTATTTTGAGCTTACAAACCACTGAATCGATCAACCGTTCGGTGAGAATCAACTACAATAACATATCAAGCCATTCTGAGCTTACAAATCACCGAATCAGTCAACCACTTAATGAGAATCAGCTACAATCACATAATAAGTCATTCAGAGGTTATAAATCATCGAATCGATCAACCATTCGATGAGAATCAGTTACAATCACATAACATGTCATTTTAAGATTACAAATCACCCAATTAGTCAACCGTTCGATGAGAATCATCTACAATCACGTAACAAGCTATTTTCAACTTACAAATCGTCGAATTGGTCAACCATTTGACAAGAATAATCTAGAATTATGTAACACCCCATTATGAACTTACAAATTATCAAATTAGTCATTCATTAGATGAGAATCAGCTACAATCATGAAACAAGCCATTCTGAGGTTACAATTCACTGAATCGGTGAACTTTTTGATAAGAATCAGCTACAATCATGTAACAAGCTATATTGAGATTACAAAGCACCGAATCGGTAAACTGTTCAATGAGAATCAGCTACAATCATGTAACAAGCCATTTTGAGTTGAAAAATCACCAAATCAGTTGACCGTTCGATGAGATTAAATTACAATCATGTAACAAGCCATTCTGAGCTTACAAATCACCAAATCGGTCAACTGTTCAATGAGAAAGAATTGCAATTATGTAAAAAGTTATTTTGTGCTTACAAATCACCAAATCAGTCAACCGTTCAATGAGAAAGAATTGCAATTATGTAAAAAGCTATTTTGAGCTTACAAATCACTAAATCAGTCAACCATTCA
The DNA here is from genome assembly GCA_027943335.1 of Chamaecyparis obtusa. Lineage (NCBI taxonomy): Eukaryota > Viridiplantae > Streptophyta > Pinopsida > Cupressales > Cupressaceae > Chamaecyparis > Chamaecyparis obtusa. The sequence goes on from BSBK01002074.1 coordinate 1,206,176, forward strand.
ATGAGAATCAGCTACAATCATGTAACAAGCCATTATGAGCTTACAAATCACCAAATTGGTCAACCATTCAATGAAAATGAGCTACAATCAGGTAACAAGCTATTCTGAGCTTACAAATCTAGAATCAGTCAACCATTCGATAAGAATCAGCTCCAATCACGTAACAAACCATTCTGAGATTACAAATTACTGAATCAGTCAACTGTTTGATGAGAATCAGCTCTAATCACCTAAAAAGCTATTTTGAGCTTACAAATCACCGAATTGGTCAACCATTCGATGAAAATTAGCTACAAATCACCGAATCGGTCAACTGTTTGATGAGAATCGACTCTAATCACGTAACAAGCCATTCTGACATTACAAATTACTGAATTGGTCAACCGTTCAATGAGAATCAGCTCCAATCACCTACAATGTCATTCTGAGCTTACAAATCATCGAATCGGTCAACTGTTTGATGAGAATCAGCTACAATAACATAACAAGCCATTATGAGCTTACAAATCACCAAATCAGTCAACCGTTTGATTAGAATCAACTACAATCATGTAACAAGATTTTGAACTTACAAATCATTGAATCGGTCAACTGTTCAATAAGACTTAGCTACAATCACGTAACAAGCCACTCTCAGCTTACAAATCATCGAATCGATCAACCATTCGATAACAATCATCTACAATCATGTAACAAACGATTCTAAGCTTACAAATCACCGAATCGGTCAATCGTTTGATGAGAATCAATTATAATCATGTAACAAGCCATTTTAAGCTTAATTTTCACCGAATTGGTCAACCGTTCGATAAGAATCAGCTACAATCATGTAACAAGCCATTTCAAGCTTACAAATCATCGAATCGGTCAAGCGTTTAATGACGATCAACCTCAATCACGTAACAAGTGACTTTGAGCTTACAGATCACTGAATCGGTCAACCGTTAGATGAGAATCAGCTTCGATCAGGTAACAAGACATTCTGAGCTTACAAATTATCGAATCGATCAACCGTATGAGGAGAACCAACTATAATCACATAACAAGCCATTCTAAGCTTACAAATCACTGAATCGGTCAACTATTCAATTACAATCAGCAACAATCACGTAACAAGCCATTCTAAACTTACAAATCATTGAATTAGTCAATTGTTAGATGAGAATCAATTACAATCATGTAAAAAGCTATTCTAGCGTTAAAAGTCACTGAATTGGTCAACTGTTTGATGAGAATCAGCTACAATCACGTAACAAGCTATTTTAAGCTTACAAATCACCGAATTGTTCTACCATTAGATAAGAATCAACTACAATCACATAACAAACTATTATGAGCTTACAAATCATCGAATCGGTCAACCGTTCAATGAGAATCAACTACAATCATGTAACAAGCTATTTTGAGCTTACAAATAACCGAATCGATCAACCGTTCGATGAGAATCAGCTACAATCACATAAAAAGCCATTCTAAGCTTACAAATCACCGAATTGGTCAACCATACGATAAAAATCAGCTATAGTCAAGTAACAAACCATTCTGAGCTTAAAAATTACTGAATCAGTAAACCATCTGATGAGAATCAATTACAATCATGTAACAAGCCATTCTGAGCTTACAAATAATGGAATCGATCAACCGTTCGGTGAGAATCAACTACAATCATGTAACAAGGCATTCTGAGCTTACAAATCATCGAATCGGTCAACCGCTTAATGAAAATAAGCTAGCATCATGTAACAAGCCATTCTAAGGTTATAAATCATTGAATCGGTCAACCGTTTGATAAGAATCAGCTAGAATCATGTAACAAGCCATTCTGAACTTACAAATGACCGAATTGGTCATTTGTTTGATGAGAAACAGCTACAATCATGAAACAAGCCATTCTGAGGTTACAATTCACCGAATCGGTGAACTGTTCGATAAGAATCAACTACAATCACGTAACAAGCTATTCTAAGCTTACAAATCACCGAATCGATCAATCGTTCAATGATAATTAGCCACAATCATGTAGCAAGACATTTTGAGCTCAAAAATCACTGAATGTGTCAACCGTTCGATGAGATTCAATTACAATCACGTAACAAGCCATTCTGAGCTTACAAATCACCAAATCGGTCAACCATTCAATGAGAAAGAATTACAATTATGTAACCATTTTGAGCTTACAAATCACCGAATCGGTCAACCATTCAATGAAAATCAGCTACAATCACGTAACAAGGGATTATGATCTTACAAGTCACCGAATTGGTCATTCATTTGATGAAAATTAACTACAATCAAGTAACAAGCCATTCTGAACTTACAAATCATCGAATCGGTTAACCGTTCGATGACAATTAGCTTAAATCACGTAACAACCCATTCTAAGATTATAGATTATCGAATTGGTCAACCGTTCGTTGAGAATCAACTCCAATCACCTAAAAAGCCATTCTGAGCTTACAAATCATCAAATTGGTCAACCATTCGATGAAAATTAGCTACAATCAGGTAACCAGCCATTTTGAGGTTACAAATCACCAAATAGATCAACCGTTCTCTGAGAATCAACTCCAATCACGTAACAAGCCATTTTGACATTATAAATTATCGAATCGGTCAACCGTTCGATGAGAATCAACTCCAATCACCTAAAATGCCATTTTGAGCTTACAAATCACCGAATCGATCAACCGTTAGATGAGAATCAACTACAATAACATAACAAGCCATTATGAGCTTACAAATCATCGAATCAGTCAACCATTTGATTAGAATCAGCTACAATAATGTAACAAGCCATTCTGAACTTACAAATCAATGAATCGGTACACCGTTCGATGAGAATCACCTACAATCACGAAACAAGCCATTTTGACATTATAAATTATCGAATCGGTCAACCGTTCGATGAGAATCAACTCCAATCACCTAAAATGCCATTTTGAGCTTACAAATCACCGAATCGATCAACCGTTAGATGAGAATCAACTACAATCACATAACAAGCCATTATGAGCTTACAAATCATCGAATCAGTCAACCATTTGATTAGAATCAGCTACAATAATGTAACAAGCCATTCTGAACTTACAAATCAATGAATCGGTACACCGTTCGATGAGAATCACCTACAATCACGAAACAAGCCATTCACAGCTTACAAATCACTGAATCAGTCAACTATTCGATGAGAATTAGCTACAATCACGTCAAGCCATCCTGAGCTTACAAATCAACTAATCGGTCAACAATTCGATGAGAATAAGCTAGAATCATGTAACAAGCCATTCTGAGCTTACAAATAACCAAATCGGTCAACCGTTACATGAGAAATAATTACAATCACGTAACAAGCCATTATGAGCTAACAATTAACCAAATTGGTCAACCATTCGATGAGAATTAGCTACAATCACGTAACAAGCCGTTCTCAGCTTACAAAATCATGGAAGCAATAAACCATTCGATAAGAATCATCTACAATCACGTAACAAACCATTCTGAGCCATAATTACGTGACAAGCCATTCAAAGCTTACAAATCACCGAATCGGTCAACCGTTCAATAAGAATCAGCTACAATTCACTGAATCAGTCAACTGTTCGATGAGAATCAGCTACAATCATGTAACAAGCCATTTTGAGCTTACAAATCTGAATATGACAACCATTGGATGAGAATCAGCTACAAACATGTAAAAGGTCATTATGAGCTTACAACTCACCAAATCGGTCCAGTGTTCGATGAGAATCAACTACAATCACGTAACAAGCCCTTATGAGCTTACAAATCATCGAATTAGTCAACCATTCGATGAGAATCAGCTCCAATCATGTAAAAAGTCATTATAAACTTACAAATTACCAAATATGTCCACTGTTCAATGAGAATCAGCTACAATCACGTAACAAGCTATTCTGAGCTTACAAATCACCGAAATGGTCAACCGTTCAATGAGAATCAATAATAATCATGTAAAAAGCCCCTCTAAGCTTACAAATCACTAAATCAGTCAACTGCTCGATGAGAATCAACTTCAATAACGTAAAAAGTCATTCGGAGCTTACAAATCTATGAGAATCCACTACAATCACAAAACAAGCCATTCTAAGCTTACAAATCACCGAATTGGTCAATTATTCAATGAGAATTAGCTACAATCATGTAACAAGCCATTCTAAGCTTACAATTCACTGAATCGATAAACTGTTTGATAAGAATCAGCTACAATCATGTAATAAGCTATTTTGAGCTTACAAATTACCCAATCGATCAACCGTTCAATGGGAATAAGTTACAATCACGTAAAAAGCAATTCTGAGCTTACAAATAATTGAATCAATCAATTATTCGATGAAAATCAACTACAATCATGTAACAAGCCATTCTTAGCTTACAAATCACCAAATCGGTCAACCATTCGATTAAAATCAGTTATAATCACGTAACAAACAATTCTGAGCTTACAAATCAACAAATCGGTCAACCGTTCGATGAAAATCAAGTGCAATCAACTAAAAAGCCATTTTGAGCTTACAAATCACTGAATTGGTCTACCGTTCGATGAGAATTAGCTACAATCACGTAACAAGCCATTTTGATGATACAAATCATCGAATCAGTCAATCGTTTGATGAGAATCTACTACAATGACTTCCGAGCTTACAAATCACTGAATTGATCAAATGCTCGATGAGAATTAGCTACAGTCATTCTGAACTTACAAATCACCGAATCGGTCAACTGTTGGATGAGAATCAGCTAGAATCATGTAACAAGCCATTCTGAGCTTACAAATCACCAAATCGGTCAACCATTCGATGAGAATCACTTACAAACATGTAACAAGCCATTCTGAGCTTACAAATCACCAAATCGGTGAACTGTTCGATAAGAATCAGCTACAATCATGTAACAAGCTATTTTGAGCTTACAAATCACCGACTCGGTGAACCGTTCAATGAGAATCAGCTACAATCACGTAACAAGCTATTTTGAACGTACAAATCACCAAATTGGTCAACCGTTGGATGAGAATCAAGTACAATCATGTAACAAGCCATTCTGAGCTTACAAATCATCGAATCGGTCAACCATACGATGAGAATCAGCTACAATCATGTAATAAGCTATTCTGAGCTTACAAATTACCGAATCGGTCAACTATTGGATCAGAATAAGTTACAATCATATAAAAATCAATTTTGAGCTTAAAAATAATCGAATCAGTCAATTGTTCAATGAGAATCAACTACAATCACGTAACAAGTCATTCTCAACTTACAAATCAACAAATCGGTCAACCATTCGATTAGAATCAACTACGTTCACATAACAAGCCATTCTCAACTTACAAATTACCGAATCGATGAACCATTCAATGAGAATCAGCTACAATCACGTAACAAGTCATTCTGAGCTTACAAATCACCAAATCGGTCAATATTTGATGAGAATCAATTATAATTACGTAACAAGCCATTTTGAAATGATAAATCACTGAATCGGTCAAACGTTTGATGAGAATAAGCTACAATCATGTAATAATTACAAATCACCGAATCGGTCAACCATTCAATGAGAATCAATTGCAATCATGTAACAAGCCATTCTGAGCTTACAAATCACCGAATAAGTCAATTGTTTGATGATAATCAACTACAATCACGTAAAAAGCCAGTCTGAGCTTACAAATCACCGAATCGGTCAATGGTTCGATGAGAATCAGCTACAATCACGTAACAAGCCACTTTGAGCTTACAAATCACCAAATCAGCCAATCATTTGATGAGAATCAATTATTGTCACGTAACAAGCTATTCTCAGCTTACAAATCACCAAATTGGCCAATCATTCGATGAGAATCAATTACTATCATGTAACAAGCCATTTTGAGCTTACAAATTACCAAATCGGTCATTTGTTCGATGAGAATCAGTTACAATCATGTAACAAGCCATTCTAAGCTTACAAATCACCGAATTGGTCAACCATTCAATGAGAATCAATTAAAAATGATGTAAAAAGCCATTCTAAGTTTACGAATCAATGAATTGATCAACCGTTTGATGAGAATCAACTACAATCACGTAACAAGCCATTCTGACCTTACAAATCACCAAATCGATCAATCGTTTGATGAGAATCAATTACAATCATAGCAAACCATTCTGTGCTTAGAAATCACCAAATCGGTCAACCGTTCAATGAGAATCACATACAATCACGTAACAAGCCATTCTGAGCTTACAAAGCCATTCGATGAGAATTAGTTACATTCACGTAACTAGCCATTATGAGTTTACAAATCACCAAATCAGTCAACTATTCGGTCAAGCCATTCAATGAGAATCAGCTACAATCACATAACAAGCCATTCTGTACGTACAAATTACCGAAATGGTCAACCATTCGATGAGAATCAATTACAAATATGTAAAAAGCCATTCTAAACTTACAAATCACTGAATCAGTCAACCGTTCGATGAGAATCAATTACCATAACGTAAAAAACTATTCTGAGCTTACAAATCATCGAATCAGTCAATCGTTCGATGAGACTTAGCTACAATCATGTAGCAAGCGATTATGAGTTTACAAATCACCGAATCAGTAAATCGTTTGGTGAGAATCAGCTACAATCACGTAACAAGCCATTTTGAGCTTATAAATCACCAAATCGGTCAACCGTTCAACAAGAATCAACTACAATCACATAAGAAGCCATTTTGAGCTTACAAATCACCAAATTGATCAACCTTTCAACAAGAATCAGCTATAATCACGTAACAAGCCATTTTGAGCTTACAAATCACCGAATCGGTAAACCATTTGATGAGAATCAGTTACAATCACCTAACAAGCCATTTTAAGCGTGTAAATCACTGAATTGGTCAACCATTTGATAAGAATCTATTACAATCACATAAAAAGCTATTTTGTGCTTAAAAATCACCGAAGTGGTCAACTGTTCGTTTAGAATCAGCTACAATCATGTAACAAGCCATTTTGAGCTTACAAATCACTAAAACATTCAACCATTCAATGAGAATTAGCTACAATTCTGAGCTTACAAATCACTGAATCTGTGAACCGTTTGATGAGAATCAACTACAATCACCATTTTGAGCTTACAAATCACTGAATCTGTCACTTATTCGATGAGAATTAACTAAAATCATGTAACAAGCCATTATGAGCTTACAAATCTCCCAATTGGTCAACCGTTCGGTGAGAATCTACTACAATCACGTAACAAGCCATTATGAGCTTACAAATCATCGAATCGGTCAACCATTCAATGAGAATCAACTACAATCATGTAACAAGCTATTCTAAGTTTCCAAATCACTGAATCGGTCAACCGTTCAATGAGAATCAGCTACAATCACATAACAAGCTATTCTGAGCGTACAAATCACCGAATCGGTCACCCGTTCCATGAGCATCAACTGCAATCACGTAACAAGCCATTTTGAGCTTACAAATCATTGAATAGGTCAACCATTCGATGAGAATCAACTACAATCACGTAATAAGCCATTTTGAGCTTACAAATCACTGAATCTCCTTCTTTTATGGCAACGTCGTTACCGGATACAACGATACCTACATTCTCATTCTCAGGATTCAACGCTATTCTTTTCACACCGCTGGCAAATTCGACCATTTCCCCAGCTTGAATCTCATTAAGTCCATAGACACGTGCAATCCCGTCGCCGACTGAGACCACTCGACCGATCTCAGAAACCTCTAGATCGGTGCTATAGTCGGTCATTTTTGTTTCTGATGGAGTAGTGAGTTCCATGTTCTGTTCTTTCGGCCAATAGGTGAAAAATCTAGAAGAAAATGCCCCTTCAAATAATAGGGGCTGCCCTGCAGGGCCGCCGGGGCTATAATTTGAGGAATTGAGAATTCATCTGGTTCATATGACTGTGTGCCAACAACTATATCAAAAGGGCAAAAGGGCAATCAATCGTTCAACCGTTTGATGAGAATTAATTACAATAACGTAACAAGCCATTTTGAGCTTACAAATCATCGTATCAGTCAACCATTCGGTGAGAATCAACTACAATCCATGTAACAAGCCATTCTGATCTTAAAAATCATTGGATTGGTCAACCGTTCGATGAGAATCAGCTACAATCACATAACAAGTCATTTTGAGAATACAAATTTTTGAATCGCTTAACCATTTGATGAGAATCAGCTACAATCATATAACAAGCCATTCAGGGTTTACATAACCAAATCGGAGAACTATTCGATGAGAATCAATTATAATCATGTAAAATGCCATTCTCAGCTTACAAATCACTGAATTGGTCAACTGTTTGATGAGAATCAATTACAATCATGTAAAAAGCCATTTTGAGCTTACAAATCAACAAATCGGTCAACCGTTTGATGAGAATCAACTACAATCACGTAACAACCCATTCTGAGCTTACAAATCACCAAATTATTTAACTGTTTGATAAGAAACTGAATTGGTCAACCGTTCGGTGAAAATCAATTACAATCACCTAACAAGCCATTATGAGCTTAAAAATCATTGAATCTATCAACCATTCGATGAGAATAAGCTACTATCACGTAACAAGCTATTTTGAGCTTACAAATCATCGAATCGGTCAACAGCTTGATGAGAATCAACTACAATCATGTAAGAAGCTATTTTGAGCTTATAAATCACTGAATTGATCAACCGTTCGAAGACAATCAACTACAATTACATAACAAGCCATTATGAGCTTACAAATCACCAAATCGGTAAATTATTTGATCAAGATTAATTACAATCACGTAAAAAGCCATTCTGAGCTTACAAATCACCAAAATGGTCAACCGTTTGATGAGAAATAACTACAATCATGTAACAAGCCATTCTGAGCTTACAAATCACCAAATCGGTCAACCGTTTGATGAGAATCACCTACAGTTATGTATCACCGAATTGGTCAACCGTTCGATGTGAATCAACTTTAATCACGTAACAAGCCATTCTGAGCTTACAAATCACCGAATCGGTCAACTCTTGGATGAGAATAAATTACAATCACGTAACAAGCTATTCTGAGCTTACAAATCACCAAATCAGTTAACTATTTGGTGAGAATCAACTACAATCATGAAACAAGCCATTATGAGCTTACAAATCACTTATTTGGTCAATCGTTCGATGAGAATCAACTACAATCATGTAACAAGCCATTTTGAGCTGACAAATCACTGACTTAGTCAACCGTTCGATGAGAATCAGCTACAATCATATAACAAGTCATTTTGAGCATGCAAATTACCGAATATATCAAACGTTTGATGAGAATAAGCTACTATCAGGTAACAAGCCATTTTGAGCTTACAAATCACCAAATTGGTCAACCGTTTGATCATAATCAACTACAATCATTTAACAAGCCATTTTGTGCTTACAAATCATCGAATCGATCAACCATTCGATGAGAATCAGCAACAATCACATAACAAGCCATTCTGAGCTTACAAGTCACTGAATCGGTAAACCGTTTGATGACAATCAACTACAATCATGTAACAAGCCATTTTGATCTTGTAAATCATCGAATTAGTCAACCATTCGATAAGAATCAATTACAATCATGTCACAAGCTATTTTGAGCTTACAAATCACTGAATTGGTCAAACATTTGATGCGAATCAGCTACAATCATGTAACAATTCATTCTAAGCTTGCAAATCACCGAATTGGTCAACCGTTCGATGAGAATCAGCTACAATAATGTTACAAGCCATTCTCAGCTTACAAATTGCCAAATAGGTCAACCATTCGATGTGAATCAGCTTCAATCACGTAACAAGCCATTCTCAGCTTACAAATCACCAAATAGGTCACCCATTCGATGTGAATCACCTACAATCACGTAACAAGTCATTCTAAGCTTACAAATCATTGAATTGATCAACCGTTCGATGAGAATCAACTACAATCACATAACAAGCCATTCTGAGTTGACAAATCAATGAATCGGTCAACCGTTTGATGAGAATCAAGAACAATCACATAACAAGTTATTTTGAGCTTACAAATCGCTGAATCGGTCAACCGTTCGATGAGAATTAGCTACAATCATGTAACAAGCCATTTTGAGCTTACAAATCACCAAATCAGTCAACCATTGGATGGGAATCAGCTACAATCATGTAACAAGTCATTCTAAGCTTACAAAGCACAAAATTGGTCACCGTTTAATGAGAAGTAGCAACAATCACGGAACAAGCCATTCTAAGCTTAAAAATCACCGAATCGATCAACCGTTCGACTAGAATCAGCTACAATCATTTAACAAGCCATTCTGAGTTTACAAATCACTGAATCAGACAACCCTTGGATGAGAATCAATTACAATCACGTAACAAGGCATGCTTAGCTTACAAATCACCAAATCGGTCAATCGTTCGATGAGAATCAGCTCCAATTAAGTAAGAAGCCATTTCGAGCTTACAAATTATCGAATCAGTCAACTGTTCCATGAGAATCAATTACAATCACGTAACAACATATTATGAGTGTACAAATCATCGAATCGGTCAACCGTTCGATGAGAATCAGCAACAATCACATAACAAGCAATTTTGAGCTTACAAATCACTGAATCGGTTAACTGTTCGATGAGAATCAATTGCAATCACATCACAAGCCATTCTAAGCTTACAAATCATTGAATCGGTCAACCGTTCGATGAGACTCAGCTACAATCATGTAAGAAGCCATTCTGAGCTTGCAAATCACCAAATTGGTCAACCGTTCGATGTGAATCACATACAATTATGTAACAAGCCATTATGAGCTTACAAATGACCAAATCGGTCAACCGTTCGATAAGAATCAGTTACAATCACGTAACAAAATATTTTGAGCTTACAAATCACCAAATTGGTCAACTGTTCGATGAGAATCAATTACAATCATGTAATAAGCAATTCTATGGTTACAAATCACCGAATCAATTACAATCAATTACAACTGTTTGATGAGAATCAATTACAATCTATGCTCCGGATATACGAATTCCCCTGCTACTGGTGGTGCCTCCCCCAGTCCCCGTTGCCCCCACCCATACCACCCTAGCCTCTACCCCTGCTGCCTTCGACCGGTCCCTAGATCTGGGTCATCCCTGATAGATATAGGGTCGGGTCCATGAGCAGTGCAAGTGGTGGGTCAACCAGATCAAGTGCTTTGACTGGATATGCTACTACCTCAGATCTGGAACTGGACGAAGGGGGGAACGGGAGGGGCTACGACGGGAAGGGGAACTGGTCAAGATCTACTCCTACTTATTTGGAATCGATTTGTCGTGCCATAGAACCAACTGCCTGCTCCAACATAACAAGTCATTCCAAGCTTACACTTCACCAAATTAGTTAACTATTCGGTGAGAATCAACTACAATCACGTCACAAGCCATTCTGAGCTACAAATCACTGAATCGGTCAACGAATCGATTAGAATCAGTTACAATCACCTAACAAGTCATTTTGAGCTTACAAATCACTGAATCGATCAACTGTTCGATGAGAATCAGCTACAATCATGTAACAAGCCATTCTGAGGTTACAAATCACCGCATTAGTCAACCGTTCGATGAGAATAAGCTAAAATCACATAACTAGTCATTCTGAGATTACAAATAAGTGAATTGGTCAACCGTTCAGTGAGAATCAATTACAATCATGTAACAAGCTATTATGAGCTTACAAATCACCCAATCGGTCAACTGTTCGATTAGAATCTGCTACAATCACATAGCAAGACACTCTATGCTGACAAATTACCGAATCAGTCAACCGTTCGATGAGAATCAACTACAATCATATAACAAGCCTTTCAGAGCTTAGAAATCACCAAATCGGTCAACTGTTTGGTAAGAATCAACTACAATAAAGTAACAAGCCATTTTGAGCTAACAAATAACCGAATCGGTCAACCATTCGATGAGAATCAGCTACAATCACATAACAAGCCATTCTGAATTTACAAATCACCGAATCGGTGAACTGTTCCATGAGAATCAGCAACAATCATGTAAATCAAGCCTTTTTGAGGTTACAAATCATTGAATCGGTCAACCATTCGATGAGAATAAGCTACAATCACCTAACAAGTCATTCTAAACTTACAAATGAGTGAATCGGTGAACCATTCGATGAAAATTACCTACCATCACGTAACAAGCCATTCTAAGCTTACAAATCACCGAATCGGTCAACCGTTTGATGAGAACCAATTACAATCATGTAACAAGCCATTTTGAGCTTACAAATCACTGAATAGATCAACCGTTCGATGAAAATCAATTAAAATTACGTAACAAGCTATTCTAAACTTACAAATCATCGAATCGATCAACCGTTCGAAGAGAATCAGCTACAATCACGTAACAAGCCATTCTGAGCTTACAAATCATCGAATCAGTCAACTGTTCAAGTAGAATCAACTAGAATCACATAACAAGTCATTCTTAGCTTATAAATCACCAAATTAGTCAACCGTTTGATAAGAATCAATTGCAATCATGTAACAAGCCATTCACGGAATCAGTCAACCATTCGATGAGAATCAGCTACAATCAAGTAACAAGCCATTCTGAGCTTATAAATCACTGAATTTGTGAACCATTTGATGAGAAACAATTACAATCATGTAACAAGCTATTCTAAGCTTACAAAAGACTGAATGAATCAACTGTTTGATTAGAATCAATTACAATCATGTAACAAGCCATTCTTAGCTTACAAATCACTGAATCAGTCAACTGTTTAATGAGAATTAGCTACAATCACGTAACAAGCCATATGCTTTATCAGTCGAGGATAGTTAGCGAGTAACCGGCAGCACGATGCAAGCCGGTGACTCCAAAGGCTGAGGGATGCCCTACTATCTATAAGTAGACAGAAAGTATGATAAGCAGTCTCGTTACTAAAGTTCCATCCATTCTCGCAAGCCACATCCATCGTTAAAGCCACTATCCGCCCAATGAATAAGGTCGCCTTCTTTCTTCGCTACATTATGAGCTTACAAATCACCGAATCGGTCAAATGTTTGATAAGAATAAGCTCCAATCATGTAACAAGCTATTATGAGCTTACAAATCACCGAATCGATAAACCGTTCAATGAAAATTAGGTACAATCACGTAACATGCCATTCTTAGCTTACAAATCACTAAATCTGTCAACTGTTTGATGAGAATCAATTGCAATCATGTAACAAGCGATTCTACACTTACAAATCACTGAATCGATCAACCGTTTGATGAGAATAAATTACAATCACGTAAGAAGCCATTCAGACTTTACATATCACCAACTCGATCAATCGTTCGATGAGAATCAGCTACAATCACGTAAAAAACCATTCTGATCTTACAAATTACCCAATTAGTCGACTGTTTGATGAGAATCAGGTACAATCACATAACAAGCCATTCTAAGCTTACAAATAACCAAATCGGTCAACCATTTGATGAGAATCAGCTACAATCATGTAACAAGCCATTCTGAGCTTACAAATCACCAAATCAGTCATTTGTTTAAGGAGAATCAACTACGATCACATAATAAGCTATTCTGAACTTACATTTCACCGAATCGATCAACCGTTCGATGAGAATCAGCTACAATTGCGTAACAAGTCATTCTGAGCTTACAAATCAGTGAATTGGTTAACTATTCGATGAAAATCAATTACAATCACGTCACAAAATATTCTTCGCTTACAAATCACTGAATCGGCCAAGGGTTTGATGAGAATTAGCTACAATCATGTAACAAGCCATTTTGAGCTTACAAATCATCGAATCGGTCAACCGTTCGATGAGAATCAATTACAATCATGTAATAAGCTATTCTAAATTTACAAATCACTGAATTAATCAACTATTCGATGAGAATTAAACAATCACGTAACACAAGCCATTCTGAGCTTACAGACCACTGAATTGGTCAACTGTTCAATGAGAATAATCTACAATCATGTAAAAATCCATTCTCAGCTTACAAATCACCTAATCAGTAAACCGTTTGATGAGAATCAATGAAAATCATGCTAGCCATTTTGAGTTTCCAAATCATCGAATCAATGAGAATCAGCTACAATCATGTAACAAGCCATTCTTAGCTTGCAAATCATCGAATTGGTCAACCATTTGATGAGAATCAACTACAATCACGTCACAAAACATTCAAGCTTATAAATCACCAAATCCGTCAACTGTTCGATGAGAATCGATTAAAATTACATAACAAGCCATTATGAGCTTAAAAATAATCGAATCGGTGAAACGTTTGATGAGAATCAACGATAATCACGTAACAAGCTATTTTGAGCTTACAAATCATTGAATCGGTCAACCATTCGATAAGAATCAATTGCAAACATGTCAGAATCAATTATGAGCTTACAAATCATTGAATTGGTCAACCATTCAATGAGATTCAGCTCCAATCATGTAACAAGCCATTCTGAGCTTGCAAATCATCGAATCGGTCAACTATTCGATGAGAATCAGCTACAATCACGTAAGAAGCTATTCTGACCTTACAAATCACTTAATCGGTCAACCGTTCGATGAGAATCAGCTACAATCAAGTAACAAGCCATTCTAAGCTTACAAATCACCCAATCAGTCAACTGTTTGATGAGTATTAGCTACAATCACGTAACAAGCCATTATGAGCTTACAATTCACCAATCTGGTCAACTATTCAATGAGACTCAGCTACAATCAAGTAACTAGCCATTCTGAGGTTATAAATCACCGAATCAATGAGCTGTTCGATCAAAATCAAGTACAATCACGTAACAATCAATTCTAAGCTTATAAATCACCTAATCTATCAATCATTCGATGAGAATCACTTACAAGTAAGAAGCCATTCTGAGCTTACAAATCATGGAATCACTCAACCGTTTGATGAGAATCATCTACAATCATGTAATAAGCCATTCTGAACTTACAAATAATTGAATCGGTCAATCATTCAATGAGAATCAGCTACAATCATGTAACAAGCCATTCTAAGCTTATAAATCACCGAATTGGTCAACTGTTCGATGAGAAGCAGCTGCAATCATGTAACAAGAGATTCTGAGCTTACAAATCATGAAATCGGTTAACTTTTTTATGAGAATCAGCTACAATACAGTAACAAGCCATTTTGAGCTTATAAATTATCAAATCCTTGAACCCTTTGATGAAAATCACCTACAATCACGTAACAAGCCATTCTGAGCTTACAAATCAATGAATTTTTCAAGCATTCGATGAGAATTAATTAAAATCATGTATTACGCTATTTTGAGCTTACAAATCATTGAATCGGTCAACCGTTCGATGAGAATGAGCTACAATCACATAACAAGCCATTCTGAGCTTACAAATCACTGAATTACTCAACCATTTGATAAGAATCAGCTACAATCATGTAATAACCTATTCTAAGCTTACAGATCATCGAATCAGGCAAGTTTTTGATTAGAATCAATTACAATCATCTAACAAGCCATTCTGAGCTTACAAATCACCAAATGGGTCAACCGTTCGATGACAATCAATAACAATCATGTAACAAGCCATTCTGAGCTAACAAATCATTGAATCAGTGGATCGTTCAATGAGAATCAGCTACAATCACATACCAAGCCATTCTGAGCTTACAAATCATTGAATCGGTCAACCATTCGATGAGAATTAGCTACAATGACATAACAAGTCATTTTGAGATTACAAATCGCTGAATCAGTCAATCATTCGATAAGAATCAGCTACAATTATGTAAGAAGCCATTTTGAGCTTACAAATCATTGAATCGGTCAACCATTCGATGAGAATCAATTACAATCACATAAAAAGCCATTGTTAGCTTACAAATCACCGAATTGGTCAACTGTTCATTTAGAATCAATTAGAATAACGTAACAAGTCATTTTGAGTTGACAAATCATCAAATCGGTCAACCATTCGATGAGAATCAGCTACAATCACGTAAAAAGCCATTTTCACCTTACAAATCACCGAATCGGTCAACCATTCGATGAGAATCAGCTACAATCATGGAACAAGCCATTATGAGCATACAAATCACCAAATCAGGAAACCGTTTCATGAAAATCAGTTACAATCACCTAAAAAGCCAATTTGAGCTAACAAATCATCGACTTGGTCAACTGTTCGATGAGAATCAACTATAATCATGTAACAAGCCATTCTCAACTTACAAATCACTAAATCGGCGAACCCTTTGATGAGTGTTAGCTACAATTATGTATTAAGCCATTTTGAGCTTACAAATTAATGAATCGATCAACCGTTCGATGAGAATTAGCTACAATCATGTAACAAGCCATTCTTGCTTACAAATCACCGAATCGATCAATCGTTCTATAAGAATCAGCTATAATTATGTGACAAGCCATTTTGAGCTCACAAACCACAAAATCGGTTAACCGTTTGATGAGAATCAGCTACAATACAGTACAAGCGATCGTGAGCTTATAAATCATCAAATCCGTGAACCCTTTGATGAGAATGATGTACAATCATGTAACAAGCCATTCTGAGCTTACAAATCACCGAATCGATCAAGCGTTCGATGAGAATTAATTAAAATCATGTATTATGCCATCTTTAGCTTATGAATCATTGAATCTGTCAACCGTTCGATGAGTATCAGCTACAATCACGTAACAGGCCATTCTGAGATTACAAATCACCGAATCGGTCAACCGTTCAATGAGAATCAATTACAATGACATAACAAGCTATTTTAAGCTTATATATCACCGAATTGGTCAACTATTCGATGTGAATTAGCTACAATCATGTAACAAGCCATTCTGAGGTTACAAATCATCAAATCGGTCAACCATTCGATGAGAATAAATTACAATGATGTAACAAGCCATTTTGAGCTTACAAATTACCAAATCGGTCAACCATTCGATGAGAATTAGCTACAATCATGTAACAAGCCATTCTGAACTTACAAATCACCAAATCGGTCAACCGTTTGATGAGAATCAGCTACAATCACGTGACAAGTCATTCTGAGGTTACAAATCACCAAATTGGTCAACTGTTTGATGAGAATCAATTACAATCATGTAACAAGCCATTATAAGCTGACAAATAGCCGATCGATCAACCGTTCGATGAGAATTAGCTACAATAACGTATCAAGCCATTCTGAGCTTACAAATCACCGAATCAGTCAACCATTTGATGAGAATCAGCCATAATCACATACCAAGCCATTCTGAGCTTACAAATAACCAAATCGGTCAACTGTTTGATGAGAATCAGCTACAATCAATTAACAAGCGATTCTAAGCTTACAAATCATTAAATCGGTGAACCCTTCAATGAGAATCACCTACAATCACATAACAAGCCATTCTTAACTTACAAATCACTGAATCGGTCAATCATTCAATGAGAATAAATTAAAATCATGTATTAAGCCATTCTTAGCTTACAAATCATTGAATCGGCCAATCGTTCAAATTGAATCAACTACAATCACGTAACAAGCCATTCTTAGCTTACAAATCACCGAATTGGTCAATTGTTTGATGAGAATGAATTACAATTACGTAAAAGCCATTTTAAGCTTACATACAATTCACCGAATTGGTCAACCGTTCGATGTGAATCAGCTACAATCACATAACAAGCCATCCTGAGATTACAAATCACTGAATTAGTCAAGCGTTCGATGAGAATCAATTAAAATTATGTATTAAGCCATTCTAAGATTACAAATCATTGAATCGGTCAACCATTCGATGAGAATCAATTACAATCACATAACAAGCCATTCTGAGCTTACAAATCACCGAATCGGTCAACTATTCGATAAGAATCAATTACAATCAGGTAAAGAGCCATTTTGAGCTTACAAATCACCGAATCGATCAACCGTTTGATGAGAATCAATTACAATCACGTAACAAGCTATTTCGAGTTTACAAATCATTAAATCGGTCAACCGTTTGATGAGAATCAACTATAATCATGTAACAAGCCATTTTGAGCTTACAAATCACCGAATCAGTTAACCGTTCGATGACAATCAGCTACAATCAAGTAACAAGCCATTATGAGCTTTCAAATAATCGAATCCACCCAAAATTTGATGAGAATCAGCTACAATCACGTAACAAGTCATTGTGAGCTTACAAATAACTGAATCTATCAACCGTTTGATGAAAATTAATTACAATCATGTAACAAGCTATTTTAAGCTTACAAATCATTGAATCAATCAACCGTTCGATGAGAATCAATTAAAATCATGTAATAAGCCATTCTGAGCTTACAAATTACCGAATCGGTCAAACATTCGATGAGAATCAATTACAATCATGTAACAAGCAATTAGGAGCTTACAAATCAGCGAATCGGTCAACCGTTCGATGAGAATCAATTACAATCATGTAACAAGCCATTCTGAGCTTATAAATCACCGAATCGATCAACTGTTCGATGAGAATCAATTACAATCACGTAACAATCTATTTTGAGCTTACAAATCATCGAATCAATCAACTGTTTGATGAGAATCAGTTACAATCATTTAACAAACTATTCAGAGCTTACAAATCACCAAATCGGTCAACCGTTAGATGAGAATCAACTATATTCACATCACAAGCCTTTTTGAGCTTACAAATCCCTGAATCAGTCAACCGTTCGATGAGAATCAGCTACAGTCACGTAACATGCCATTCTAAGCTTACAAATCATTGAATCGGTCAATCGTTCAATGAGAATCAGCTAGAATCACGTAACAAACCAATATGAGCTTACAAATCATTGAATCAGTCAACTATTCAATGAGAATCATTTACAATCACCTAACAAACCATTCTGAGCTTACAAATCACTGAATCGGTGAACCGTTCGATAAGAATGAACTACAATCATGTAACACGCCATTTTAAGCTTATATAGCACTGAATCGGTCAACCGTTCAATGAGAATCACCTATAATTACGTAACAAGCCATTCTGAGCTTACAAATCATCGAATCGGTCAACTGTTTGATGAAAATCAATTAAAATTGGGTAAAAAGCCATTCTGAGCTTACAAATCATCAACTCAGTCAACCGTTCAATGAGAATTAGTGACAATCACGTAACAAGCCATTCTAAGTTTACAAATCACCAAATCGGTCAACCGTTTGATGAGAATTAGCAACAATCACGTAACAAACCGTTCTGAGCTTACAAATCACCGAATCGGTGAACTTTTCGATTAGAATCACCTACAATCACATGACAAGCCATTTTGAGCTTACAAATTACCGAATCAGTCGACCATTCAATGAGAATCAATTCCAATCATGTAACAAGCCATTCTGAGCTTACAAATCATTGAATCAGTCAACCATTCGATCAGATTTAGCTACAATTACGTAACAAGCCATTGTTAGCTTGCAAATCACCAAATTGGTCAACCGTTTGAAGAGAATCAGCTACAATCATGTAAAAAACCATTATGAGTTTACAAATCACCGAATCAGTCAATCGTTCGATAAAAATCAGCTACAATCATGTAACAAGGCATTCTGAGCTTACAAATCACTAAATCGGTGAACCGTTCGACCAGAATCAGCTACAATCACGTAACAAGCCATTTTGAGCTTACAATTCACCAAATTGGTCAACTGTTCGATGCGAATCAGCTACAGTAAATTAATAGGCAATTTGAAGCTTACAAATCACCAAATCAGTCAACTGTTCGATGAGAATAAATTACAATCACATATGAGCTTACAAATCATTGAATCAGTAAACTATTCAGTATGACTCAGCTACAATCATGTGACAAGCAATTCTAACCTTATAAATCATTGGATCAGTCAACCAATCAATGGGAATCAACTACAATCACCTAACAATTCAATTTGAGCTTACAAATCGTTGAATCAGTCAACCGTTCGATGAGAATCAACTACAATAACGTAACAAGCTATTATGAGCTTACAAATCATTGAATTGGTTAATCATTCGATGAGAGTCAACTACAATCACGTAACAAGCCATTTTGAGCTTACAAATCACTGAATCGATCAACCGTTCCGTGAGAATTAGCTACAATCACGTAACAAGGCATTTTGAGCTTACAAATCACCAAATCGGTCAACCATTTGATGAGAATCAGCTACAATCACGTAACAAGCCATTCTGAGCTTACAAATCAACAAATCGATCAACCATATGATGAGAATAAATTACAATCACGTAAAAAGCCATTTTGAGCTTACAAATCAATGAATTGCTAAACCATTTGATGAGAATCAATTAGAAATATGTAACAAGCCATTCTGAGCTTACAAGTCACCGAATCGATCAACAGTTCGATGAGAATCAATTACAATCATGTAACAAGCCATTTTGAGCCTTCAAATCATTGAATCAGTCAACCGTTCGATGAGAATCAACTACTATCACCTAACAAGCTATTTTGAGCTTACAAATTGCCGAATCGGTCACCCATTCGATGAGAATTAGCTACAATCATGTAACAAGCCATTCTGAGCTTATAAATCACTGAATTAGTGAACCATTCGATGAGAAACAATTATAATCATGTAATAAGGCATTCTAAGCTTACAAATCACCGAATCAATAAATCATTCGATGAGAATCAATTACAATCATGTAACAAGCTATTCTGAGCTTACAAATCATCAAATCGATCAACCGTTCGATGAGAATCAACTACAATCATGTTACAAGCCATTCTGAGCTTACAAATGATCGAATCGATCAAACGTTTGATGAGAATAAGCTACAATCACGTAACAAGTCATTATGAGCTTATAAATCACCGAATCGATCGATGACAATTAGGTACAATCATGTAATAAGCCATTTTGATTTTACAAATCATCGAATCGATCAACCATTCTATGAGAATCAATTGCAATCATATAACAAGTCATTCTAAGCTTACAGATTACAGAATCGGTCAACCATTCGATGAGAACTAGCTACAATCATGTAAGAAGCCATTCTGCTCTTACAAATCACTGAATCGGTCAACCATTTGGGGAGAATCAATTACAATAACATAACAAGCCATCCTGACCCTACAAATTATCGAATCGGTCAACCATTCGATGAGAATTAGCTACAATCATGTAAAAAGCCATTCTGATCTTAAAAATCATCCAATCGGTCAACCGTTCGATGAGAATCGATTATAATTAGGTAAAACACCATTCTGAGATTACAAATCATTGAATCGGTCAACTGTTCTATGACAATCAATTACAATCACGTAACAAGCCATTCTAAGCTTACAAATCACCAAATCAGTCAACTGTTCAATGAGAATCAATTATAATCATGTAACAAGCCATTTTGAGCTTACAAATCACCAAATCGATAAACGTTTGATGAGAATCAGCTACAATCATGTAAAAAACCATTATGAGCTTGCAAATCAGTGAATTCGTCAACCGTTCGATGAGAATCAACTACAATCACGTAACAAGCCATTCTGAGCTTCCGAATCACTGAATCGATCAATCGTTCGATGAGAATCAGTTACAATCATGTAACAAACCATTCTCAGCTTACAAATCACTCAATCGGTCAACTGTTTGATGAGAATCAAGTACAATCACGTAATAATCCATTATGAGCTTACAATTCACCAAATAGGTCAACTGTTTGGTGAGAATAAGCTATAATCAAGTAACAAGCCATTCTAAGGTTACAAATCCCTGAATCGATGAATCTTTGGATCAAAATCATCTACAATCACGTAACAAGCCATTATGAGCTTATAAATCGCCGAATCTGTCAATCTCCAAATTGGTCAACTATTCGATGAGAATCAGTTACAATCATGTAATAAGCAATTCTAAGTTTACAAATCATCGAATCAGTCAACTGTTCAATGATAATCAATTACAATCACGTAACAAGCCATTTTGAGCCTACAAATCATGGAATCGCTCAGCTGCTTAATGAGAATGAACTACAATCACGTAACAAGCCATTCTGAGCTTACAAATCACCAAACCAGTCAATCGTTCGATGAGAATCAACTACAATAACGTAACAAGTCATTTTGAGCTTACACATAACCAAATTGGTCAACTGTTCAATGAGAATCAATTACAATTATTTAACGAACAATTATAAGCTTACAAATCATCGAATCAGTCAACCATTCGATGAGAATCAATTATAATCACATAACAAGCCATTTTGAGCTTACAAATTACCAAATTAGTTAACTGTTTGGTGAGACTCGGCTACAATCATGTAACAAGCCATTCTGAGCTTACAAATCACCAAATAGGTCAACCGTTTGATTAGAATAAATTACAATCACGTAACAAGCTATTTTGAGCTTACAAATCAACAAATTGTTAAACTGTTCAATGAGAATCAATTACAATTACGTAACAAGCCATTTTGAGCTTACAAATCACCAAATTGGTCAACCATTTGATGAGAATCAATTACAATCATGTAAAAAACTATTTTGAGCTTACAAATCATTGAATCAGTCAACTGTTTGATGAGAATCAGCTACAATCATTTAACAAACCATTCAGAGCTTATAAATCACTGAATCGGTCAACCGTTAGATGAGAAAAAACTATAATCACATAACAAGCCTTTTTGAGCTTACAAATCACCGAATCAGTCAATCGTTCGATGAGAATCAGCTACAATCATGTAACAAACCATTCTGAGCTTACAAATCACCGAATCGGTCAACCGTTCGATGAGAATCAGCTACAATCACGTAACAAGCTAGTCTGAGCTTACAAATCACCGAATTGGTCAACCATTTTATGAGAATAAACTACAATCATGTAACAAGCTATTCGAGCTTAGAAAACATTGAATCCATCAACAATTAGATGAGAATCAACTATAATCACATAACAAGCCTTTTTGAGCTTACAAATCATCGAATCAGTCAACCGTTCGATGAGAATCAACTACAATCATGTAACAAGCTATTTTGAGCTTACAAATTATTGAATCGGTCAACTATTCGATGAGAATTAGCTACAATCATGTAACAACCCATTCTGACCTCACAAATCACTGAATCCGTCAACTATATGATGAGAATCAATTACAATCACGAAACAAACTAGTCTGAGCTTACAAATCACTGAATCGGTCAACCATTCGATGGGAATCAGCTACAATCATGTAACAAGCCATTCTAAGCTTACAAAGCACTGAATCGGTCAACCGTTTGATTAGAATCACTTACAATTACGTAACAAGCCATTCTGAGGTTACAAATCATCGAATCGATCAACCGTTTGATGAGAATCAATTAAAATCGTGTAACAAGTCATTCTAAGTTTACAAATCACCGAATTAGTTAACCGTTCCGTGAGAATCAGCTACAATCATGTGACAAGCCATTTTTAGCTTAAAAATTACCAAATCGGTCAACTGTTCGATGAGAATCAATTACAATCACATAATAAGCATTTTTGAGCTTACAAATCACCGAATCGGACAACCGTTCGATGAGAAACAATTATAATCACGTAACAAGCCATTATTAGGTTACAAATCACCGAATCAGTCAACCATTCGATGAGAATCAACTACAATCACATAACAAGCCATTCTGAGCTTACAAATAATCAAATCAATTAACCGTTCGATGAGAAAATATTGGAATCATGTAACAAGCCATTCTGAGTTTTCAAATCACCGAATCGGTCAACCGTTTGATGAGAATCAAGTACAATCATGTAACAAGCTATTCTGAGCTAACAAACCACTGAATTGGTCAACTGTTTGATGAGAATAAGTTACTATCATAAAAGCCATTCTAAGCTTACAAATAACTGAATCGGTCAACCGTTTGATAAGAATCAATTACAATCATGTAACAAGCTATTTTGACCTTCTAAATGATCGAAACGGTCAACCATTCGATGAGAATAAGCTACAATCACGTAAAAAGCCATTTTAAGTTTACACATCACCGAATTGGTCAACCGTTTGATGGGAATCCGCTACTATCACGTAACAAGCCATTATGAGCTTACAAATCACAGAATCGGTCAACTGTTCAATGAGAATCAATTACAATGAAGTAACAAGCTATTATGAGCTTACAAATAACCAAATCAGTCAACCATTCGGTGAGAATCAGCTACAATCATGTAACAAGCCATTCTGAGCTTAAAAATACCTGAATTGGTCAACCGTTCGATGAGAATCAATTACAATCACATAAATGGTCATTTTGAGCTTACAAATCGATGAGTCAGTCAATCATTTGGTGAGAATCAGCTGCAATCATGTAACAAGCCATTCTGAGCTTAAAAATCACCGAATTGGTCAACCATTCGATAAGAATCAATTACAATCATGTAAGAAGCCATTTTGAGCTTACAAATCACCGAATCGGTCAACCGTTGGATAAAAATCAGCTATAATCACGTAACAAGCCATTATGAGCTAAATCATTGAATTGGTCAACCGTTTGATGAGAATCAGCTACAATAATGTAACAAGTCATTCTGAGCTTACAAATCACTGAATCGGTCAACCGTTTGATGAAAATCACCTACAATCACGTAGAAAGCCATTCTGAGCTTACAAATCACTGAATCAGTCAAGCATTTGATTAGAATCAATTAAAATCAAGTATTAAGCCATTATGAACTTACAAATCATTGAATTGATCAACCGTTCGAGGAGAATCAGCTACAATCATGTAACTAGCTATTCTAAGCCTACAAATCACTGAATCGGTCAACTATTCGGAGAGAATCAATTACAATCACATAACAAGCCATTTTAAGCTTACAATTCACCGAATTAGTCAACCGTTCGATGTGAATCAACTACAATCATGTAATAAAACATTTTGAGCTTACAAATCACTTAATCAATCAAGCGTTCAATGAGAATAAATTAAAATCATGTATTTTACCATTCTGAGCTTACAAATCATTGAATCGGTCAACTATTCGATGAGAATCAGCGACAATCACGTAAGTAGCCATTATAAGCTTATAAATCACCGAATCAGTCAACCATTTGATGAGAAACAATTACAATCATGTAAAGAGCCATTTTGAGTTTACAAATCACCGAATCGGTCAACCGTTCGATAAAAATCAATTACAATCATGTAACAAGCCATTCTGAGCTTCCAAATGACCGAATCGATCAACCAATTGATGAGAATCAGCTATAATCATGTAACTAGCCATTCTGAGCTTACAAATCACTGAATCAGTCAACTGTTTGATGAGAATCAGCTACAATCATTTAACAAACCATTCAGAGCTTACAAATCACTGAATCGGTCAACCGTTAGATGAGAAACAACTATAATCACATAACAAGCCTTTTTGAGCTTACAAATCACCGAATCAGTCAATCGTTTGATAAGAATTAGCTACAATCACGTAACAAACCATTCTGAGCTTACAAATCACCGAATCGGTCAACCGTTCGATGAGAATTAGCTACAATTGCGTAACAAGCCATTCTGAGCTGACAAATCACTGAATTGGTCAACAATTTTATGAGAATAAACTACAATCATGTAACAAGCCATTCGAGCTTACAAATCATTGAATCGGTCAACCGTTAGATGAGAATCAACTATAATCACATAACAAGCCTTTTTGAGTTTCCAAATCACCGAATCAGTCAACTGTTCGATGAGAATTAGCTACAATCACGTAACAAGCCATTTTGAGCTTACAAATTTTTGAATTAGTGAACCGTTCGATGAGAATTAGCTACAATCACGTAACAACCCATTCTAAGCTCACAAATCACTGAATCGGTCAACTGTTTGATGAGAATCAATTACAATCAGGAAAAAAACAAGTCTGAGCTTACAAATCACCAAATCGGTGAACCGTTCGATGAGAATCAGCTACAATCATATAACAAGCAATTCTAAGTTTACAAAGCACTGAATCGGTCAACCGTTCGATGAGAATCACCTACAATTATGTAACAAGCCATTCTGAGCTTACAAATCATCAAATCGATCAATCGTTTGATGAGAATCAATTAAAATTGTGTAACAAGCCATTCTGAGCTTACAATCACATAGCAAGCCATTTTGGGCTTACAAATTACTAAATCGGTCGACCGTTCGATGAGAATCAATTACAATTATGTCACAAGCTATTCTGAGCTTACAAATCATTGAATCGGTCAACTGTTCCATGAGAATCAGCTACAATCACTTAACAAGCTATTTGAGCTTACAAATCATCGAATCGGTCAACCATTTGATGAGAATCAGCTACAATCATGTAACAAGCCATTCTGAGCTTACAAATCATCGAATTAGTGAACCGTTTGATGAGAAACAATTACAATCATGTAACAAGCCATTCTGAACTTACAAATCACCGAATCGGTCAACTGCTCGATGAAAATCAATTACAATAATGTAACAAGCCATTCTAAGCTTACAAATCACCGAATTGGTGAACAGTTCAATGAGAATCAATTACAATCATGTAACAAGCCATTCTGAGCTTACATATCACCAAATCAGTCAATCGATTAGAATTAATAACAATCACATAACAAGCCATTTTCAACTTACAAATCAGCAAATGAGTCAACTATTCCATGAGAAATAGCTACAATCACGTAACAATCGATTCTAAGCTTGCAAATCACTGAATAAGTCAATGGTTCGATGAAAATCAATTACAATCACGTAACAAGCCATTATGAGCTTACAAATCACTGAATCCGTTAACCGTTCGATGAGAATCAACTACAATCACGTAACAAGCTATTTTGATCTTAAAAATCACCAAATTGGTCAATTGTTTGATGAGAATCAATTACAATCATGTAACAAGCAATTCTAAGCTTACAAATCACTGAATCAGTCAAACGTTCGAGGAGAATAAATTAAAATCACATAACAAGCCATTCTGAGGTTATAAATCACCGAATCAATTAACCGTTCGGTGAGAATCAGCTACAATTACGTAACAAGTCATTCTGAGCTTACAAATCACTGAATCAGTCAACCAATTGATGAGAATCAGCTACAATCACCTATCAAGTATATTTGAGCTTACAAATTATTGAATCGGTCAACCATTCGATGAGAATCAGCTATAATCACGTAACAGGGCATTCTGAGCTTACAAATCACCGAATCGGTCAATCGTTCGATGAGAATAAGCTACAATCACTTAACAAGCCATTCTGAGTTTACAAATCACCGACTTAGTCAACCATTTGATGTTAATCATCTACAATCACGTAACAAAATATTCGAGCTTACAAATCACCAAATCAGTCAACTTTTTGATGAGAATCAATTAAAATCACATAACAAGCCATTAGGAGATTACAAATCATCGAATCGGTGAACCGTTTGATGAGAATAAACTACAATCACGTAACAAGCCATTCTGAGCTCACAAATCATCAAATTGGTCAACCGTTCAATGAGAATCAGCTACAATCACATAACAAGTCATTCTAAGCTTATAAATCACTGAATCGATGAACCGTTCTATGAGAATCAGTTAGAATCACGTAAATGGCCATTTTGAGTTTACAAATCCCCAAAGCGATGAACCGTTCGATGAGAATCAGCTACAATAATGTAACTAGCCATCCTAAGCTTACAAATCACCAAATCGGGGAACCATTCGATGAGAGTCAGCTACAATCATGTAACAAGCCATTTTCAGCTAACAAATCACCGAATCGATGAACCATTCGATAAGAATTAACTATAATCACGTAACAAGCCATTCTGAGCTTAGAAATTAATGAATCGGTCAACCGTTCGATGAGAATTACCTACAATGATGTAACAAGCCATTATGAGCTTACAAATCATCGAATTGGTCAACCGTTCGATAAAAATTAGATACAATCAGATAACAAGCCATTCTGAGCTTACAAATCATCGAATAGGTGAACCGTTCGATGAGAATCAGCTAGAATCACATAACAAGCCATTTTGAGCTTACAAATCGCTGAATCGATCGATCGTTCGATGAGAATGAATTGCAATCATGTCACAAGCCATTATGAGCTTACAAATCATTGAATCGGTCAACCGTTCAATGAGATTCAGCTACAATCACGTAACAAGCCATTCTGAGCTTGCAAATCATCGAATCAGTCAACTGTTCGATGAGAATCAGCTACAATCATATAACAAGACATTATGAGTTTATAAATCATCCTGTCAGTCAATCGTTCGATGAGACTCAATTACAATCATGTAACAGGCCATTCTAAGCCTACAAATCACAAAATCGCTCAGCCATTCGATGAGAATCAACTACAATCACGTAACAAGTATTTTTGAGCTTAAAAATCACCAAATCGGTCAATAGTTCGATGAGAATCAGCTACAATCATGTAACAAGCCATTTTGAGCTTACAAATCACCAAATTGGTCAACTGTTCGATGAGAATCAATTACAATTATGTAACAAGCAATTCTAAGCTTACAAATCACTGAATCAGTCAACCGTTCGATGAGAATTAAGCTCAAAATGGGTTGTTACATGATTATAATTGATTTTCATCAAACGGTTGACTGATTTAGTTATTTGGTAAGCTCAGAATGGCTTGTTATGTGATTGTAATTCATTCTCATTGAATGGTTGATCGATTTGGTGATTTGTAAGCTCAGAATGGCTTTTATGTGATTGTAGCTGAATCTTATCAAATGGTTGACCGATTCGATGATTTGGAAGCTCAGAATGGCTTCTTACGTGATTGTAGCTAATTCTCATGGAACGGTTGACCGATTCAATGATTTGTAAACTTAGAATAGCTTGTTAAGTGATGTAGCTGATTCTCATCGAACGGTTGACCTATTTGGTGATTTGTAAGCTCAAAATGGCTTGTTACATTATTGTAGCTGATGCTCATCGAATGGTTGACCGATTGTTTGATTTGTAAGCTCAGACTATCTTGTTACGTCATTGTAGCAGAATCTCATCGAACGGTTGAATGATTGAGTGATTTCTAAACTCAGAATGGTTTGTTATGTGATTCTAGCTGATTCTCATTGAACGGTTGATTGATTAAGCCATTTGTATGCTCAGAATGACTTGTTATGTTATTGTAATTGATTATCATGGAACGGGTGACCAATTCGGTTATTTGTAAGCTCAGAATGACTTTTTACGTGATTGTAGTTGATTCTCATCAAATAGTTGACGGATTTAGTGATTTGTAAGTTTAGAATGGCATACCCTGATTTGAGAAGTGGAACGCATTAGCTGTCCCTTCTGATTGGGCAGGAAGGGTCAGAGAAGGGCAATCTTTTTAAGATAAGACCAAAGAGTCGGTGGAAAAAAGAAGAGCTTTTTGTTCCTGGTTCTTCCGAAGTTTTAATTCTTCAGAACTTCAAGAATTCTTAGGGTCAACAACTTATTGCTTTTGGGAGGAGTTGCTCGTTATGTGTTTGTTGCTGATTCTCATCAAACGTTTAACTGATTCGGTGATTTGTAAGCTCAAGATGGCTTGTTATGTGATTGTAGCTGATTCACTAATTTATAAGCTCAAAAGGGCTTGTTACGTGCTTGTAATTGATTCTCATCGAATGGTTGACCGATTCTGTGATTTGTAAGCTTAGAATGGCTTGTTACGTGATTGTTATTTATTCTCATCGAATGGTAGACTGATTCGGTGATTTGTAAGCTTAGAATGACTTGCTAGGTGATTGTAGCTGATACTCATCGAGCAATTGATTGATTCGGTGATTTGTTAACTCAAAATGGCTTGCTACATGATTGTAGTTGATTCTCATCGAACGGTTGACCGATTCGATGATTTGAAAGCTCAAAATGGCTTGTTACATGATTATAGCTGATTCTCATAGAATGTTTGACCGATTCGGTGATTTGTAAGCTTGAAATGACTTGTTATGTGATTGTAACAGATTATCATCAGATGATTGTCCGATTTGGTGATTTCTAAATTGAGAATGACTTGTTACATGATTGTAGCTGATTCTCATCAAACGGTTTACCGATTCGATGATTTGTAAGCTCAGAATGGCTTGTTACATTATTGTAGTTGATTCTCATCGAACCGTTGACT
Organism: Chamaecyparis obtusa; assembly: GCA_027943335.1. NCBI lineage: Eukaryota > Viridiplantae > Streptophyta > Pinopsida > Cupressales > Cupressaceae > Chamaecyparis > Chamaecyparis obtusa. The sequence goes on from BSBK01002074.1 coordinate 1,236,297, forward strand.
GATGCGGTGATTTGTATACTCAGAATGGCTTGTTACTTGATTGTAATTGATTCTCATCGAACAATTGAGCGATTGGGTGATTTGTTAGCTCAGAATGGCCTGTTATGTTATTGTAATTGATTCTCATCAAACGGTTGATCGGTTCAGTGATTTGTAAGCTCAGAATGACTTGATAATGATTGTAGCTGATTCTCATCAAACGGTTGACCAATTCGGTGATTTCTAAGCTTAGAATGGTTTGTTATGTGATTGTAGCTGAATCTCATCGTACAGTTAACCAATTCGGTGATTAATAAGCTCAGAATGGCTTATTATGTGATTGTAGTTAATTCTCATCAAATGGTTGACCAATTCGGGTGATTTGTAAGCTCAAAATGGCTTGCTACGTGATTGTAGCTGATTCTCATCGAGTGGTTCACCGAGTCGATGATTTCTAAACACAAAATGGCTTGTTACGTGATTCTAGCTGATTCTCATCGAACAATTGACCGATTCAGTGACTTGTAAGCTCATAATGGCTTCTTACATGATTGTAGTTGCTTTTCATGGAACGATTGACCAATTCAATGATTTGTAAACTCAGAAGGTCTGGTTACGTGATTGATTCATTCTCATTGAATGGTTGACCGATTTGGTGATTTGTAATCTCATAATGGCTTGTTACCTGATTGTAATTGATTATTATCGAACAGTTAACTGATTCAGTGATTTGTAAGCTCAGACTGGCTTGTTACGTGATTCTAGCTAATTCTCATCGAACGGTTGGCCGATTCAGTGATTTGTAAGCTCAAAATGGCTTGTTATGTGATTGTAGTTGATTCTCATCAAATGATTGACCGATTCAGTGACTTGTAAGCTCTGAATGTCCTGTTACGTGATTGTAGCTGATTCTCATCTAACAGTTGACCGATTCATTGATTTGTAAGTTCTGCATGAGTGTAATTTATTCTCATCAAATGGTTCATAGCTTTGGTGATTTGTAAGCTCAGAATGGCTTGTTACCTGATTGTATTTCATTCTCATCAAATGATTGACCGATGCGGTGATTTGTAAGCTCAAAATGGATTGTCACGTGATTGTAGCTGATTTTTATCGAATGGTTGACCGATTCAGTGATTTTTATGCTCAGGATGGCATGTTACATTATTATAATTCATTCTCATCAAACAGTTGATCAATTCAGTAATTTATAAGCTCAGAATAGATTATTACATGATTATAGCTGATTCTCATCAAACGGTTGATTGATTCGGTGATTTGTAAGCTCAAAATGGTTTGTTACATGATTGTAGCTTATTCTCATTCAACAGTTGATCGATTCAATGATTTGTACGCTCAGAATGGCTTGTTACATGATTGTAATTGATTGTCATCGAACGGTTGACCGATTCGCTGATTTGTAAGCTCAGAATGGCTCGTTACATGATTGTAACTGATTCTCATCGAATGGTTGACCAATTCATTGATTTGTAAGCTCAGAATGGCTTGTTACCTGATTGTAGCTAATTCTCATCAAACGGTTGACTGATTCGATGATTTGTAAGCTCAAAATAGCTTGTTAAGTGTTTGTAGTTGATTCTCATTAAACGGTTGACGGATCCGATGATTTTTAAACTCAAAATGGCCGGTTGAAGGATTGTAGCCGATTCCCATCAAACTGTTGACCAATCCAGTGATTTGTAAGCTCAGAATGGCTTGTTACGTGATCGTAGCTTACTCTCATCAAACGGTTGACCGATTCGGTGATTTGTAAACTTAGAATGGATGGGTACGTGATTGTAATTGATTCTCATCAAACAGGTTCACTAATTTGGTGATTTGTCAGCTCAGAATGACTTGTTACATGATTGTAGTTGATTCTCATCGAACGGTTGACTGATTAGTGATTTGTAAGTTCAGAATGGCTTTTTACGTGACTATAGCTGAGTCTCATCGAACGGTTGAACGATTCACTGATTTGTATGCTCAGAATGGCTTGTTACGTGATTGTAGTTGATTCTCATCGAACAGTTGACCGATTAGTGATTTGAAAGCTCAAAATAGCTTTTTACATGATTGTAGCTGATTCTCATCGAACAGTTGAACAATTCGATGATTTATAATCTCATAATGGCTTGTTACGTGATTGTAGCTGATTCTCATTGAAATGATGACTGATTCGGTGATTTGTAAGCTCAAAATGGCTTTTTACATGATTGTAGCTAATTCTCATCGAACGGTTGATCGATTCAATGATTTGTACGCTTAGAATGGCTTGTTACATGATTGTAATTGATTCTCATCGAATGGTTATCTGATTCAGTGATTTGTAAGCTCAGAATGACTTGTTACGTGATTGTGATTAATTCTCATGGAACAGTTGACCGATTCGGTGATTGGTAAGCTCAGAATGGCTTGTTACATGATTGATATTAATTCTCATTGAACAGTTGACCGATTCGATGATTTGTAAGCTTAGAATAGCTTGTTACAAGATTGTAGCTGATTCTAGTCCAACCATTGACCAATTCGGTGACTTGTAAGCTCAGAATGGCTTGTTATGTGATTGTGCCTGATTCTCATCGAACGGTTGAGCGATTTAGTGATTTGTTATCTTAGAATGGCTTGTTATATGATTTTAGCTTATTCTCATCGAACGGTTGAACAATTCGGTGATTTGTGAGCTCAGAATGGATTGTTACATGATTGTAGTTGATTCTCCTCGAACGGTTGACCAATTTGGTGATTTGTAAGCTGAGAATGGCTTCTTACATGATTCTAGCTGATTCTCATCGAAAGGTTGACCAATTCAGTGATTTGTAAGCTCAAAATGGCTTGTTACGAGATTGTAATTGATTCTCATCGAATGGCTGATGGATTTGGTTATTTGTAAGCTTAGAATGGGTTGTTATGTGATTGTAGCTGATTCTCATTGAACAGTTGACCGATTAAGTGATTTGTAATCTTAGAATGGCTTGTTACATGATTGTAATTGATTCTTAGCGAACAATTGACCGATTCAATGATTTGTAAAACTTAGAATGACTTGTTACGTGATGTAGCTGATTCTCATCGAATGGTTGACCAATTTGGTGATTTGTAAGCTTAGAATGACTTGTTACGTGATTGTAGTTGATTCTCATCAAACGGTTGACTAATGCTATGATTTGTAAGCTCAAAATGTCTTGTTACGTGATTAGAGTAAAATCTCATTGAACGGTCAAATCATTCAAGGATTTCTAAGCTCAAAATGGCTTGTTACGTGATTCTAGCTCATTCTCATGGAACGGTTGACCGATTCGATGATTTGAAAGCTTAGAATAGCTTTTTACGTGATTGTAGCTGATTCTGATCGAACAATTGATCGATTCTATGATTTGTAAGCTTAGAATGGCTTGTTACATGATTATAGGTAATTCTCATTAAACGGTTGACTGATTCAGTGATTTGTAAGCTCAAAATGGCTTGTTACGTGATTGTAGCTGATTCTCATCGAATGGTTGACCGATTCGGTGATTTGTATTCTTAGAATAGCTTGTTACATGATTATAATTTTTTCTCATCGAACACTTGACCGATTCGGTGATTTGTAAGTTCAGAATGGCTTGTTACGTGATTGTAGTTGGTTCTAATCAAACGATTGATCCATTCGATGATTTGTACACTCAGCATGGCTTGTTACATGAATGTAACTGATTCTCATCGAACGGTTGACCAATTTAGTGATTTGTAAGCTCAAAATGGCTTGTTATGTAATTCCTTCTTATGGAACAGTTGACCGCTTCAGTGATTTGTAAGCTCAAGATGGCTTGTTCAGTAATTGTAGCTGATTCTCATCTAATGGTTGACCGATTCAGTGATTTGTAAGCTCAGAATGGCTTGTTACATGATTGTAATTGATTCTAATCAAATGGTTGACTGATTTGATGATTTGTAACCTCAAAATGGCTTTTTACATGATTGTAATTGATTCTAATCAAATGGTTGACTGATTTGATGATTTGTAAGCTCAGAAGGTCTTGTTACATGATTGTAATTGATTCTCATCATAGGTTGATTGATTCGGTTATTTGTAAGCTCAAAATGGCTTGTTACTTGATTGTAATTGATTCTCATCAAACAGTTAACCGATTCGGTGACTTGTAAGCTTAGAATGGCTTGTTACGTGATTGTAGCTGATTCTCATCGAACGATTGATCGATTTGGTGATTTGTATGCTCAAAATGGCGTGCTACATGATTGTAATTAGATTTCATCGAACGGTTGACCGATTCGATGATTTCTAAGGTCAGGATGGCTTAGGTACGTGATTGTAATTGATTCTCAGTGAACAGTTGACCAATTCGGTGATTTGCAAGCTCACAATGGCTGTTTACATGATTGTAATTGATTCCCATTGAACGATTGACTATTCAGTGATTTGTAAGCTCAGAATCGCTTGTTACGTGATTGTAGCTATTTCTCATCGAACAGTTGATCGATTTGGTGATTTGTAAGCTCAACATGGCTTGTTACGTGATTGTAATTGATTTTAATCGATTGATCGATTTGGTGATTTGTAAGCTCAAATTGGCTTCTTACGTGATTGTAATTGATGTTCATCGAACAGTTTACTAATTCAGTTATTTGTAAGCTCAAATCTCTTGTTACATGATTGTAGCTAATTCTCATCGAACGGTTGATCGATTTGGTGATTTGTAAGCTTAGAATGGCTTCTTAAATGATTGTAATTAATTCTAATCGAACGGGTGACCGATTCAGTGATTTGTAAGCTCAGAATGGCTTAACAACATGATTGTAATTGATTATCATTAAATGGTTGACCGATTCGGTGATTTTTAAGGTCAAAATCACTTGTTACATGATTCTAGTTGATTCTCATCGAACGATTGATCGATTCGATAATTCGTCAGCTCAAAATGGATTGTTAGGTGATTGTAGCTGATCGCATTGAACGGTTGATCGATTCAGTATTTTGTAAGCTCATAATGGCTTGTTACGTGATTGTATTTGATTCTCATCGAATGATTGACCAATTTGGTGACTGGTAAGCTTAGAATGGCTTGTTACGTGATTGTAGCTTATTCTCATGAAATGATTGATCGACTCGGTGATTTCTAAGCTCAAAAATGGCTTTTCTAAGTGATTGTAGTTGATTCTCATCGAACGGTTGACCGATTCGATGATTTTTAAGCTCAAAATGACTTGTTACATGATTGTAGCTGATTCACATCAAACGGTTGACCAACTTGGTGATTTGTAAGCTCAGAATGACTTGTTACGTGATTGTAGTTTATTCTCATCGAACCATTGACTGATTTGGTAATTTGTAAGCTTAGAATGGGTTGTTACGTGATTGTAAATGATTCTCATCGAATGGTTGACCGATTCAGTGATTTGTAAGCTCAAAATGGCTTGTTATGTGATTTTAATAAATTATCATCGAATAGTTGACTAATTCGGTGATTTGTAAGCTCAGAATTGCTTGTTACGTGATTGTAGCTGAGTCTTGTCGAACAGTTCATCGATTCAATGATTTGTCTGCTCAGAATGGCTTGTTACGTGATTGTAATTAATTCTAATCAAACGGTTGATCAATACGGTGATTTGTAAGCTCATAATGGCTTCTTACATGATTGTAATTGATTCTCACAAAATGGTTGATAGATTCAGTGATTTGTAAAGCTCAGAGTGGCTTGTTACATGATTATGATTGATTCTCATCGTACGGTTGACCGATTCGTTGATTTGTAAGCTCAAAATGGGTTGTTACGTGATTGTAACTGATTCTCATTGAATACTTGGTCGATTCGGTGATTTGTAAGCTAAGAATGGCTTGTTACGTGATTGTAATTGATTCTCATCAAACCGTTGACCAATTTGGTGATTTGTAAACTCAGAATGGCTTGTTACATAATTGTAATTGATTCTTATCGAACGCTTGACCGATTCGATGATTAACAAGCTCAAAATGGCTTGTTACGTGATTGTAGCAGAATCTCATCAAACGGTTGAATGATTCAGGGATTTCTAAGCTCATAATGGCTTGTTACGTGATTGTACCTGATTCTCATCAAACAATTGACCGATTCTATGATTTGAAAGCTTAGAATGGCTTGTTACATGATTGTAGCTGATTCTCATTGAACAGTTGATTGATTCAGTGATTTGTATGCTTAGAATGACTTGTTACGTGATTGTAGTTAATTCTCATCGAATGGTTGATCGATTTCATGATTTGTAAGCTCAGAATAGTTTGTTACGTTGATTGTGGCTGAGACTCATCGAACGATTGACCAAGTCAATGATATGTAAGCTCAGAATGGCTTGTTACGTGATTGTAGCTGATTTTCATTGAACGGTTGACCGATTCGGTGATTTTTAAGTTAAGAATGGCTTGTTACTTGATTGTACCTTATTCTCATCGAATGATTGACTGATTCGATGATTTGTAACCTTGTAATGCTTGTTACGTGATTGTAGCTGATTCTCATCAAACGGTTGATCGATTTAGTGATTTGTATGCTGAGAATGACTTGTTACATGATTGTAATTGATTCTCATCGAACAGTTGACTGATTCGGTGATTTGTAAGCTTAGAATGGCTTGTTACATGATTGTAGCTGAGACTCATTGAACAGTTGAGAGATTCGGTGATTTGTAAGTGCATAATGGTTTGTTACGTGATTGTAGTTGATTCTCATTGAACGGTTGCCTGATTCAGTGATTTGTAAGCCAAAAATGGCATGTTACATGATTGTAGCTGATTTTGATCGAACGGTTGAACGATTCAATGATTTGTATGCTCAGAATGGCTTATTACATGATAGTAGCCGATTCTCATCAAACAATTGACCGATTCTGTGATTTTTAAATGGAGAATGGCTTGTTACATTATTTTAATTGATTTTCATCTAACAGCAACTGATTCGATGATTTGTAAGCTCAGAATGACTTGTTACATTATTGTACCTGATTCTCATCAAACAGTTGACTGATTCAGTCATTTATAAGCTCAGAATGGCTTGTTAGGTCATTGTAATTGATTCTGATCAAACGGTTGATTCATTCAGTGATTTGTAAGCTTTGAATGGCTTGTTAGGTGATTGTAATTGATTCTCATTCAACGGTTGACCGATCCAGTGATTTGTAACCTCAGAATGACTTGTTATGTGATTGTAGTTGATTCATGGTGAACGGTTGACCGATTCGATGATTTGTAAGCTCAAAATGGCCTGTTACGTGATTGTAGTCGATTATTTATAAGCTCAGAATAGCTTGTTACGTGATTGTAGCTGATTCTCATCGAACAATTGACCAATTCAGTGATTTGTAAGCTCAAAATGGCCTGTTACGTGATTGTAATTGATTCTCATCGAACAGTTGAACGATTCTGTGATTTAGAACGGGGACTGACTTAGGTAAATAATTCATTTTGGATAAAGACTGAATAGAATAATTGCAACTGACACGGGATCCAAATCCCTACTATTAATACTAAAGGCAAGTGGCCTTTAGAATAGTAGGCTGCTCGGTCAATTACTGTAAGTTCAGAATGGCTTATTAGTTGATTGTAAGTGATTCTTATGGAACGGTTGATCGATTCAGTGATTTGTAAGCTCAAAATGGCTTGTTACATGATTTTAGCTGATTCTCATCGAACGGTTGACTGATTTGGTGATTTGTAAGTTCAGAATGGCTTGTTACGTGATTATAGCTAATTCTCATTGAACGGTTAACCAATTTAGTCATTTGTAAGCTCAAAATGGTAGGCTTGTTACGTGATTGTAGGTGATTCTTAACGAACAGTTGACCAATTCTATGATTTGTTGGCTTTTTACGTGATTGTAGCTGATTCTCGTTGAACAGTTGACCAATTTAATTATTTGTAAGATCAGAATGGCTTGTTACGTGATTGTAGCTGATTCGCATCGAACAGTTGACCAATTTGGTGAATTGTAAGCTCAAAATGGCTTGTTACATGATTCTAGCTGATTTTGATTGAATGTTTGACCGATTTTGTGATTTGTAAGCTTAGAATGGCTTGTTACGTGATTGTACCTGATTCTCATCGAATCGTTGACCGATTGGGTGATTTGCAAGCTAACAATGGCTTGCTATGTAATTATAGCTAAATCTCATCGAACGGTTGACTGATTCAATGATTTGTAAGCTTAGAATGGCTTGTTACATGTTGGAATTGATTCTCATCGAACGGTCGACCGAGTCGATAATTTGTAAGCTCAAAATGCCTTGTCATGTAATAGGTGATTTTAATCGAATAGTTCACCGATTCAGTGATTTGTAAGCTTAGAATGGCTTGTTATGTGATTGTTGCTGATTCTCATCGAATGGTTGACCGATTCGGTGATTTCTAAGCTTAGAATGGCTTGTTACATGATTGTAGCTAATTCTCATCGAATGGGTGATCGATTCAGTCATTTGTAAGCTTAGAATGGCTTGTTATGTGATTGTAGTTGATTCTCATCGAACGGTAGACCGATTTGGTGATATGTTAGTTGAGAATGGCGTGTTATGTGATTGTAGTTGATTCTCATCGAATGGTTCATCGATTCTATGATTTGTAAGCATAGAATGGCTTGTTACGTGATTCTAGCTGATTCTCCTCGAATGGTTGACCGATTCGGTAATTTGTAATCTCAGAATGGCTTGTTTCATGGATGTAGTTGATTCTCATCAAATGGTTGACCGATTTGGTGATTTATAAATTCAAAATAGCTTGTTATGTGATTGTTGCTGATTATCATCGAACGGTTGACTGATTCAGTGATTTGTAAGCTCAAAATGGCCTGTTACATGCTTGTAGCTGATTCTCATCGAACGGTTGACCGATTTGGTGATTTGTAATCTTTGAATATCTTGTTACGTGATTCTAGCTAATTCTCATTGAACGGTTTACCGATTCGGTGATTTGTAAGCTCAGAATGGCTTGTTACATGATTGTAGCTGATTCTCATCGAACTGTGGACCGATTCCATGATTTGTAAGCTGGGTGTTACATGATTGTTATTGATTCTCATCGAATGATTGACTGATTATGTGATTTGTAAGTTCAAAATAGCTTGTTACATAATTATAGCTAATTCTCATTGAACTGTTGACCGATTCGGTGATTTCGAAGCTCAGAATGGCTTGTTACATGATTGTAGGTCATTCTCATCAAACAGTTGACCGAGTCAGTGATTTGTAACCTTAGAATAGCTTTTTACGTGATTCTAGCTAATTGTGATCAAACTATTGACCGATTTGGTGGTTTATAAGCTCAGAATGGCTTGTTACATGATTGTAGTTGATTATCTTATCAAACGGTTGATCGATTTGGTGATTTATAAGCTCATAATGGCTTGTTACGTGATTGTAATTGATTCTCATTGAACGGTTGATTAATTCGATGATTTGTAAGCTCTGAATGGCTTCTTACATGATGGTAGTTGATTCTTAGAATGACTGATTCGATGATTTGTAAGCTCAGAATGACTTATTACGTGATTGTAGTTGATTCTCATCGAATGGTTGACCAATTCGGTGATTTGTAAGCTTAGAATGTCTTGTTACGTTATTGTAGCTGATTCTCATCGAATGGTTGATGGTTATAGTGATTCATAAGCTCAGAATGGCTTGTTACATAATTATAATTGATTGTTATTGAACGACGTGATTGTAGCTGATTTTCATTGAACGGTTGACCCATACGATGATTTGTAAGCTCATAATGGCTTGTTACATGATTGTAGTTGATTCTCATTGAATGGTTGACTGATTCACTAATTTGTAAGCTGGAAATGTGTTGTTATGTGATTGTAGCTGAGTCTCATCGAACGGTTGACCGATTCGATGATTTGTAAGCTCAGAATGGCTTGTTACGTGATTTTAATTAATTTTCATCGAATGGTTGACCGATTCAGTGACTTGTTAGCTCATAATGGCTTTTTACGTGATTGTAATTGATTCTCATCAAACTGTTAACCGATTCGATGATTTGTAAGGTCATAGTTGCTTATTACGTGATTATATCTTATTCTCATCAAACGGTTGACCAATTCGGTGATTTGTAACCTCATAATGGCTTGTTACGTGATCGTATGTGATTCTCATCAAATGGTTGACCGATTTGGTGATTTGTAAGCTTAGAATGGCTTGTTATGTCATTGTAGCTGATTCTCAGCAAACGGTCGATCGATTCAATGATTTGTAAGCTCAGAATAGTTTCTTACTTGATTGTAGCTGATTCTGATAGAATGGTTGACCAATTTGGTGATTTGTTAGCTCAAAATGGCTTGTTACGTGAGTATAATTGATTCTCATCAAACAGTTGACCGATTCGATGATATTTAAGCTTAGAATGGCTTGTTACATTATTCTAATTGATTATCATCGAACGGTTGACTGATTTGGTGATTTGTAAGCTGAAAATGGCTTCTTATGTGATTGTAGTTGATTCTCATTGAATGGTTGACCGATTTGGTGATTTGTTCACTTAGAATGGCTTGTTACATGATAGTTGCTGATTTCCATCGAACGGTTGACAAATTTGGTGATTTCTAAGCTCAGAATGGCTTTTTACGTGATTCTAATTGATTCTCATCAAATGGTTGACCAATTCGATGATCGGTAAGCTCAGAATGGCCTTTTACGTGATGGTAATTGATTCTCATCGAATGGTTGACCGATTTGGTCATTTGTAAGCTCATAATGGTTACATGATTGTAGCTGATTGTCATTGAACAGTTGACCGATTCAGTGATTTATAGGCTCATAATGGCTTGTTACGTGGTTGTAGCTGATTCTCATCAAACGGTTGACTGATTCGATGCTTTGAAAGCTCAAAATGGCTTGTTATTTGATTGTAGCTGATTTTTGTTGAACGATTGACTGATTCAGTGATTTGTAAGCTCAGAATAGCTTTTTAAGTTATTGTAGCTGATTCTGATCGAACGGTTGACTGATTCTATGATTTGTAAGCTCAGAATATCTTGTTACGTAATTATAGGTTATTCTCACCAAACGGTTGACTGATTCGATGATTTGTAAGCTAAGAATGGCTTATTACATGATTCTAATTCATTCTCATCAAACAGTTGACCGATTCAATGATTTGTAAGTTCAAAATGGCTTTTTACATGGTTGTAATTGATTCTCATCGAACGGTTGACCGATTCGGTGATTTGTAAGCTCAAAATGGCTTCTTATGTGATTGTAGATGATTCTCATTGAATGGTTGACCGATTTGGTGATTTGTAAGCTCAAAATGGCTTGTTACATAATTGTAGCTAATTCTCATCAAACGGTTAACCGATTCAGTCATTTCTAAGTTCAGAATGGCTTCTTACATGATTTTAATTGATTCTCATGAAATGGTTGACCAATACGGTGATTTGTAAGCTCAAAATGGCTTGGTACATGATTGTAGCTAATTGTCATCAAACGATTGACCGATTCGGTCATTTAAAAGTGCATAATGGCTTGTTATGTGACTGTAGCTAATTCTCATCGAATGGTTGACCGATTCGGTGATTTGTAAGCTCACAATGACTTGTTACATGATTGTAGGTAATTGTCATCGAACGATTAACTAATTTAGTGATTTATAAGCGTAGAATGGTGTAGAATGGCTTATTACGTGATTGTAGTTGATTATCATCGAACGGTTGACCGATTCGGTGATTTGTAAGCTTAGAATGATCTTGTTAATTAGAATGGCCTATTACGTGATTGTAATTGATTCTCACCAAACAATCGACCGATTCGGTGATTTGTAAGCTCATAATGGCTTCTTACATGATTGTAATTGATTCTCATCGAATGGTTGACCGATTTGGTGACTTGTCAGCTCAGAATGGCTTGTTACGTGATTGTAGTTGATTCTTATCGAATAGTTTACCGATTTCATGATTTGTAAGCTTAGAATGACTTGTTACGTGATTGTAGCTCATTCTCATCGAACGGTTCACTGATTCAATGATTTGTGAGCTAAAAATACCTTGTTATGTAATTGTAGCAGATTGTAATCAAATGATTGACCGATTCGCTGATTTGTAAGCCTAGAATGGCTTGTTACGTGATTGTTATTGATTTTCATCAAACGGTTGACCGATTTGGGAGTTTGTAAGCCCATAATGGCTTTTTACGTGATTGTAATTGATTCTCACCAAATGGTTGATCGATTCAATGATTTGTAAGGTCAGAATGGCTTGGTACATGATTGCAACTAATTTTCATGAAATGGTTGATCGATTTGGTGATTCGTAAGCTCAGAATGGCTTGTTATCTGATTGTAGCATCATTCTCATCGAAAGCTTGACCAATTTGGTGATTTGTAAACTCAGAATGGCTTGTTACGTGATTGTAGCTGATTCTCATGAAATGGTTGACTGATTTAGTGATTTGTAAGCTCAAAATGGCTTGTTACATGATTGTAGTTGATTCTCATCAAACAGTTGACTGATTCGGTGATTTGTAGGCTCAGACTAGCTTGTTACGTGATTGTAATTGATTCTCATCGAATGGTTGACCAATTCAGTGATTTGTAACCTTGAAATGGCTTGTTACATGATTGTAATTGATTATCATTGAACGATTGACCCATTCGGTGATAGGTAAGCTCAAAATGGCTTGTTATATGATTGTAGTTGATTCTCATCAAACGGTTCACTTATTCGATGATTTGTTCACTTAGACTGGCTTGTTAAGTGATTGTAGCTGATTCTCATCGAACAGTAGACTATTTTGGTGATTTGTAAGCTCAGAATGACTTGTTACGTGATTGTAATTGATTATGATCAAACAGTTAACTGATTTAGTGATTTATAAACTCAAAATGGCTTGTTACATGATTGTAGCTGATTCTCATCGAAAGGTTGACCGATTCAGTTATTTGTAAGCATAGAATGGCTTTGTTACGTAATTGTAATTGATTATGATTGAACGGTTGACCGATTCAATGATTTTTAAGCTTAGAATGGCTTGTTACGTGATTGTAGCTGAATCTCATCGAACAAATGATAGATTCGTTGATTTGTAAGCTCAAAGTGGTTTGTCACATGATTGTGGCTGATTCTCATCGAATGGTTTGACAGTTTTGATGATTTGTAAGCCTAGAATGGCTTGTTACCTGATTGTAATTGATTCTGATCGAACGGTTAACTGATTTAGTGATTTGTAGACTCAAAATAGCTTGTAACGTGGTTGTAGCTAATTCTCATCGAATGGTTGACCGATTCGATGATTTGTTAGCTCCGAATGACTTGTTACATGATTGTATTTAATTCTCCTCAAACTGTTGACCGATTTGATGATTTTTAAGCTCAGATTGGCTTGTTACATTACTGTAGCTGATTCTGATTGAACGGTTGAGTGATTCAATAATTTGTAAGCTTAGAATAGCGTGTTACATGATTGTAATTGATTCCCATCAAATGATTGACCGATTTGGTGAATTGTAAGCTCAAAATGGCTTGTTACATTATTGTAGCCTATTCTCATCAAACAGTTGACTGACTCAATTATTGCTAAGCTCAGAATGGCTTGTTATGTGATTTTAATTGATTCTCATGGAACGGTTGATCAAGTAGGTGATTTGTAAGCTTAGAATGGCTTGTTACGTGATTGTAGCTGATTCTCATCAAACGATTGACCGATTTGATGCTTTGTAAGCTCAAAATGGCTTGTTATGTGATTGTAGCTAATTCTCATCGAATGATTAACCGGTTCAATGATGTGTAAGCTCATAATGGCTTGTTAAGTTATTGTAGTTGATTCTCATCGAAGGGTTGACCAATTCGGTGATTTATCAGCTTAGAATGGCTTGTTACAAGATTGTAATTGATTCTCATCAAACGGTTGACTAATTCGGTGATTTGTAAGTTTAGAATGGCTTGTTACGTGATTGTAATTGATTATCATCAAATAGTTTACTAATTTGGTAATTTGTAAGCTCAGAATGGCTTATTACGTGATTGTATTTGATTTTTATCAAACACTTGACCGATTCGGTGATTTGTAAGCTCAAAATGGCTTATTATGTGAGTGTAGCTAATTCTCATCGAACGATTGACTGATTTGGTGATTTGTAAGGTCAGAATGACTTGTTACGTGATTGTAGCTGATTCTCATCGAACAGTTGACTAGTTCAACTATTTGTAAGCTCAGAATGGTTACATGATTGTAGTTAATTCTTATCAAATGGTTGACCAATTCGATGATGTGTAAGCTCAAAATGACTTTTTACGTGATTGTAATTGATTCTCATCAAACTTTTGACTGATTCAATGATTTGTAAGCTCAGAATCATTTGTTACGTGATTGTAATTGATTCTTATTGAACGGTTGACTGATTCGGTGATAGGTAAGCTCAAAATGGCTTTTTACATGATTGTAGTTGATTGTCATTGAAGGATGATTTTTAAGCTCAGAATGGCTTGGTACGTGATTGTAGCTGCTTGTCATTGAACGATTGACCGATTCAATCATTTATAAGTGCAGAATGGCTTGTTACCTGATTGTAGGTAATTCTCATCGAACGGTTGACCGATTCGGTGATTGTAGCTAATTGTCATTACACGATTGACCGATTCAGTGATTTATAAGTGCAAAATGGCTTGTTATGTGATTGTAGTTGATTCTCATTGAATGGTTAACCAATTTTGTGATTTGTAAGCTTAGAATGACTTGTTACGTGATTGTAGCTGATTCTCACCAAACAGTTGACTGATTTGGTGATTTGTAAGCTCATAATGGCTTGTTACATGATTTTAATTCATTCTCATTGAACGGTTGATCGATTCAGTGATTTGTATGCTTAGAATGGCTTTTTACGTAATTGTAATTGATTCTCATCAAACGGTTGACCGATTTAGTGATTTGTAAATTAGGAATGTCTTATACATGATTGTAGCTGATTCTCATCGAACGGTTCAATGATTCAGTGATTTGTGAGCTCATAATGGCTTGTTACGTAATTGTAGCTGATTCTCATCAAACGGTTGTCCGATTTGATGATTTGTAAGCTCAGACTGACTTGTTACGAGATTGTAATTGAGTCTCATCAAACGGTTGACCGATTAAATGATTTGTAAGCTCAGAATGGTTTGTTACATGATTGTAATTGATTCTCATTGAATGGTTGACCGATTCAGTGATGTGTAAGCTTGAAATAGCTTGTTACGTGATTGTAATTGATTCTCATCGAACAATTGACTGATTCGGTGATTTGTAAGCTCAAAATGGCTTGTTACGTGATTGTAGCTGATTATCATCAAATGGGTCACTGATTCAGTGATTTGAAAGTTTAGAATGACTTGTTACATTATTGTAGACTATTATCATCGAATGGTTGACTGATTCAATAATTTGTAAGCTCAGAATGGCTTGTTACGTGATTGTAATTGAGTCTCATCGAATGGTTGACCAATTCGATGATTCTAAGCTCTGAATGGCTTGTTAGGTGATTGTTATTGGGTCTCATCAAATGGTTGACCGATTCAGTGATTTGTAAGCTCAGAGTGGCTTGTTATGTGATTGTAATTGAGTCTCATCAAACGGTTGACCGATTCGGTGATTTGCAAGCTGAGAATGGCTTGTTACATGATTGCAATTTATTCTCATCAAACAATTGACTGATTCGATGATTTGTAAGCTCAGAATGGCTTGTTACATGATTATAATTTATTCTCATCAAACAATTGACCGATTCAATGATTTGTAAGCTCAGAATGGCTTGTTACGTGATTGTAGTTGATTGTAATCCAACGGTTGACTGATTCAGTGATTCGTTAGCTAAGATTGGCTTGTTACGTGATTGTAGTTGATTCTCATTGAATGGTCGATCGATTTGCTGATTTGTAAACTACTATTTGTAGTTGATTCTCATTGAACGATTGACTGATTTAGTGATTTGTAAGCTCATAATAGCTTTTTAAGTTATTGTAGCTGATTTGATCAAACGGTTGAGCGATTATGTGATTTGTAAGCTCAGAATGTCTTGTTATGTAATTATAGCTTATTCTCACCAAACGGTTGACCGATTCGATGATTTGTAAGCTAAGAATGGCTTATTACATGATTTTAATTTATTCTCATCGAATAGTTAACTGATTCGATGATTTGTAAGTTCAGAATGGCTTTTTACGTGGTTGTAATTGATTCTCATCGAACGGTTGACTGATTCAATGATTTGTAAGCTAAAAATGGCTTCTTAAATGATTGTAGATGATTCTCATCGAACGGTTGACCAATTTGGTGATTTGTAAGCTCAGAATGGCCTCAACCCCCTCAACAACCAATGTTGGGTGGGGGGGGGAGAGGGGAGACGGAGAGGGACTGCCTTCCTTTATCCACAACACAAGGCCACAGAGAAAAACTTTGCCTCTCAGAAGCCCCTCCCGCAGCAAAGCCACCCTTTACTCTTACTAAGGAAAAGGACTAGTATTCTATAAGTTATAAAGGACAAGGCCTTAACTCTTAAGATAAGACCGTACTCGAACTACTATTTAAGGTTCTTGTTACACAATAGTGGTTTATTCTCATCGAACGGTTCATCGATTCAGTGATTTGTGAGCTCAGAATGGCTTGGTACATAATTTTAGTTGATTCTCATCGAACGATTGATCGATTCTGTGATTTGTAAGCTCAGAATGGCTTGTTACGTGATTGTAGTTGATTCTCATTGAACGATTGATCGATTCGGTGATTTGTAAGTTTAAAATGGCTTGTTACGTGATTTACTTGATTCTCATCGAAGGGTTGACCGATTCAGTGATTTGTAAGTTCATAATAGCTTGTTACATGATTGTAGCCGAATCTCATAAAATGGTTTACAATTGTAGTGATTTGTAAGCTCAGAATGGCTCGTTATGTAATTGTAATTCATTCTGATCGAACGGTTGATCGATTCGGTGATTTGTAAGCTCAAAATGGCTTGTTACATGATTGTAGCTGAACCTCATCGAACGGTTGACTGATTCGGTGATTTGTAAGCTCAAAATGGTTTGTTACATGTTTGTAGCTGATTCTCATCGAATGGTTGACCGTTTCGGTAATTTGTAAACTCAAAATGGCTTGTTACGTGATTGTAATTGATTTTAATCGAATAGTTAACTGATTCGATGATTTGTAAACTCAAAATGGCTTGTTATGTCATTGTAGCTGATTCTCATCAAACGGTAGACCGATTCGGTTATTTTTAAGCTCCGAATAGCTTATTAAGTGATTGAAATTAATTCTCATCAAACAGTTCACCGATTCGGTGATTTGTAAGCTCAGAATGGCTTGTTAAATGGTTGTAGCTGATTCTAATTGAATGGTTGACCGAGTTAATGATTTGTAAGCTCAAAATGGCTTGTTACGTTATTGTAGCTGATGCCTATCAAACGGTTGATCAATTTGGTTATTTGTAAGCTCAGAATGGCTTGTTACCTGATTGTAGTTGATTCTCATCAAACAGTTCAGCTATTTGGTGATTTGTAAGCTCATAATAGCTTTTTACGTGATTGTCATTGATTCTCATGGTCCGGTTCACCGATTTGGTGATTTGTAAGCTCATAATGGCTTGTTACAAAATTGTAGTTGATTCTCATGAAACGGTTAATTGATTCGATGATTTGTAAGCTCAAAATGCCTTTTTATGTGATTGTAATTGATTATCATCGAACGGTTGACCAATTGAGTGATTTGTAAGTTCAAAATGGTCTTTTACGTGATTGTAGCTGATTCTCATCGAACGGTTGACAAATTCGGTGATTGTAAGCTTAGAATGGCTTATTACATGATTATAGCTGATTCTCATTGAACGGTTCACGGATTAATTGATTTGTGAGCTTAGTTTAGCTTGTTGCGTAATTGTAGTTGAATTTCATCGAACAGTTGATCGATTCGGTGATTTGTAAGCTCATAATGGCTTGCTACGTGATTGTAGCTGATTGTCATCGAATGGTTGACCGATTTGGTGACTTGTAAGCTCAGAATGGCTTGTTACGTTATTGTAGTTGATTCTCATCGAATGGTTGAATGATTCAGTGATTTGCAAGCTCAAAATGACTTGTTACATGATTCCGATTGATTCTCATCGAACAGTTGACCGATTCGGTGATTTGTAAGCTCAGAATGGCTGGTTATGTGATTATGGTTCATTCTCATTGAACAGTTGACCGATTTGATGATTTGTAAGCTCATACTAGTTTGTTACATGGTTACAGCTAATTCTCATTGAACGGTTGACCGATCCGATGATTTGTAAGCTTAGAATGGCTTGTTATATGATTGCAGTTGATGCTCATCGAATAGTTGACCGATTCAGTGATTTGTAAGCTCAGAATGGCTTGTTACATGATTGTAATTGATTCTGATCGAATGGTTGACCGATTCAGTGATTTATAAGCTCAGCATGGCTTGTTACGTGATTGTAGCTAATTCTCGTTAAACGGTTGATCGATTCGGTGATTTGTGAGCTTAGAATAACTTATTATATGATTGTAGCTAATTCTCATCAAATGGTACACTAATTCGGTGATTTGTAAGTTCAGAATGGCTTGTTACATGATTCTAGCTGATTCGCATCGAACAATACACTAATTTTGTGATTTGTAAGCTCAAAATAGCTTGTTACATGATTTTAGCTTATTCTCATCGAACGGTTCACCGATTCGGTGATTTGTAATCTCAGAATGGCTTGTTACATCATTGTACCTAATTATCATCGAACGGTTGACAGATTCAGTGATTTGTAAGCTCAGAATGACTTGTTACGTAATTGTAGCTAATTCTCATCAAACGGTTGACTGATTCGGTGATTTGTGAGCTCAAAATGGCTTGTTAGTAGCTGATTCTCATCAAATGGTTGACCATTTCCATGATTGTAAGCTCAGTATGTCTTCTTATGTGATTGTAGCTGATTCTTATCGAACGGTTGACCGATTTGATGATTTGTAAACTCAAAATGGCTTGTTATGTGATTGTAGGTAATTCTCATCGAACGGTACACTCATTCGATGAATTTGTAAGCTTAGAATGGCTTGTTATGTGATTGCAATTGATTCTCATCAAACGGTTCACCGATTCGGTGATTTGTAAGCTCAAAATGGCTTGTTACAGGATTGTAGCTGATTCTCACCGAACGGTTGACCGACTTATTTATAAGCTCAGAATGGCTTGTTACATGATTTTAATTGATTCTCATCTAACAGTTGACTGAGTAGGTGATTTGTAATCTCCAAATGGCTTGTTACATGATTTTAGCTATTTCTCATCAAAGAGTTGACTGATTCAGTGATTTGTAAGCTCAGAATGGCTTGTTATGTAATTGTAGCTTATTCTGATCGAACAGTTGACCAACCCAGTGATTTGTAAGCTCAGAATGCCTTGTTATATGATTGTAGCTGATTGTCATCAAACTGTTGACCATTGTCATCATTTGTAAACTTAGAATGGCTTGTTACATAATTGTAATTGATTCTGATCGAACAGTTGATCGATTCAGTGATTTGTAAGCTCAAAATAGCTTGTTACATGATTGTAGCTGATTCTCAATGAATGGTGAACCTATTCGGTGATTTGTAAGGTCAGAATGGCTTGTTACGTGATTCTAATTGATTCCATCGAATGGTTGACCGATTCAGTGATTTGTAAGCTCAGGATGGCTTTTTACATGATTGCAGCTAATTCTCATCAAACGGTTGACCGATTGGGTGATTTGTAAGCTGAGAATGGCTTGTTACATGATTGTAGCTGATTCTCTTCGAACGGTTGACCGATTCGATGATTTGAAAGTTTAGAATGGCTTGTTACATGATTATAGCTGATTCTCATTGAATGATTGACTGATTTGAATATTTGTATGCTCAGAATGGCTTGTTACATTATTGTAGCTGATTCTCATCGAACAATTGACTGATTCGATGATTTTTAAACTCAAAATGGCTTGTTACGTGATTGTAGCTGATTCTCATCGAACGGTTCTGATCGATTTGGTGATTTGTAAGTTCAGAATGACTTGTTACATGATTGTAGTTGATTCTCATTGAACGGTTGACCGAATCAGTGATTTGTAAGCTCAGAATGGCTTGTGATGAGATTGTAATTGAGTCTCATCAAACTATTGACTGATTGAGTGATTTGTAAGCTTGGAATGGCTTGTTACATTATTGTAATTGATTCTCATCGAACGGTTGACCGATTCATTGATTTCTAAGCTTAGAATGGCTTGTTACATGATCATAATTTATTCTCATCAAACGGTTTACCGATTAGGTGATTTGTAAGTTTAGAATGGCTTGTTACATGATTCTAGTTGATTCTTAGAGAACGGTTGACCAATTCGATGATTTGTATGATCAAAATAGCTTGTTACGTGACTGTAATTTATTCTCATCGAACGATTTAATGTTTTGGTGAGTTGTAAGCTCAGAATGGCTTGCTACATGATTGTGATTGATTCTCATCTAATGGTTGACCGATTCGGTGATTTATAAGTTCAGAGTGACTTGTTACATGATTGTAGCTAATTCTCATAAAATAGTTGACTGATTCGGTGATTTTTATGCTCAGAATAGCTTGTTACGTGATAGTAGCTTATTTTCATCGAACGGTTGACTAATTCGGTGATTTGTAAGCTCATAATGGATTTTGTACGTGATTGTAAATGATTCTCATGGAACGGTTGACTGATTCGGTGATTTGCAAGCTTAGAATGGCTTGCTACGTGATTTTAGTTGATTCTCATCGAACAGTTGACTGATTCAGTGATTTGTAAGCTCGAAATGGCTTCTTACATGATTGTATTTGATTCTCATCGAATGGTTGACCGATTCAGGTAAATGATTATAGTTGATTTCATCGAACAGTTGAGTGATTCAGTGATTTGTAAGCTCACAATGGCTTGTTACGTGATTGTAGCTGATTCTCATCAAACGGTTGACCAATTCAATGATTTGTAAGTGCAGAATGACTTGTTACGTGATTTTAAATCAATCTTATAGAACGGTTGACCCATTCAGTGATTTGTAAGCTCAGAATGGCTTTTTACATGATTGTAGCTGATTCTGATTGAACGGTTGACTGATTCGATGATTTGCAAATTAAGAATGGCTTGCTACGTGATTGTAATTGATTCTTATGGAACAATTGACTGATTCGGTGATTCGTAAGCTCAGAATGGCTTGTTACGTGATTGTAGCTGATTCTCATCGAACGATTGACCGATTCGATGATTTATAAGCTTAGAATGGCTTGTTACATGATTGTAGCTGATTGTCATCGAATGGTTGACCGTTTTGGTAATTTTAAAGATCAAAATGGTTTGTCTAGTGATTGTTGTTGATTCTCATGAAACGCTTGACTATTCGGTGATTTGTTAGCTTGGAATGGATTGTGACTTGACTATAAATGATTCTCATCAAATGGTTGACTGATTCAGTAATTTGTAAGCTCAAAATAGTTTGTTACGTGATTGTAATTTATTCTCATCGAACGGTTGACCGATTCAGTGATTTGTAAGCTCAGAAAGGCTTTTTACGTGATTATAGCCGATTCTAATCGAATGGTTGACCAATTTGGTGATTTGTAAGATCATAATGGTTTGTTACATGATTATAGTTGATTCTCATCGAATGGTTGATCGATTCAATGATTTGTAAGCTCATAATGGCTTGTTATGTGATTGTAATTGATTATCATCAAACGGTTGACTAATTTGGTGATTTTTAAGCTCAGAATGGCTTGTTACATGATTGCTATTGATTCTCATTGAAGAGTTGACTGATTCGGTGATTTATAAGGTCAACATTGCTTGTTACATGATTGTAGCTGATTCTGATCAAATGATTAACCGATTTGGTGATTTGTAAGCTCAGAATGACTTGTTACGTGATTGTAGTTGATTTTGATTGAACGGTTGACCGATTTGTTTATTTGTAATCTCAGAATGGATTGTTACATGATTGTAGATTATTCTCATCAAACGATTGACTGATTCGGTGATTTGTAAACTCAAAATGGCTTGTTAAGTGATTGTAGTTGATTTTGATCGAACAGTTGATCGATTCAGTGATTTATAAGCTCAAAATGTCTTTTTTACAAGATTTTAGTTGACTCTCATCAACGGTTGACTGATTCGGTGATTTTTAAGCTCAAAAAGGCTTGTTACATGATTATAGCTAAGTCTGATCGAACGGTTGACCGATTTGGTGATTTGTAAGCTCAGAATGGCTTGTTATGTGATTATAGTTGATTTTCATCAAACAATTGACCGATCCGATGATTTGTAAGCTAAATATGGTTTGCTATGTGATTGTAGTTTATTATCATCGAACAGTTGACTGATTCGGTAATTTATAAGCTAAGAATGTATTGTTACATGATTGTAGCTGATTTTCATCAAACGGTTCACCGATTCGATGATTTGTAACCTCAGAATGGCTTGTTACGTGATTGTAGTTGATTTTTATTGAACGGTTGACTAATTCGGTGATTTGTAAGCTCAGAATGGCTTGTTCTGTGATTGTAGTTGATTCTCACCAAATGGTTGACCGATTCGGTTATTTGTAAGCTCAGAATGGCTTGTTACGTGATTATAATTGATTCTCATTAAACGGTTGACCTTTTTGGTGTTTGTAAGATCAGAATGGTTTGTCATGTGAATTTCATGATTTGTTAGCTCATAATAGATTGTTACGTGATTGTAATTGATTCTCATCGAACAGTTGATCGATTTGGTGATTAATAAGCTCAGAATGGCTTATTATGTGTTTGTAATTGATTCTAATCGAACGGTTGACCGATTTGGTGATTTTTAATCTCAAAAAGGCTTGTTGAGCGATTCAACAATTTGTAAGCTATTCTAGGCTTAATACGTGATTTTAATTGATTCTCAGCAAACGGTTGACCAATTCATTGATTTGTAAGCTCAGAATGGCTTGTTACGTGATTGTAGCTAATTCTCATCGAACGGTTCACCGATTCAGTGATTGTAACCTCAAAATGGCTTGTTATGTGATTGTAATTGATTCTCATCGAATGGTTGAACGACTCGTTGATTTGTAAAATCAAAATGGCTTCTTACGTGATTGTAGCTGATTCTCATCGAACGGTTGACTGATTCGATGATTCGTAAGCTCAAAATGGCTTGTTACCTGATTGTAGCTGATTCTCATTGAACGATTGACCAATTAAGTGATTTGTAAGCTCAGAATTGCTTGTTACATGATTGTAATTGATTCTCATCGAACAGTTGACCGATTTGATAATTTGTAAGATCAAAATGGTTTTTTACGTGATTGTAATTGATTCTCATTGAACGGTTGACCGATTCGATGATTTGTAAGCTCATAATGTCTTTTTACCTAATTGTAGTTGATTCTCATTGAATGGTTGACAGATTCGATGATTTAAAAGATCATAGTGGCTTGTTAAATGATTGTAATTGATTCCCATCGAACAGTTGACCAATTTGGTGATTCCTCAGCTTAGAATGGCTTGTTACATGATTGTAGTGATTCTCATCGAACAGTTGACCAATTCGGTGATTTGTAAGTTTAGAATGGCTTATTACGTGATTGTAGCTCGTACTCATCGAACGGTTGACCGATTCGGTGATTTGTAAGGTCAGAATGATTTTTTATGTGATTATAGCTGATTCTCATTGAACGATCGAATGATTCGATGATTTGTGAGCTCAGAATGGCTTGTTAGGTGATTGTAGCTAGTTCTCATGGAACAGTTCACCGATTCGATGATTTGTAAGCTCAGAATGGTTTGTTACGTGATTGTAACTGATTTTCATCGAATACTTGACCAATTCGGTGTTTTGTAAGGTCAGAATGGCTTGTTACTTGATTCTAGCTGATTCTCACCGAATGGTTTAGCGATTTGATGATTTGTAAGTTTAGAACGGCATGTTACGTGATTGTAATTGATTCTCATCAAACGGTTGACTGAGTCATTCACTTGGAAGCTTAGAATGGCTTTTTACGTGATTGTAGATGATTCTCATCGAACGATTGACCGATTCAGTGATTTTTAAGCTCAAAATGGTTTGTTACATGATTGTAGCAGATTCTCATCGAATAGTTGACCGATATGATGATTTGTTAGCTCATAATAGCTTGTTACATGATTGTAGCTGATTGTCATCAAATGGTTGACCGATTCAGTGATTTGTAATTGCAAAATAGATTTTTACATGATTATAGCTGATTTTTATCGAATGATTGATCGATTCGGTAATTTGTAAGCTCAGAATGATGTGTTACATGATTGTAGCTCATTATCATCAAATGATTGACCGATTCGATGATTTGTAAGCTTAGAATGGTTTGTTACGTGATTGTAGCTGATTCTCATCAAACAGTTGACCGATTCAGTGATTTGTATGCTCAAAATGGCTTGTTACATGATTATAGTTGATTCTCATCGACTGGTTGACCGATTCGGTTATTTGTATGTGCAGAATGGCTTGTTATGTGGTTGTAGCTGATTTTCATCAAATGGTTGACCGATTCGGTGATTTGTAAGCTCAGAATGGCTAGTTACGTGATTGTAGTTGATTCTCATCAAACGGTTGACCGATTCAAGGATTTATAAACTTGAAATCGCTTGTTATGTGAATATAGCTAATTCTCATCGTTTGGTTGACCGATTCGGTGATTTGTAAGCTCAAAATAGCTTATTACATGATTGTAGTTGATTCTCATCGAACGGTTGACCGATTCAGTCATTTGCAAGGTCAGAATGGCTTGTTATGTGATTGTAATTGATTCTTATCAATGGTTGATTGATTCATTGCTTTGTAAGGTCAACGAAAAAATATTGGGAAGGAAAAATACTTCTGAAATGAATTTGGTCCCATGCAAAAAATAAAAATTCTTGTTGAAATCGAGCTGCAGTCAATTGTTCCTCTGGAACCCCTTGATTTAATGCCAGAGAATTTCCTATAGCTATCCGATAGTATTTATCTTCTCCCGGTAATAGATAAACCATATGGTCTTTGTTCGATCTCTTAGAGAGCCTATAGAATGGACTTTGTAAAGAGCCGTAATGACCAAGCGTTGCATAAATAGATAACGATCCAATAAGCCCAACATTTATTCCTTTGGATGTCGTAATAGGACAAATACGTCCATAATGACTAGGATGAATATCCTGTGTACGAAAAGTAGACGTTCGACTTGTCAATCCTCCAGGGGCCGGCCGGTTGAACAACTATAGGGAGGGACATCCATCCTTCCAACCTTCCTTTAGCTCCTCTTCTCGGGGGTGAGGATGGAGCCTAGAAATGAGTTGATTAGATCCTTCCTTTGCACCAGAAGGCATCGACTAGCTTGAACTGGAGCCCAACCCGATATTGAATTGAGCCCAACCCCGCCCTTTATATAGTAGTCATTGGAGCTGATTATCATCAAACAGTTGACCGATTTGGTGATTTGTAAGTTCAGAATGACTTGTTACGTGATTGTAGGTGATTCTCAATGAATAGTTAACCGGTTCGATAATTTGTAAATTTAGAATGGCCTGTTACATGATTGTTGCTGATTCTCCTTGAATAGTTGACTGATTCGGTGATTTGTAAGCTCAGAATGACTTGTAACATGATTGTAGCTGATTGTCATCGAATGATTGACCGATTTAGTGATTTATAAGATCAGAAGGGCTTGTTACATGATTGTAATTGATTCTCATCGAACATTTGACTAATTCAGTGATTTGTAAGCTCATAATGGCTTTTTATGTGATTGTAATTGATTCTCATCAAATGGTTGACCGATTCGATGATTTGTAAGCTCATAATGGCTTGTTACATGATTATAGCTGATTCTCACCAAGCGGTTGACCGATTCAGTGATTTGTCAGCTTAAAATGGCTTGTTACGGATTGTAATTCATTCTAACCGAACGGTTGACCGATTCGGTGATTTGTAAGCTCAGAATGGCTTGTTACATGATTGTAGCTGATTCTTATCAAACGATTAACCAATTTAGTGATTTATAAGATCAAAAGGGCTTGTTACGTGATTGGAATTGATTCTCAGTGAATGGTTGACTGAATCGGAGATTTGTAAGCACATAATGGCTTTTTATGTGATTGTAGCTGATTCTCATCGAATGATTAACCGTTTCTTTGATTTGTAAGCTCAGAATGACTTGTTACGTGATTGTAGTTGATTCTCATTGGAAGATTGATCGATTCAGTGATTTGTAAGCTCAGAATGGCTTGTTACGTGTATTGTAGCTCATTCTCACCGAATCATTGACTAATTCGGTGATCTATAAGCTCAGAATAGCTTGTTACATGATTGTAATTGATTCTCATCGAACAGTTGACTAATTCAGTGATTTGTAAGCTTAGAATGGTTTATTACGTGATTGTAGCTGATTCTCAAGGAATGGTTGACTGATTTGATGATTTATCTACTCAGAATGGTTTGTTACATGATTGTAGCTGATTATCATCGAATAATTGACCGATTCGGTGATTTGTTATCTTAGAATGCCTTGTTACATGATTGTAGCTAATTCTCATCGAACGGTTGACTGATTCAATCATTTGTAAGCTCATAATGGCATGTTACGTGATTGTAGCTGATTCTCACTGATAGGTTGACTAATTCTATGATTTGTAAGCTCAAAATGGCTTTTTAAATGATTGTAATTGATTCTCATCGACCGGTTGAGCAATTCGGTGATTTGTAAACTCATAATGGCTTATTACGTGATTGTAGGTCTGATCAAACAGTTGACCGATTTGGTTCGTTGTAAGCTCACAATGGATTGTTATGTAATTGTAATTGATTCCTATCTAACAGTTGATCAATTCGGTGATTTGTAAGCTCAAAATAGTTTGTTATGTGATTGTAGCTGATTCTCATCAACTAATGCGGTGATTTGTATGCTCAGAATGGCTTGCTACTTGATTGTAGCTGATGCTCATCGAACGGTTGAACAATTATGTGATTTGTAAGCAGAGAATAGATTTTTACGTGATTCTAATTGATTCTCATCAAACAATTGACCGATTCAATAATTTGTAAGCTTAGAATGGCTTGTTACGTGATTGTAGCTAATTCTCATCGAATAGTTGACTGATTCGGTGATTTGTAAGTTAAGAATGGCTTGTAACATGATTGTAATTGAGCCTCATCGAGCAATTGACCGATTCGATGATTCGTAAGCTCAAAATGGCTTGTTACGTAATTGTATTCTCATCGAATGGTTGACCAATTTGGTGATTTGTACGTTTAGAATGGCTTGTTATGTGATTGTAATTTATTCTCATTGAACGGTTGACCAATTTGGTGACTCGTAAGATAAGAATGGCTCGTTACCTAATTATAGCTGGTTCTCATGGAACAGTTGATCAATTCAATGATTTGTAAGATCAGAATGTTTTGTTACGTGATTGTAGCTGATTGTCATCGAATGGTTGACCTATTCGGTGATTTGTAAGCTTAGAATAGCTTGTTACGTGATTGTAATTGATTCTCATCAAGTAGTTGACCGATTCGGTGATTCGTAAGCTCAGAATCATTTGTTACGTGATTATAGCTGATTCTCATCGAATGGTTTACCAATTTGGTGATTTGTAAGCTCAGAATGGATTCTTAGGTGATTGTAGCTGATTCTCACCGAAAGGTTGACCAGTTCAATGATTAAGCTTAGAATGGCTTGCTATGTGATTATACTTGATTCTCATCAAACGATTGACCAATTCAGGGATTTGTAAGGTCAAAATGGCTTGTTATGTGATTGTAGTTGATTCTCATCAAAAGGTTGACCGATTCGATGATTTCTAAGCTCAAAATGGCTTGATACGTGATTGTAGCTGATTGTCATCATATGGTTAACCGATTCGATGATTTGTAAGCTCGAAATGGTGGCTTGTTATGTGATTGTAATTGATTCTCATCAAAGGTTTGACTCATTCGATGATTTCTAAGCTCAGAATGAGTTGTTACGTGATTGTAATTGATTCTCCTCAAACGGTTGACTGATTTGGAGATTTGAAAGTTCAAAAAGGCTTATTGTAGCTGATTCTCATCGAACGGTTGACCGATTCAATGATTTATATGCTTAGAATGACTTGTTACGTCATAGTAGCTTATTTTCATCTAACATTTGACCAATTCGGTGATTTGTAAACTCAGAATGGCTTGTTACATGATTGTAGCTGATTCTCATTTAATGGTTGATCGATTCAGTATTTTGTAAGTTCATAATGCCTTGTTACGTGATTATAGATGATTATGAATGAATGGTTGACCGACTTGGTGATTTTTAAGATTGAAATTGATTGCTACGTGATTGTAATTGGTTCTCATCAAATGGTTGACCGATTTAGAGATTCGTCAGCTTAGAATGGCTTCTTATGTGATTGTTACATGATTGTAGGTGAATTCTCATTGAATGGTTGACCGATTTGATGATTTGTAAGCTCAGAATGACTTGTTACATGATTGTAATTCATTCTTAACAAATAGTTAACGCATTCGGTGATTTGTATGCTCAGAATAGCTTGTTATGTGATTGTAGCTGATTCTCATCCAACGATTGACCGATTCAGTGATTTGTACGCTCAGAATGACTTGTTACGTGATTGTAATTCATTCTTATCAAACAGTTGACGCATTCGGTGATTTGTATGCTCAGAATGGCTTGTTATGTGATTTTAGCTGATTCTCATCCAACGATTGACTGATTTGGTGATTTGTAAGCTCAGAATGGGTTGAGACGTGATTGTAGTGAGACTCATCGAACGGTTGACAAATTATGTGATTTGTAAGCTCAAAATGGCTTGTTACATGATTGTACCTGATTCTAATTGAATAATTGACCGATTCGGTAATTTGTAAGCTCAGGATGGATTGTTACGTGATTGTAGCTAATTCTCAGCGAATGGTTGACTGATTCGGTGATTTGGAATCTCAAAATAGTTTGTTATGTGATTGTAGCTGATTCTCATCGAACAATTGACTGATTCAGTGATTTATAAGCTCAGAATGGCTTGTTAGATGATTTTAGCTGATTCACATTGAACGGTTCACCGATTCAATGATTTGTAAGTTCAGAATGGCTTGTTACGTTATTGTAATTGATTCTCATCAAACCGTTGATCCATTCAATGATTTGTAAGTTCAGAATGGATTGTTACGTGATTGTAACTGATTCTCATCGAATGGTTGACTGATTCGATGATTTATAAGCTCAGAATGGAGTGTAGCTGATTCTCACTAAACAGTTGACCCATTTAGTGATTTTTAATCTCAGAATGCAGTGTTACGTGATTGTAGCTGATTCTCATCGAACGGTTGACCGATTCAGTCATTTGTAAGGTCAAAATTCCTTGTTACATGATTGTAGTTGATTCTCATCAAATGGTTGACTGATTTAATGATTTGTAAGCTCATAATCGCTTGTTACATGATTGTAGTTGATTTTGATCAAACGGTTGACCAATTTGGTGATTTGTAATCTCAGAATGGCTTCTTACATGATTATAGCTGATTCTCATGGAACGGTTGACTGATTCATTTGTTTGTAAGCTCAGAATGGCTTGTTACGTGATTGTAGCTGATTCTCTCCGAACGGTTGACTGATTTGGTGATTTGTAAGCCCAAATGGCTTGTTACGTGATTGTAATTGATTCTCATCGAATGGTTGACTGATTTGGTAATTTGTAAGTTCAGAATGGCTTGTTACATGATTGTACCTGAGTCTCGTCGAACCGTTGACCAATTCGATGATTTGTAAGCTCAAAATGACTTGTTACATGATTGTAGATGATTCTTATCGAACGGTTGACCGATTCAATGATTTATAACTTTAGAATGGTTACGTGATTGTAGCTGATTTTCATCGAACGGTTGACCGATTATGTGATTTGTAAGTTAAGAATGGCTTGTTACGTGATTGTAATTGATTCTCATCGTACAGTTGACTGATTCAGTGATTGGTGATCTCAGAATGACTTATTACGTGATTGTAGCTTATTTTCATCGAACGATTGACTGATTCGATAATTTGTAAGCTCAGAATGGCTTGCTACGTGATTGTAGCTTATTCTCATCGAATAGTTGACTGATTCGGTGATTTGTAAGCTCAGAATGGCTTGTTACATGATTGAAGCTGGTTCTCATCGAATAGTTGACCGATTCGGTCATTTGTAAGCTCAGAATGGCTTGTTATGTGTTTGTAACTTATTATCATGGAACGATCGATTGATTTGGTCATTTGTACGCTCAAAATGGCTTGTTACATGATTGTAGTTGATTCTCATCAAACTATTGATCGATTTGGTGATTCATATAAGCTTAGAATGGCTTGTTAGGTGATTGTAATTGATTCTCATCGAACGGTTGATCGATCCGGTATTTTTAAGCTTACAATGGCTTGTTACATGATTGTAGCTGATTATCATCGCACGGTTGACTGATTTGATGATTTGTAGGCTCAAAATGGCTTGTTACGTGATTGCAGCTAATTCTCATCAAACAGTTGACCAATTTGGTGATCTGTAATCTTAGAGTGGCTTCTAACGTGATTGTAGCTGATTGTCATTGAATGGTTGACTGATTCAGTGATTTGTAACTTATAATGGCTTGTTACATGATTCTAGTTGATTCTCATTGAAAAGTTGACCGATTCGGTGATTTGTAAGCTCAGAATGGCTTGTTATATGATTATAGTGCATTCTCATCGAATGGTTGATCGATTTGGTAACTTGTAAACTCAGAATAACTTGTAACATGACTGTAATTTATTTTTATCAAACGGTTGACCGATTCGGTGATTTGTAAGCTCAGGATGGCTTGCTACTTGATTGTAATTGATTCTCATCGAATGGTTGACCGATTCAGTGATTTGTAAGTTCAAAATAGCTTGTTACATGATTGTAGCTAATTCTCATCAAACATTTGATTGATTCAGTAATTTGTAAGCTCAGAATGGCTTGTTACATGATTTAAGCTGATTCTCATCTAACAGTTGACTGATTTGATGATTGATAAGCTCAGAATGGCTTGTTACCTGATTGTAGCTAATTTTGATCGAACCGTTCACCCATTCAGTGATTTGTAAGCTCAGAATGGATTTTTACGTGATTGTAGTTGATTCTCATGTAACGGTTGACCGAGTTGGTGATTTGTAAGCTCAAAATGACATGTTACATGATTGTAGTTGATTCTCATCGAAGGGTTGACCGATTCGATGATTTATAATCTCAGAATGACATGTTACATGATTGTAGTTGATTCTCATTGAACGGTTGACCCATTCAGTGATTTGTAAGCTCAGAATGGATTGTTACGTGATTGTAGCTGATTCTCATCAAACGGTTGAATAATTCGGTGATTTGTAAGCTCAAAAATGACTTGTTACGTGATTGTAGCTAATTCTGATCGAATGGTTGAGCGATTCAGTGATTTATAAGCTCAAAAAGGCTTGTTATGTGATTATAGTTGATTTTCATGGAACAATTGACCGATTCAATGATTTGTGAGCTCAGAATGGCCTGTTTCTTGATTATAGTTGATTATCATCGAACCGTTGACTGATTCGGTGATTTGTAAGCTCTGTTACATGATTGTAGCTGATTTTCATCAAACGGTTGACTGATTTGGTGATTTGTAAGCTCATAATGGACATGATTCTAGTTGATTTTCATTAAACGGTTAACCAATTCGGTGATTTGTAATCTCAAAATGGCTTGTTATGTGATTGTAATTGATTCTCATCGAACAGTTGACCGATTCAGTGATTTGTAAGCTCAGAATGGCTTGTTACATAAGTGTAATTGATTCTCATCGAATGGTTGACCGATTTGGTGCTTTGTAAGCTCAGAATTGCATGTTATAATATTGTAGCTGATTCTCATCAAACGGTTGACCGATTTGATGATTTATAAGCTCAGAATGGCTTGTTACATGATTGTAGCTGATTCTCATCGAATGGTTGACCGATTCGGTGATTTCTAAGATCAGAATAGATTGTTACGTGATTGTAGCTGATTCTCATCAAACGGTTGACCGATTCGGTGATTTGTAAGCTCAAAAATGGCTTGTTACGTGATTGTAGCTAATTCTAATTGAACGGTTGACCGATTTGATGATTTATAAGCTCAAAAAGGCTTGTTATGTGATTATAATTGATTATCATGAGACAATTGACCAATTTGATGATTTGTAAGCTCAGAATGGCTTGTTACATGATTGTAGTTGATTATCATCAAACGGTTAATCGATTCGATGATTTGTAAGCTCAGAATGACTTGTTACGTTATTCTAGTTGATTTTCATTAAACGGGTTAACCGATTCTAGTTTATTCTCATCGAACCGTTCACTGATTCGGTGATTTGTATGCTCAGAATGGTTTGTTACGTGATTGTAGCCAATTCTTATCGAACGGTTGATGGCTTCTGTGATTTGTAAGTGTAGAATGGTTTGTCATGTGATTGTAATTGATTCTCATCAAAAGGCTGACCGATTCGGTGATTTGTTAGCTCATAATGGATTGTTACATGATTGTCATTGATTCTCATCAAACCGTTCACCGATTTGGTGATTTGTTAGCTCAGAATGGCTTGTTACGTGATTGTAATTGATTTTCATGGAATGGTTGACCGATTCGGTGATTTGTAAACTCAGAATGGGTTATTTCATGGCTGTAGCTGATTCTCATCAAACGGTTGACCGATTTGCTAATTTGTAAGCTCAGAATGGCTTGTTACGTGATTGTAGCTGATTCTCATCGAACGGTTGACCGATTCCTTGACTTGTGAGCTCAGAATGACTCCTCATGTGATTGTAATTAATTCTAATCGAATGGTTGACCGATTCATTGATTTGTAAGCTCAGAATGGGTTGTTATGTTATTATAATTGATTCTCATTTGAATGGCTTGTTACCTCAGAATGGCTTGTTACATCATTGTAGCTGATTCTCATCAAACGGTTGACCTATTCGGTGATTTGTAAACTTAGAATGGCCTTTTTAATGTATGTAGCTGATTCTCATCGAATGGTTGACGGATTTGGTGATTTTGTAATCTCAAAATGGGTTGTTATGTTATTGTAATTGATTCTCATCGAAAGGTTGACAAATTCGGTGATTTGTAAGCTCAAAACTACTTGTTACGTGATTGTAATTGATTTTCATCAAACGGTTGACTGATTTGGTGATTTGTAAGCTCAAAATAGCTTGTTACGTGCTTGTAGCTGATTTTCATCGAACACTTGATTGATTTGGTGATTTGTAATCCCAAAATTGCTTGTTACGTGATTGTAGTTGATTCCCATAGTTCACTGCCTGCCATCCATAGAATTTATAGGGGGGCTTCGTTCCCTCTCCTCTCCACTATCGTATGGGTCACACCCTACATGCAGGGGTGGGTGGGAGGACAAAAGGGTCTTCCAGTTTATGAAGACCCTTTCCAATTAATCCACCCATCCCCCCCTCCGCCCTATATTATAAAGGGTCCGTAACCTGAACGAGAGTTCAGCCCTTTTTTATATAATTGGGTCAGCACTAAAATCCCCGGAACTAAACTATTGCCCCCACCCTAGGCCCCCTCTTTATTATTATTGTGGGAAGATATAGTTGGGTGGATAGTTGATTCTCATCGAACGGTTGACCGATTTAGTGATTTGTAAGCTCAATGTTACATGATTGTAATTGATTCTCATCGAACGGTTGACTGATTCGGTGATTTGTAAGCTCAGAACAACTTATTACATAATTGTAGCTAATTCTCATCAAACTGTTAATCAATTCAATGATTTCTAAGCTCAAAATGGCTTGTTACGTGATTGTAGCTCATTCTCATCAAACGGTTGATCAATTCGGTCATTTGTAAGCTCAGAATGGCTTCTTACGTGATTGTAGCTTGTGCCCATCGAACGGTTGACCGATTCGGTGAATTGTAAACTCGGAATGCCTTGTTACATGATTGTATTTTATTTTCATCGAATGGTTGACCGATTCAATGATTTGTAAGCTCAAAATGGCTTGTTACGTGATTTTAGTTGATTCTCATCAAACAGTTGACCGATTTGATAATTTGTAAGCTCAGAATGGCTTGTTACGTGATTGTAGCTGATTCTCATGGAACGGTTGACCGATTCAGTGTAACCTCAAAGTGGTTTGTTAGGTGATTGTAGCTGATTGTTATCGATAGTTGATGGATTCGGTGATTTGTAAGCTCAAAATGACTTGTTACGTGATTGTAATTGATTCTCATCGAATAACTAACTGATTTGGTGATTTGTAGCTTAGAATAGCTTGTTACGTGATTGTAATTTATTCTCATCAAACGGTTGATCGATTCGGTGATTGGTAAGTTCACAATGGCTTATTACATGATTGGAGCTAATTCTCCTCGAACTGTTGATTGATACGGTGATTTATAAGCTCAGAATGGTTGATTACATGATTTTAGTTGTTTCTCACCAAACAGTTGACCAATTTCATGATTTGTAATTTCATAATGGCCTATTACATTATTGTAATTGATTATCATCAAATAATTGACTGATTCAGTGATTTGTAAGTTTAGAATTGCTTGTTACGTGATTGTAATTGATTCTCATTGAACGGTTGACCGATTCAGTGATTTGTAAGCTCATAATGGCTTGTTACATGATTGTAGCTGATTCTCATCGAACGGTTGACAAATTCGGTGATTTGTAAGCTCATAATGGCTTGTTACATTATTGTAGTTAATTCTCATCAAATAGTACATCGATTCAGCGATTTGTAAGCTCAAAATGACTAGTTATATGATTGTAGCTGATTCTCATCGAACCGATTCGGTGATTCATAAGCTCAGAATGGCTTGTTACGTGATTGTAATTGATTCTCATCGAACACTTGATCGATTTGGTGATTCATAAGCTTAGAATGGCTTGTTAAGTGATTTTTGTTGATTCTCATCGAAGGGTTGACCGATTCGGTGATTTGTAAGCTCAAAATGACTTGTTACATGATTGTGGCTGATTCTCATCGAACAGTTGACCGATTTACTAATTTGTAAGCTCAGGATGACTTGTTATATTATTGTAGCTAATTCTCATCAAACGACTAACTGATTTGGTGATTTGCAAGCTCAGAATGGCTTGATATGAAATTGTAATTGATTCTAATCGAATGGTTGACCAATTCGGTGATTTGTAAGCTCAGAATAATTTTTTATGTGATTGTAATTGATTCTCATCGAACGGTTGACCGATTGGGTGATTTGTAAACTCATAATGGCTTGTTACGCGATTGTAGCTAATTCTCATCAAACGATTGACCGATTCGGTGATTTGTAATCTTAGAATGGCTTGTTACATGATTGTACCTAATTTTGACTGAAGAGTTGACCGATTTGGTGATTTGTAAGCTCAAAATGGCTTGCTACGTGATTATAGCTGATCCTCATCGAATGGTTGACCGATTCGGTGATTTGGAAGCTCAAAATGGTTTTTTATGTAATTGTAGCAGATTCTCATCGAACAGTTGACTGATTTGTTGAGTTATAAGCTCAGAATGGCTTGTTAGGTGAATGTAGGTGATTATCATTGAACGATTGACCGATTCAGTGATTTGTAAGCTCGGAATGGCTTGTTACTTAATTGTAATTGATTCTCATTCAACAGTTGATCGATTTGGCGATTTGTAAACTCAGAATGGCTTGTTACATGATTGTAACTGATTCTCATCGAACGGTTGACCGATTTGCCGATTTATAATCTTAGAATGGCTTTTTGCGTGATTGTAACTGATTGTCATCGAACAGTTGATCGATTCGATGATTTGTAAGCTCAGAATATCTTTTTATGTGATTGTAGCTCATTCTCATCTAACGGTTGATCACTTCAGGGATTTGTAAGCTCAGAATGTCTTGTTACATCATTCTAGCTGATTCTCATCAAACGGTTGATCGATTTGGTGAACTGCAACCTTAGAACAACTTGTTATGTGATTTCAACTTATTGTCATTGAACGGTTGACCGATTCGATGATCTAAAACCTCATAAGGATGTTTTTTGCGATCGTAGTTGATTCTCATCGAATGAATGACAGATTCATTGATTTGTAAGCTCAGAATGGTTTATTATGTGATTGTAGCTGATTTTCATCGAACAGTTGATCGAGTCAGTGATCTACAACCTCAGATCAACTTGTTACATGATTTTAGTTGATTCTCATTGAACATTTGACTGATTCATTGATCTACAACCTTAGAATGATCTTTTATGTTATTGTAGTTGATTTTCATTGAATGGTTGACCGATTCAATGATCTGTAAGCTCAGAATGACTTGTTATGTGATTGTAGTTGATTATAATAAAACAATAGACCAATTTGGTGATATGTTAGCTTAGTTTGGCTTGTTACATCATTGTAGATGAGTCTCATCGAACGGTTCACCGATTTGGTGATTTGTAAGCTCATAATGGCTTGTTACGTGAT
Organism: Chamaecyparis obtusa; assembly: GCA_027943335.1. Taxonomy (NCBI): domain Eukaryota; kingdom Viridiplantae; phylum Streptophyta; class Pinopsida; order Cupressales; family Cupressaceae; genus Chamaecyparis; species Chamaecyparis obtusa. The sequence continues at coordinate 1,272,725 of BSBK01002074.1, forward strand.
TAGAGCTGACTCTAATCAAACAGTTGACTGATTTGGTGATTTGAAAGCTCATAATGGCTTATTATATAATTGTAATTGATTCTCATCAAATGGTTGACCGATTTGGTGATTTGTAAGCTCTTAATAGCTTGTTATGTGATTGTAGCTAATTCTCATCGAACGGTTGACCAGTATGGTGATTTGTAAGTTCAAAATAGCTTGTTAAGTGATTGTATTTCATTCTCATAAAATGGTTGATCGATTCGGTGATTTGTAAGCTCAGAATAGCTTGTTACATGATTGTAATTGATTCTCATAGAATGGTTGATTGGTTCAGTGATTTGTAAGTTCATAATGACTTGTTACATGATTGTAATTAATTCTCATCGAATGGTTGACCGATTTGCTGATTTGTAAGCTCAAAATGGCTTGTTATATTATTGTAGCTGATTCTCATCCAACGGTTGACCAATCTGGTGATTTGTAAGGTCAAAATGACTTGTTACATAATTATAGATGATTTTCATCGAATGGTTGACCGATTTGGTGATTTGTAAGCTCATAATGGCTTGTTACATTATTAGAGCTGATTCTAATCAAACGATTGACCGATTCGGTGATTAGTAAACTCATAATCGCTTTTTATGTGATTGTAGCTGATTTTCATCGAACGATTGACCGATTCAGTGGTTTGTAAGCTCACAATGGCTTGTTATGTGATTGTAGCTAATTCTCATCAAATGGTTGACCGATTTGGTGATTTGTAAGCTCAAAATAGCTTGTTACATGATTTTAGCTGATTGTCATTGAACGGTGATAGATTTGGTGATTTCTAAGCTCAGAATAGCTTGTTACGTGATTGTCATTGATTCTCATCAAATGGTTCATCGATTTGGAGATTTGTAAGCTTAGAATGGCTTGTTACGTGGTTGGAGTTGACTCTCCTCGAACGGTGACCGATTATGTGATTTGTAAGCACAAAATGACTTGTTACGTGATTCTAATTGATTCTCATCGAATGAATGACCGATTCAATGATTTGTAAGCTCAGAATGGCTTGGTATGTGATTGTAATTGATTCTCATCGAACGGTTGACCAATTCAGTGATTTGTAAGCTCAGAATGGCTTGTTATATTATTGTAGCTGATTCTCATCAAACGGTACACCGATTCAATGATTTGTAAGCTCAAAATGACTAGTTATGTGATTGTAGTTGATTCTCATTGAATGGTTGACCGATTCGGTGATTCATAAGCTCAGAATGGCTTGTTACATGATTGTAGTTGATTCTCATTAAACGGTTGACTGATTTGCTAATTTGTAAGCTCAGAATGGCTTGTTACATTATTATAGATAATTCTCATCGAATGGCTGACCGATTCGGTGATTTGCAAGCTCAGAATGGCTTGTTATGAAATTGTAATTGATTCTAATCGAACGGTTGACCGATTCGGTGATTTGTAAGCTCAGAATGACTTTTTACGTGATTGTAATTGATTCTAATCGAACGATTGCCCGATTGGGTGATTTGTAAGCTAAGAATAACTTGTTACATGATTGTAGTTGATTCTTATCGAATGATTGGCCGATTCAATAATTTGTAAGCTCAGAATGGCTTGTTACGTGATTGTAGGTGATTCTCATCGAACAATTGACCGATTTGGTGTTTTGTAAGCTCAAAATAGCTTGTTACATGATTGTAGCTCATTCGTACCAAACGGTTGATCGATACTATTATTTGTAAGCTCAGAATGACTTGTTATGTCATTGAACAGTTAACCCATTCGGTGATAAGTAAGTGCAAAAGGGTTTGTTATTTGATTGTAGCTAATTCTTATTGAATGATTGATCGATTCAGTGATTTGTAAGCTCAGAACTGCTTGTTACATGATTTTAGCTAATTCTCATCGAATGGTTAACCAATTCGGTGATTTGTAAGATTAGAATGGCTTGTTACATGATTGTAATTTATTCTCATCGAACGGATGACCGATTCAGTGATTTAGTAAGCTCAGAATTAATTTTTACGTGATTGTAATTGATTCTCATCGGACGGTTGACCGATTGGTGATTTGTAAGCTCAGAATGGCTTGTTGCGTGGTTGTAGCTGACTCTCAGTGAATGGTTGACCGATTCAGTGATTTGTAAGCTCATAATGGCTTGTTACATGATTGTAGCTGATTCTCATTGAACGATTGACAGATTCGATGATTTGTAAACTCAAAATAGCTTGTTACGTGATTATAATCGATTCTTATCGAACAGTTCACCGATTCGGTGATTTGTAAGCTCATAATAGCTTGTTACATGATTCTAGCTTACTCTCATCGAACGTTGATAGATTCGGTGATTTGTAAACTCATAATAGCTTATTACCTAATTATAATTGATTCTCATCAAACGGTTCACCAATTCAGTAATTTGTAAGCTCAGAATGGCTTGTTACGTGATTGTAGCTAATTCTCATCGAACGGTTGACCGATTCAGTGATTTATAAGCTCATAATCACTTGTTACATGATTGTAGCTTATTCTAATCAAACGGTTGACTGATTCAATGATTTGTAAGCTCACAATGGCTTCTTACATTATTGTAGCTGATTCTCATCAAACGATAATTTGATTCAGTGATTTGTAAGCTCAAAATGACTAGTTATGTAATTGTAGCTGATTCTCATCGAAAAGTTGACCGAGTCAGAATTTCGTAAGCTCAGAATGGGTTTTACGTGATCGTAGTTGATTCTCATCGAACAGTTGGCTGATTCGGTGATTTGTAAGCTGAGAATGGCTTGTTACATAATTTTTGCTTAATCTCATCGAAGGGTTGACCGATTTGGTGATTTGTAAGCTCATAATGACTTGTTACGTGATTGTGGTTGATTCTCATCGAACGGTTGATTGATTTAGTGATTTGTAAGCTCATAATGGCTTGTTACATTATTGTAGTTGATTCTCATCAAACGGTTCAATAATTCAATGATTTGTAAGCTCATAATGACTTGTTATGAAATTGTAATTGTTTCTCATGGAACGGTTGACAGATTCGATGATTTGTAAGCTCAGAATGGCTTTTTAAATTATTGTAATTGATTCTCATAGAACGATTGACCAATTTGGTTATTTGTAAGGTCAAAATGGCTTGTTACGTGATTGTAGCTGATTCTCATCGAACGGTTGACCAATTTGGTGATTTGTAAGCTCAACATAGCTTGTTACATGATTGTAGCTGATTCTCATCAAACGGTTCACCGATTTGGTGATTTGTAAGGTCAAAATAGCTTGTTACCTAGTTGTAGCTCATTCTCATTGAACGGTTGATTGATTCAGTGATTTGTAATCTCAGAATGACTTCTTACATGATTGTAATTGATTATCATCGAACAGTTGATTGATTCGGTGATTTCTAAGCTTCAAATGGCTTGTTATGTATTTGTAACTATTTGTCATCGAACGGTTGACCAATTCAGTGATTTGTAAGCTTTAAATGGCACATGATTGTAATTGATTATCATCGAACGGTTGACCATTTCAGTGATTTGCAACCTCGAAATGACTTATTATGTGATTGTATCTGCTCTTAATGAACAGTTGATCGATTCGGTGATTTGTAAGCACAGAATGGCTTGTTACGTGATTGTAGTTGATTCTCATCAAACGGTTGACTGATTTGATTATTTATAAGCTCAGAATGGCTTGTTACATGATTGTAGCCTATTCTCATCAAACAGTTCATCGATTTGGTGGTTTGTAAGCTTAGAATGGCCTATTACGCGATTGTAATTGATTCTCATTGAACGGTTGAACGATTGAACGATTGTATGATTTGCAAGTTTAGAATGGCTTGTTACTTGATTGTAAGTTATTCTTATCGAATGGTTGACCAATTCAATGATTTGTAAGCTTAGAATGGCTTGTTATGTGATTTTACCTAATTCTCATCGAACGGTTTACCTATTCATTGATTTGTAAGCTCAGAATGGCTTGTGAAGTGATTGTAGCTGATTCTCATCGAACGTTTCACCAATTTAGTTATTTGTAAGCTCAGAATGGCTGGCTTGTTACGTCATTGTAGCTGATTCTTATCGAACGGTTGACTGATTGTAATTTTTTTTATCTTTTTACGTGATTGTAGCTAATTCTCATCAAACGGTTGACCGATTCAATGATTTGGGACCTCAGAATGGTTTGTTACATGATTGTAGCTGATTCTCTCCGAATGGTAAACCGATTTGGTGATTTGTAAGCTCAGAATGGTTGGCTTGTTACGTGATTGTAGCTGATTCTTATCGAACGGTTGACTGATTGTAAATTTTTTTATCTTTTTACGTGATTGTAGCTAATTCTCATCAAACGGTTGACCGATTCAATGATTTGGGACCTCAGAATGGTTTGTTACATGATTGTAGCTGATTCTCTCCGAATGGTAAACCGATTTGGTGATTTGTAAGCTCAGAATGGTTGGCTTGTTACGTGATTGTAGCTGATTCTTATCAAACAGTTGACTGATTCTATGATTTGTTGGCTTTGTTTTTTATTGTAGCTAATTCTCATCGAACGATTGACCGATTCAGTGATTTGTAAGCTCAAAATGGCTTGTTACGTGATTGTAGTTGATTCTCATCAAACAGTAGACCGATTTGGTGTTCTGTTAGTTCAGAATGGCTTGTTACATGATTGTAGTTGATTGTCATTGAACGGTTGACCGATTCAACGAACTGCAACCTCAAAACAATTTGTTACATGATTTTAGTTGATTGTCATCGAACAGTTGAACGATTCAGTGACCTACAACCTCAGAAGGATCTTTTATGCGATCCTAGTTGATTCTCATTGAATGGTTCATAGATTAGGTGATTTGTAAGCTCAGAATGGCTTATTACGTGATTGTAGCAGATTCTCATCGAATGGTTCACTGATTTGTTGATCTATACAAGCTCAGAATGGTGTGTTATGCGCATGTATTTGATTCTCATCGAATGGTTGATGAATCGGTGATCTGCAACCTCAGATCGACTTGTTACATGATTGTAGTTGATTCTCATCGAACATTTGACTGATTTGGTGATCTATAACCTTAGACTGATCTTTTATATTATTATAGTTGATTCTCATCGAATTGTTGATTGATTCAGTGATCTCTAACCTCAGAATGGCTTGTTACATGATTGTAGTTGATTCTCATCAAACGGTAGACCGATTTGGTAATTTGTTAGCTTAGAATGGCTTGTTACATGATTGTAGCTGATTCTCATCAAATGGTTGACCGATTAGGTGATTTGTAAGCTGAGAATGACTTGTTACATGATTGTAGCTGATTCTCATCGAATGGTTAAATGATTCGGTGATTTGTTAGCTCAGAATGGCTTGTTAAATGATTGTGGTTGATTCTCATCAAACGGTTGACCGATTTGGTGAACTGCAACCTCAAAAGTATTTGTTACCCAATTTTAGTTGATTATCATCGAATGGTTGACCAATTCGGTGATCTACAACCTTAGAAGGATCTTTTATGTGATCCTAGTTGATTCTCCTCAAATGGTTCATAGATTCGGTGATTTGTAAGCTCAGAATGGCTTATTACATGATTGTAGCTGATTCTTATTTAACGGTTCACCGATTCGTTGGTCTACAACCTCAGAATGGTGTGTTACGTGCTTGTATTTAATTCTCATCAAACAGTTGATGAGTTGGTGATCTGCAACCTCAAATTGACTTGTTACATCATTGTAGTTCATTCTCATCGAACATTTGACTGATTCGGTGATCTACAACTTTAGAATGATCTTTTATGTTATTGTAGTTGATTCTGAAGAAATGGTTGACCGATTGAGTGATTTTTAAGCTCAAAATGGGTTGTAATGTGATTGTAGTTTATTCTCATCAAAGGGTAGATCAATTTGGTGATATGTTAGCTCAGAATAGCTTGTTATATGATTGTAGCTAAATTTCATCGAATGATTCATCAATTCAGTGATTTGTAAGCTCAGAATGGCTTGTTACGTGTTGATTCTCATCAAACGGTTGATCGATTCAATCATTTGTAAGCTTAGAATGGCTTGTTACATGATTGTAGTTGATTCTCATCGAATGGTTGACCAATTCGATGATTTGTAAGATCATAATGGCTTGTTACATGATTGTAGCTGAGTCTCATTGAATGATTGATAGATTTGGTGATTTATAAGCTCAGAATGGCTTGTTAAGTGATTGTAGCTGATTTTCATCGAAAGGTTGACTGATTCAGTGATTTGTAAGCTCATAATGGCTTGTTACATGATTGTACCTGATTCTCATTAAACGATTGACCAATTTGGTGATTTGAAAGCTCAGAATGGCTTAGTTCATGATTGTAAGTGATTCTCATCGAACGGTTGACCAATTTGATAATTTGAAGCTTAGAATGGCTTGTTACATGATTCTCATCCAACGATTGACCGATATGGTGATTTGTAAGCTCAGAATGGCTTGTTCCGTGATTGTAGCTAATTCTCATCAAATGGTTGACCGATTCAGTTATTTGTAAGCTCAAAATGGTTTTTTGATTCTCATCCAACGGTTGACCGATTTGGTCATTTGTAAGCTCAGAATGGCATGTTAGGTGATTGTAGCTTATCCTCATCGAACGGTTGACCGATTTCATGATTTGTAAAGTCAGAATGGTTTGTTACGTAATTGTAGCTGAGAGTCATCGAACATTGACTGATTTGGTGATTTGTAAACTCAAAATGGCTTGTTACATGATTGTAGCTAATTCTCATCGAACGGTTGACCAATTCGGTGATTTGTATGCTCAGAATGGTTTGTTACTTGATTATAATTGATTCTCATTGAACGGTTGACCGATTCAGTGATTTGTAAGCTCATAATGGTTTGTTACATGATTGTAATTGATTATCATTGAAAGGTTGATCGATTCAATGATTTTTAAGCTCAGAATGGTTTCTTACATGATTGTAGATGATTCTCTTCGAACGGTTGACCGATTCAGTGATTTGTAAGATCAGAATGTATTGTTACATGACTGTAGCTGATTCTCATCGAATATTTGACCAATTTGGTTATTTGTAAAATCAAAATGGCTTGTTATGTGATTGTAGTTGAGTCTCATCGAACGATTGACTGATTCGGTGATTTGTAAACTTAGAATGGCTTGTTACATGATTGTATCTGATTCTCATCAAACGGTTGATCGATTCAGTGATTTGTCAGTACATAATAGTTTGTTACGTGATTGTAGCTAATTCTTATCGAACGGTTGACTGTTTTAGTGATTTGTAAGCTCAGAATGGCTTGTTACATGATTGTAGCTAATTCTCATCGAACGGTTGACTAATTTGATGATTTGTAAGTCTAGAATGACTTGTTACATGATTGTAGCTGATTCTCATCGACTGATTCAATGATTTGTAAGCTCAGAATGGCTTTTTACATGATTTTAGTTCATTCTCATTGAGCAGTTGACCAATTCGGTGATTTATAAGCTTAGAATGGCTTCTTACATGATTATAACTAATTTTCAGTGAAGGGTTCACTGATTCTATGGTTTGTAAGCTCAAAATGGCTTGTTTTGTGATTGTAAGTGATTTTAGTGATTCTAGCTCAAAATGGCTTGTTTTGTGATTGCTTGTTATGATTGTAGCTGTTTCTCATTGAACGGTTAACAGATTCAGTGATTTCTAAACTTAGAATGGCTTGTTACGTGATTGTTGCTGATTTTCATCAAACAGTTGACAGATTCGATGATTTGTAATCTCATAATTGCTCGTTACGTGATTGTAATTTATTCGCATCGAACGGTTGACCGATTCGATGATTTGTAAATGCAGAATGGCTTGTTACATGATTGTAATTGATTCTCATCGAACGGTTGACCGATTCGCTGATTTGTAAGCTCATAATTGCTTGCTACATGATTGTAACCGATTCTCATCGAATGGTTGACTGATTCGGTGATTTGTAAACTCAGAATGGCTTGTTATGTTATTGCAATTGACTTTCATCGAATAGCTTGTTACCTCAGAATGGCTTGTTACATCATTGTAGCTGATTCTCATCGAACAATTGACTGATTTCATGATTTGTAAACCTAAAATGACTTTTTTCATGGTTGTAGTTGATTCTCATCGAACGGTTGACCAATTTAGTGATTTGTAAGCTCAAAATATTTTTTTATGTCATTGTAATTGATTCTCATCAAAAGGTTGACCGATTCGGTGATTTGTAAGCTCAGAATGGCTTGTTACATTGTAATTGATTCTCATCGAACGGTTGACCGATTCGGTGATTTGTAAGCTCACAATGGCTTGTTACGTGCTTGTAGTTGACTCTCATCAAACGTTTAACTGATTTGGTGATTTGTAGTCTCAAAATAGCTTGTTACGTGATTGTAGCTGATTCTCATCCAATTGTTGACCGATTCGGTGATTAGTAAGCTCAGTGTTACATGATTGTAAGTGATTCTCATTGAATGGTTGACCGATTTGGTGATTTGTAAGTGCAGAATTACTTGTTACGTAATTGTAGCTGATCGAACTGTTGACCGATTCAGTGATTTGTAAGCTGAGAATGGCTTGTTATGTGATTGTAGCTCATTCTCATCGATCGGTTGACCGATTCGACCATTTGTAAGCTCAGAATGGCTAGTTACGTGATTGTAGTTGATTCTCATCGAACGGTTGACCGATTCGGTGATTTGTAAGCTTAGAATGGCTTGTTACGTGATTATAGCTGATTTTCATTCAACAGTTGACCAATTCAGTGATTTGTAAGCTCAGAATGGCTTGTTAGGTGATTATAGCTGATTCTTATTGATAGTTGATGGATTTGATGATTTGTAAGCTTAGAAGGGCATGTTACATGATTGTGAAATATTCTCATCAAACGGTTGACTAATTCAGTAGTTTGTAAGCTCAGAATGGCTTGTTACATGATTGTAGCTTATTCTCATCAAATGGTTTATCGTTTCAGTTATTTGTAAGCTTAGAATGGCTTATTACATGATTGTAGTTGATTCTCATTGAACAGTTCACCGATTCGGTGATCTAAAACATCAGAATGGTGTGTTATGCACCTGTATCTGATTCTCATCAAATAATTTATCGAGTCGGTGATCTTCAACCTCAGATCGACTTGTTACATGATTGTAGTTGATTCTCATCAAACATTTGACTGATTCAGTGATCTACAACCTTAGAATGATCTTTTATGTTAGTGTAGTCGATTCTCATCGAATGGTTGATCGATTCAATGATCTGTAAGTTTAGAATGGCTTGTTACATGATTGTAGTTGATTCTCATCAAACGATAGACCGATTTGGTGATATGTTAGCTCATAATAGCTTGTGACATGATTGTAGTTGATTCTCATTGAACGGTTCATCGAGTCGGTGATTTGTAAGCTCAGAATGACTTGTTACATGATTAGAGCTGATTCTTATTGAACAGTTGACCGATTCGGTGATTTGGAAGCTAAGAATGACTTATTACATGATTGTAATTAATTCTCATCGAACGGTTGACCGATTTGGTGATTTGTAAGGTCAGAATAGTTTGTTGTATTGTACTTGACTCTCATCAAACGGTTGACCGATATGGTGATTTGTAAGCTCATAATGGCTTGTTACATGATTGCAATAATTCATAGAACAGTTGACTAGTTCGATGATTTGTAAGATCATAATGGCTTGTTACGTGATTGCAATTGATTCTCATCAAATGATAGACCGATTCAGTGAATTGTAAGCTCATAATCGTTTGTTACATGAGTGTAGTTGATTCTCATCGAACGGTTGACCGATTCGGTGATTTGTAAGTTCAAAATAGCTTGTTACATGATTGTAGCTGATTCTCATCAAAAGGTTGATGGATTCAGTGATTTGTAAGCTCATAATATCTTGTTACATGATTATAGCTGATTCTAATCGAACGGTTGACCGATTCGGTGATTTGTAACCTCAAAATGGCTTGTTACGTGATTTTAGCTAATTCTCATCGAACAGTTGACCGATGCGGAGGGTTTGTAAGCTCAGAATGGCTTGTTAGGTGATTGTAGCTGATTCTCATGAAATGGTTGACCAAATTGGTGATTTGTAAGCTTAGAATGGCTTGTCACTTGATTTTACCTGATTCTCATCAAATGGTGACAGATTCGGTGATTTCTAAGCTTAGAATAGCTTGTTACGTGATTGTAATTGATTCTCATCGAACGGTTCACTGATTCGATGATTTTTAAGCTCATAATGGCTTGTTAAGTGATTGGAGCTGATTCTCATCGAACGGTGGCTGATTCAGTGATTTGTAAGCTCAGAATGGCTTGTTACGTGATTATAGCTGATTTTCATCAAACGGTTGACTGATTCGATGATTTGTAAGCTCATAATGGCTTGTTATGTGATTATAGCTGATTCTAATCAAACGGTTGATGGATTCAGTGATTTGTAAGCTCAGAATGGCTTGTTACATTATTGTAGCTGATTCACATCAAACGGTAGTGCAATTTAGTGATTTGTAAGCTCAGAATGACTAGCTCAAACAGTTCACTAATTTAGTGATTTGTAAACTCAGAATGGCTTGTTAGGAAATTATAATTTTTTTTCATTGAACGGTTGACCGATTCGGTGATTTGTAAGCTCAGAATGGCTTTGTACGTGATTGTAATTGATTCTCATAGAACGGTTGACCGATTTGGTGATTTGTAAACTCAGAATGGCTTGTTACATGATTGTAGCTAATTCTCATTGAACGGTTGAATGATTTGGTGATTTGTAAGCTCATAATGGCTTCTTCTGATTGTAGCTCATTCTCACCGAATGATTGACTGATTTGATGATTTGTAATCTTAAAATGGCTTCTTATGTGATTGTAATTGATTCTCATCGAACAGTTGACCGATTCATTGATTTGTAAGCTTAGAATGGCTTGTTATGTGATTGTAATTGATTCTCATCAAAAGGTTAACCGATTCGGTAGTTTTTAATCTTAGAATAGCTTGTTACATGATTGTGGCTGATTCTCATCGAACAGTTTACTGATTCGATGATTTGTAAGCTCAGAATGGCTTTTACATGATTGTAGCTAATTCTCATCGAACGGTTGACCGATTCGGTGATTTGTAAGCTTAGTGATACATGATTGTAAGATCATTTGTATGCTCAAAATGGCTTGTTACGTGATTGTAGCCTATGCCCATCAAATAATTGACCGATTCGGTGATTTGTAAGCTTAGAATGGTTTTTTACGTGATTGTAATTGATTCTCATCAAAAGGTTAACCAATTTAGTGATTTTTAATCTTAGAATAGCTTGTTATGTGATTGTAGCTAATTCTCATCGAACGGTTTACCGATTCGATGATTTGTAAGCTTAGAATGGCTTGTTATATGATTGTAGCTTATTCTCATCGAACGGTTGACCGATTCGGTGATTTGTAACCTTAGTGATACATGATTGTAGGATCATTTGTATGCTCAGAATGCCTTGTTAAGTGATTGTAGCCTATGCCCATCGAACGGTTGACCGATTCGGTGAAATTTAAGTTCAAAATGGCTTGTTACGTGATTGTTGTTGATTCTTACCGAATGGTTGATCGATTCACTGATTTGTAATCTCAAAATGGCTTGTTACATGATTGTAGCTGATTCTCAGCAAATAGTTGATCGATTCGATGATTAGTAAACTCAGAATAGCTTGTTACATGATTGTAGTTGATGCTCATTGAACGGTTGACCGGTTCCATGATTTGTAAGCTCGGAATGGCTTGCTATGTGATTGTAGCTGATTCTTATCGATAGTTGACAGATTCGGTGATTCATAAGCTTAGAATGGCTTGTTACATGATTGTAAAATATTTTCATCGAATGGTTGACCCATTCACTGATTTGTAAGCTTAGAATGTCTTGTTACCAGATTTTAATTGATTCTCATCGAACAGTTGACCGATTCAGTTATTTGTAAGCTCAAAATGACTTGTTATGTGATTGTAGCTGATGCTCATCGAATGGTTGACCACTTCGGAGATTTGTAAGCTTAGAATGGCTTGTTACATGATTGTAACTGATTCTCATCGAATGGTTGATAGATTCAGTGATTTGTAAGCTTAGAATGGCTTTTTACATCATTGTAGTTGATTCTCATCGAATGGTAGACCTATTTGGTGATCTGTTAGCACAGAATGGCTTGTTACGTGATTGTAGCTGATTCTCATCGAATGATTGACTGATGCAGTGAATTACAACCTTAGAACAACTTGTTATGCGATTTTAGGTTATTCTCATGGAATGATTGACATATTCGATGATCTAAAACCTCAAATGGATCTATTTTGTGATCGTAGTTGATTCTCATTGAATGAATGACAAATTCGCTGATTTGTAAGCTCAAAATGGCTTATTACATGATTGTAGCTGATTCTCATCAAATGGTTCATCGATTCGGTGATCTAAAACCTCAATATGGTGTGTTACGCACCTGTATCTGATTCTCATCGAACAGTTGATCATGTCGGTGATCTGCAACCTCAGATCAACTTGTTACATGATTGTAGTTGTATCTCATTGAACATTTGATTGATTTAGTGATCTACAACCTTATAATGATCTTTTATGTTATTGTAGTTGGTTCTCATCGAATGGTTAACTGATTCAGTGATATGTAAGTTTAGAATGGCTTGTTACATGATTGTAGTTGATTCTTATCAAACGGTTCACCGATTCAATTTATTTGTAATCTCAGAATGGCTTGTTACATGATTAGAGCTGATTCTAATCAAACGGTTGATCGATTCGGTCATTTGGAAGCTTAGAATGACTTATTACATGATTGTAATTGATTCTCATCGAACAGTTGACTGATTTGGTGATTTGTAAGCTCAGAATAGCTTTTTATGTGATTATAATTGATTCACATCGAACGGTTGATAGATAGGTTGATTCACATTGAACGATTGACCGATACGTCGATTTGTAAGCTTAGAATGGCTTGTTACGTGATTCTATTTGATTCTCATCAAATGGTTGATTGATTCAGTGATTTGTAAGCTCAGAAGGGCTTGTTACATGATTCTATTTGATTCTCATCAAATGGTTGATCGATTCAGTGATTTGTAAGCTCAGAATGGCTCATTACGTGATGGTAATTTATTCTCATAGAACGGTTGATTGGTTCGGTGATTTGTAAGCTCAGAATGACTTGTTACATGATTGTAATTAAATCTCATCAAACAGATGACTGATTCAGTGATTTGCAAGCTCATAATGGCTCCTTACGACATTTTAATTGATTCTCATAGAATTGTTGATTGGTTCAGTGATTTGCAAGCTCAGAATAGTTTGTTACGTGATTGTAATTGATTCTCATCAAATGATAGACCAATTCGATGATTCGTAAGCTCAGAATTGTTTGTTATGTGATTGTACCTGATTTTCATTGAATGATTGACTGATTCGATGATTTTTAATCTCAAAATGGCTTGTTACGTGATTGTAGCTGATTCTCATTGAACGGTTGACCAAGTCAATCATTTGTAAGCTCAGAATGGCATGTTACATGATTGTAGCTTATTCTCAACGAACGATTGACCGATTCTATGATTTGTAAGCTCAAAATAGTTTGTTACATGATTTTAGCTGATTCTCATTGAATGGTTGACTGATTTGATTATTTGTAAGCTCAGAATGGCTTGTTACGTGATTGTAGATCATTCTCACCAAATAGTTGACTGGTTTGGTGATTTGTAAGCTCAAAATGGCTTGTTACGTGATTGTAATTGATTCTCATCAAATGATAAATTGATTCGGTGATTTGTAAGCTCAGAATGGCTGGTTACGTGATTGTAGATGATTCTAATCGACCGGTTGGCCAATTCGGTGATTTGTAAGCTTAGAATGCCTTGTTGCATGATTGTAATTTATTCTCATTGAACGGTTGACTGATTCGATGATTTGTAAGCTTAGAATGGATTTTTTCATGATTTTAATTGATTCTAATCGAGCGGTTGACCGATCGATGATTTGTAAGCCCATTGATTCTCGTCAAACGATAGATTGATCCGGTGATTTGTAAGCTCAGAATGGGATGTTAGATGATTTTAGTTGATTCTAATCGAACGGTTGACCGATTTGGTGATTTTTAAGCTTAGAATAGCTTGTTACGTGATTCTAGTTGATTGTCATTGAACGGTGAATCGATTCGGTGATAAGTAAGCGCAGAATGGCTTGTTAGGTGATTGTAGTTGATTCTCATCGAACGGTTGACCGATTCGGTGATTTGTAAGCTCAGAATAGCTTGTTACATCATTGTAATTTATTCTCATCGAACGGTTGATCAATTTGGTGATTTGTAAGCTCAGAATGGCTTGTTGCGTGATTGTAGCTGATTCTCAGTGAATGGTTGACAGATTTGGTGATTTGTAAGCTCAGAATGGCTTGTTACGTGATTATAGTTGATTCTCATTGAATGGTTGCCTGAGTCGGTGGTTTTTAAGTTCATAATGGCTTGTTACATGATTGTAGCTGATTCTCATCGAATGGTTGACCGATTTGGTGATTTGTAAGCTCAGAATGGCTTGTTACGTGATTCTAGCTAATTCTCATCGAACATTGACAGATTCAGTGATTTTTAAACTCAGAATACCTTGTTACGTGATTGTAATTGATTCTCATCAAACGATTCCCCGATTCAGTGATTTGTAAACTTAGAATGGCTTGTTACGTGATTGGAGCTAATTCTCATCGAATAGTGACCAATTCGGTGATTTGTAAGCTCAGAATGGCTTGTTACATGAATGTAGCTGATTCTCATTGAACGGTTGACTGATTCGATGATTTGTAAGCTAAGAATGGCTCGTTAGGTGATTGTAGCTCATTCTCACCGAACAGTTGACTGATTCAGTGATTTGTAAGCTCAAAATGACTTGTTACATGATTGTCATCGAACAATTGACTGAATCAGTGATTTGTAAGCTTAGAATGACTTATTACGTGATGGTCGCTGATTCTCATCGAACGGTTGACCGATTTGGTGATTTGTTTACTCATAATCGCTTGTTACGTGATTGTAGTAGATTTTTATTGAACGGTTGACCGATTCAGTGATTCGGTGATTTGTAAGCTCAGATTGGCTTGTTACATGAATGTAGCTGATTCTCATCAAACGGTTGACTAATTCGATCATTTGTAAGCTCAGAATGACATGTTACATGATTGTAGCTAATTCTCACTAACGGGTTGAATGATTCCATGATTTATAATCTTAGAATGACTTTTTACGTGATTGTAATTAATTCTCATCGACCGGTTGAGCGATTCAGTGATTTGTAAGCTTAGAATAGCTTGCTACGTGATTGTAGCTGATTCTCATCGAACGGTTGACCAATTTGGTGATTTGTAAGCTCAGAATGGCTTGTTACATGATTGTAGCCGATCCTCATCGAATGGTTGACCGATTTGGTGATTTGTATGATCTTAATGGATTGTTACGAGATATTTGCTGATTCTCATTGAAAGGTTGACCAACTCGGTGATTTGTAAGCTCAGAATGACTTGTTATGTAATTGTAATTTATTCTCATCGAATGGTAGACCAATTCGGTAATTCGTCAGCTTAGAATGGCTTGTTACGTGATTGTAGCTGATTCTCATCGAATGGTTGACCGATTCAGTGATTTGTGAGCTCAGAATGCTTTGTTACGTGATTGTAGCTGAGACTCATTGAATGGTTGATGAATTATGTGATTTGTAAGTTCTGAATGGCTTGTTACGTGATTGTAGCTGATTCTCATCGAATGGTTGACCAATTCGGTGAATTGTAAGCTCAAAATGGCTTGTTATATGATTGTAGCTAATTCTCATCGAACAGTTGACCGATTCGGTGATTTGTAAGGTCAGAATGGCTTGTTACATGATTGGAGCTGATTCTCATCAAAAGGTTGACCAATTCGATGATTTCTAAGCTCAAAATTGCTTTTTACCTGATTGTATCTGATTCTCATGATATGGTTAACCGATTCGGTGATTTGTAAGCTCAGAATGGCTTGTTACTTGATTAGAGTTGATTCTCATCGAACGGTTGACCGATTCAATATTTTGTAAGCTCAAAATGGCTTGTTACGTGATTATAGATAATTCTCAATGAACGATTGACCTTTTCAGTGATTTGTAAGATTAGAATCGATTGCTACGTGATTGTAATTGATTCTCAACGAATGATTGACTGATTTGGTGATTCGTAAGTTCAAAGTGGCTTCTTACGTGTTTGTAACTAATTATCATTTAATGGTTGATCGATTTTGTGATTTGTAATCTTAGAATGACTTGTTACACGATTGTAGCTGATCTCATTGAACGGTTGACCAATTCAATATTTTGTAAGCTCAAAATGGCTTGTTACATGATTATAGATGATTCTCAATGAAGGCTTGACCTATTTGGTGATTTCTAAGATCAAAATCGATTGTTACATTATTATAATAGATTCTCATTGTATAGTTGACCGATTTGGGCATTCGTAAGCTCAGAATGGCTTCTTACGTGTTTGTAGCTGATTCTCATTTAATGGTTGACCAATTCAATGATTTGTAAGCTCAAAATGACTTGTTATGTGATTGTAATTCATTCTTATCGAACAGTTGACCCATTTGGTGATTTGTAAGCTCAAATGACTTGTTACGTGATTGTAAGTTATTCTAATTGAGTGGTTGACCGATTCGGTGATTTGTAAGCTCAAAATGGCTTGCTAAATGATTGTAGTTGATTCTCATCAAACGGTTGATCGATTCCCTGATTTGTAAGCTTAGAATGGCTTGTTACATGATTGTAGCTGAGACTCATCCAATGTTTGACAGATTATGTGATTTGTAAGCTTAGAATGGCTTGTTACGTGATTGTAGCTTTTTCTCATCGAACAGTTAAATGATTTGGTGATTTGTAAGCTCAGAATGGCTTGTTACATGATTGTAGGTGATTATCAATGAACGGTTGACTGATAAGGTGATTTGTAAATTTATAATAGCTTGTTACGTGATTGTAATTGATTGTCATCGAATAGTTGACCGATTCAGTGATTCGTAAGCTTAGAATGGCTTGTTAGGTGATTGTACCTGATTCTCATCGAACGACTGAAGGATTCGATGATTTATAAGCTAAAAATGGTTTGTTATGTGATTGTAGCTGATTCTCATCGAATGGTTGATGGAATCAGTGATTTGTATGCTCAGAATGGCATGTTACATGATTGTAGCTGATTCTCATCGAACGGTTGATCGATTTCATGATTTGTAAGCTCAGAATGCTTTGTTACATGATTATGGCTGAAACTCATTGAACGGTTGACCAATTTGATGATTTGTAAGCTCAGAGTTAGTTGTTACGTGATTGTAGCTGATTCTCATCAAACGGTTGACCGATTCGGTGATTTGTAAGTTAAGAATGGCTTGTTACGTAATTCTAATTGATTCTCACTGAACACTTGATTGATTCAGTGATTCATAAGCTTAGAATAGCTTCTTACATGATTGTACCTTATTCTCATCAAATGATTGACCCATTCGGTGATTTGTAACCTCCTAATGGCTTGTTACGTGATTGTAGCTGATTCTCATCAAACGGTTGATCGATTCGATGATTTATATACTCAGAATGGTCTGTTATGTGATTGTAGTTGATTCTCATCGAGCAGTTGATGAATTTGGTGATTTATAAGCTTAGAATGGCTTGTTAGGTGATTGTAGCTGATTCTCATCAAACGGTTGACCGATTCGATGATTTGTAAGCTCAGAATGACTTTTTATGTGATTATAATTTATTTTCATCGAACGGTTGACCGATTCGATGATTTGTAAACTGAAAATGGCTTGTTATGTGATTGTAACTATTTCTCATCAAACGGTTGACCGATTCGGTGATTTCTAAGCTCAGAATGGCTTTTTACGTTATTTAATTCATTCTCATGAAATGGTTGACCGACTCGATGATTTGTAAGCTTATTCTCATCAAATGGTTAACTGTTTCACTAATTTGTAATCTCAGAATGTCGTGTTTACATGATTGTACCTGATTCTCATCGAATGGTTGACCAATTTAGTGATTTGTAAGGTTAGAATGGCTTGTTACGTGATTATAGCTGATTCTCATCGAACGGTTGACCGATTCGGTGATTTCTAAGCCCAGAATGGCTTGTTATGTGATTGTAGCTAATTCTCATTGAACGGTTGACATTTTTTATTATTTTTAAGATCAAAATGGTTTGTCACGTGATTGTAATTAATTCTCATGAAAAGATTGAATGATTCAGTGATTTGTTAGCTCAGAATGGATTGTTACGTGACTGTAATTGATTCTCATCGAACGGTTGACTCATGTGGTGATTTGTAAGCTCAAAATGGCTTGTTACGTGATTGCTATTGATTCTCATCGAACGGTTGATAGATTCGATGATTTGTAGGCTCAGAATGGGTTGTTACGTGATGGTAGCTAATTCTAACAAAACTGTTGATTGATTCGGTCATCTGGATGCTCAGAATGGCTTGCTATGTGATTGTAGTTGATTCTCAAAGAATAGTTGATTGATTCGGTGATTTGAAAGCTGAAAATGGCTTGTTACATGATTGTAGTTGATTCTCATCGAATGGTTGACCGATTCATTGATTTGTAAGCTCACAATGGATTGTTACATGATTGTAGTTGATTCTCATCAAACGGTTGACCGATTTGCTGATTTGTAAGCTCAAAATAGCTTGTTACGTGATTGTAGTTGATTTTGATCGAACGGTTGACCGATTCGATGATTCATAATTTTAAAATGGTTTGTTACGTGATTGTAGTTGATTCTCATCGAACAGTTGACCGATTCGATGATTTATAAGCTCAGAGTGGCTTGTTAGGTGATTGTAATTGATTCTCATCGAACGGTTGATCGATTCGGTGATTTGTAAGCTCAAAATGGCTTGTTATATGATTGTAGCTGATTGTAATCGAACAGTTTACCGATTTGGTGATTTGGGGCCCAACCGAGGAAACCAAATCTATAGTCTCCCACCCTGCATTGGGGGGTTATATTGCCCTCCCACCATATCGACTGGATCGATTGGGTTGAGAAGCAGAATATGGTATCTTCCTACCCAATTCCACCTACCCTTGCATTCTTCCCCAATGCCCCTTAGAATAGTAGGGCTATCTTAGATTAGTAGTGCCCCCTTAGAATAGTAGGGCCTACCCAAATGCAGAGCAGCATTGAAAGCTCAGAATGACTTGTTACGTGATTCTAGCTATTTCTCATAGAATGGTTGACCGATTTGGTAATTTATAAGCTCAAAATGGCTTGTTACGAATTATAGCTGATTTTCATCGAACTCTTGATTAATTCAGTGATTTGTAAGCTCAGAACGGCTTGTTACATGATTATAATTGATTCTCCTAGAATCCTTGACTAATTTAGTAATTTGTAAGCTCATAATGGCTTCTTACGTGATTGTAATTGATTCTCATTGAATGGTTAATCGATTTGGTGATTTGTAAATTTAGAAAGGCTTTTTACGTGATTATAGTTGATTCTCATTGAACGTTTGACCAATTCAGTGATGTGTAAGCTCAGAATGGCTTGTTACATGATTGTAGCTGATTCTCATCGAATGGTTAATCGATTTTGTGATTTGTAAGCTCAGAATGGCTTGTTCGTGATTGAAGTTGAGACTCATCGAACAGTTGACCGATTCAGTGATTTGTAAGCACAAAATGGCTTGTTACATGATTGTAGCTGATTCTCATCAAACGGTTGACTGATTCGGTGATTTGTTAGGTCAGAATGCTTGTTATGTGATTGCTGTTGATTCTCATCGAATAACCGATTCAATGATTTGTAAGTTAAGAATGGCTTGTTACGTGATTGTAATTAATTGTCATTGAACAGTTGACCGATTCGGTGATTCGTAAGCTCAGAATGGCTTGTTACGTGATTGTAGCTGATTCTAATTAAACGATTGACTGATTCGATGATTTGTAGCTGATTCTAATCGAAAGGTTGACCAATTATGTGATTTGTAAGCTCAGAATGGCTTGTTAAGTGATTGTAGTTGACACTCATTGAACGGTTGACCGATTCGATGATTTGTAAGCTCAAAATGGCTCGTTACATGATTGTAACTGATTCTCATCGAACGGTTCACCGATTCGGTAACTTGTAAGGCAAGAATGGCTTGTTACGTGATTGTAGCTGATTCTCTTCGAACGATTAACTGATTCTATGATTTAAAAGTTCAGAATGGCTTGATACATAATTGTAGTTGATTCTCATCGAACAACTGACCGATTCGCTGATTTGTAAGCTCAAAATGGCTTGTTACGTGATTGTAGCTGATTCTCATCGAACAGATGAGCGATTTAGTGATTTGTAAGCTCAAAATGGCTTGTTATGTGATTGTGGCTAGCTCTCATCGAATGGTTGACCGCTTTAGTGATATGTAAGCTTAGAATGGCTTGTTACATGATTGTAGCCGATTCTCATTGAATGGTTGACAGATTCAGTGATTTGTAAGCTTAGAATAGCTTGTTACGTGATTGTAGTTGATTCTAATCAAATGGTTGACCGATTCGGTGATTTGTAAGCTAAGAATGGCTTGTTACATGATTGTAATTGATTCTCATCGAACAGTTGACCAATTTGGTGATTTGTAAGCTCAGAATGACTTGTTACATGATTGTAGCTGAGTCTCATCGAATGGTTGACTTATACAGTGATTTGTAAGTGCAGCATAGCTTGTTACATGATTGTAGCTAGTTCTCATCAAACGGTTGACCAATTCAGTGATTTGTAAGCCCATAATGGCTTGTTACGTGATTGTAGATGATTCTCATCGAATGGTTGCCTGATTCAGTGGTTTGTAAGCTCAAAATGGCTTGTTACATGATTTTACTTGATTCTCTTTGAACACTTGACTGATTCCATGATTTGTAAGCTCAGAATGGTTTGTTACGTGATTGTAATTGTTTCTCATTCAATGGTTGATTGATTCGGTGATTTTTTGGCTCAAAATAACTTGTTACATGATTGTAGCTAATTCTCAGTAAACGGTTGATCGAGTCATTGATTTGTAAGCTCATAATGGTTTGTTACATGATTGTATCTGATTCTCATTGAACAGTTCATTGATTCGATGATTTGTAAGCTCAAAATAGATTGTTACGTGATTGTAGCTGACTCTCATCAAACAGTTTACTGATTCGGTGATTTGTAAGCTCAGAATGGCTTGTTATGTGATTGTAGCTGATTCTCATCGAACGGTTGATCGATTCAGTGATTTGTAAGCTTAGAATGTCTGTTACTTGATTGTAGCTGATTCTAATCAAACGGTTGAACGATTTAGTGATTTGTAAGCTCAGAATGGCTTATTACATGATTGTAGCTAATTCTCATCGAATGGTTGACCGATTCGATGATTTGTAAGCTCAGAATGGCTTCTAACATGATTGAAACTAATTCTCATCAAATAGTTGATTGATTCGATGATTCATAAGCTCAGAATGGCTCGTTATGTGATTGTAGCCTATTTCATCGAATGATTGACCGATTCGGTGAGTTGTAAGCTCAGAATGGCTTGTTACGTGATTCTAACTGATTGTCATCAAACTATTGACCGATTTGGTGATTTATAAGCTCAGAATGGCTTTTTAGGTGATTTTAACTGATTCTCATTGAACGGTTGATCGATTCAATTATTTGTAAGCTTAGAATGGCTTGTTACATGATTGTAGCTGATTCTCATCGAACGGTTGAATGAGTCGGTGATTTGTAAGCTTAGCATGGCTTGTCACATGATTGTAGCTGATTCTTATCAAACAGTTGACTGTTTCGATGATTTGTAAGCTCAGAATGACTTGTTATGTGATTGATAATCTCAAAGTGGCTTCTTATGTGATTATAGCTGATTCTCATCGAACGATTGACCGATTCAGTGATTTGTAAGCTTATAATGGCTTATTACATGATTGTAGCTGATTCTCATCGAACGGTTGACCGATCTGGTGATTTGTCAGCATAGAATGGCTTGTTACGTGATTGTAGTTGATTCTCATTGAATGGTTGACTGAGTCAGTGATTTATAAGCTTAGAGTGGCTTGTTACGTGATTGTAGCTGATTTTCATCGAAAGGTTCACCGATTTGGTGATTTGTAAGCTCACAATGGATTTTTTACATGATTGTAATGATTCTAACCGAACAGTTGACTGATTCAGTGATTTGTAAGCTCAGAATGGCTTGTTACATGATTGTTATTGATTCACAATTAATCATTGACCAATTCATTGATTTGTAAGCTTATTATGGCTTGTTACATGATTGTAGCTTATTCTCATCAAACGGTTGACCAATTTGGTGATTTACAAACTCAGAATGGCTTTTTACGTGATTTGTAATTTTAGAATGGCTTGTTACGTGATTGTAGCTGATTCTCATCGAACAGTTGACCGATTTGGTGATTTGTAAGGTCAAAATGGCTTGTTACATTATAGCTGATTCTTATTGAACTATTGACTGATTCAGTGATTTGTAAGCTCATAATGGCTTGTTAACCGATTTGATGATCTAAAACCTCAGAAAGATATTTTTTGTGATTATAGTTGATTCTCATCGAATGAATGATAGATTCACTTATTTATAAGCTCAAAATGGCTTATTACGTGATTGTGGCTGATTCTCATCGAACGGTTCACCGATTCGGTAATCTAAAACCTCAGAATGGTGTGTTATGCACTTGTATCTGATTCTCATCGAATAGTTGATCGAATCAGTGATCTGCAACCTTAGATCGACTTGTTACATGATTGTAGTTGATTCTCATCAAACATTTGATTGATTCTCAGTGATCTACAACTTTAGAATGATCTTTTGTGTTATTGTAGTTTATTCTCATCGAATGGTTGATTGATTCAATGAACTGTAAGCTCAGAATGGCTTGTTACATGATTGTAGTTGAGTCTCATCAAATGGTAGACCGATTCGGTAATTTTTAATCTCAAAATAGTTTGTTACATGATTGTAGCTGATTCTCATCGAACAGTTCACCGATTTGGTGATTTGTAAGCTCAGAATGGCTTGTTATGTGTTTAGAGCTGATTCTAATTGAACAATTAACCAATTCGATGATTTG
This sequence comes from Chamaecyparis obtusa, assembly GCA_027943335.1. NCBI lineage: Eukaryota > Viridiplantae > Streptophyta > Pinopsida > Cupressales > Cupressaceae > Chamaecyparis > Chamaecyparis obtusa. The sequence goes on from BSBK01002074.1 coordinate 1,295,837, forward strand.
GAATCTTAAAATGGCTTATTACATGATTGTAATTGATTCTCATCATTCCGATTGACTGATTTGGTGATTTGTAAGCTCAGAATGGCTTGTTACATAATTGTAGTTGATTCTCATGGAACGGTTGACCGATATGGTGATTTGTAAGCTCAGAATGGCTTGTTACGTGATTGTATTTGATTCTCATCAGACGGCTGATCGATTCAATGATTTGTAAGCTCATAATGGCTTGTTACATGATTGTAATTGATTCTCACAGAATGGTTGACTGGTTCGGTGATTTGTAAGCTCAGAATGACAAGTTACATGATTGTAATTAATTCTCATCGAACGGTTGACTGATTCGATGATTTGTAAGCTCATAATGGCTTGTTACAAGATTGTAATTGATTTTCATAGAATAGTTAACTGGTTCAGTGATTTTCATAAAATAGCTTGTTACATGATTGTAGCTAATTCTCATTGAACAGTTGACTAATTCAGTGATTTGTTTGCTCATAATAGCTTGTTACGTGATTGTAGCTAATTCTCATCGAATGGTTAATCGATTTGGAGGCTTTATAAGCTCAGAATGGCTTGTTACGTGATTCTAATTGATTCTCATTGAACAGTTCACCGATTTGGTGATTTGTAAGTTCACAATGGCTTGTTACGTGATTGGAGCTGATTCTCATCGAACGGTGATCGATTCAATGATTTGCAAGCTCAGAATGGCTTGTTACATGATTCTAATTAATTCTCATCAAACGGTTGACCAATTCAGTGATTTGTAAGCTCAGACTGGCTTGTTATGTAGCTACAACAGTATTCTTAATCGGTGCTGCAATAGCTCTTTGGTTAGGTATTGGAGCAACGTTACCTATCGATGAATCTTTAACTTTAGGTCTTTTCCAATTTGATATAAATTAGAATATCTTAATATAGGAGAGGAGGGAAATCTTTTGTTTATATATCTAGGGAGTACTTAAGATAAATGGTCTCTCCCTAGATATATGAATGGGGGAGACAAAATAGAACTATTATAAATCTAAACCGGATTCTGAATCAATTCCAATATTTCGCATCAATTCCAATATTTCTTTGACAAATTGTTCCCCAAGATGTTTTATTTTCATTAAATCTTCTCCATTGTAATTGATTCTCATCGAATGGTTGACCGACTCTGTGATTTGTTAGCTCGCAATGGCTTGTTACATGATTGTAGCTGATTCTCATCAAACGGTTGACTGATTCGATGATTTGTAAGCTGAGAATGGCTTGTTACATTATTATAGCTGATTCTCATCAAACGGTAGACCGATTCAGTAATTTGTAAGCTCAAAAGGACTACTTATGTGTGATTGTAGCTGATTCTCATTAAATGGTTGACCAATTCAGTGATTTGTAAGCTCAGAATGGTTTGTTACATGATTGTAGCTGATTCTTATTAAACAGTTGACTGATTTGGTGATTTGTAAGCTCAGAATGGGTTGTTAAGTGATTTTTGTTGATTCTCATCGAAGGGTTGACTGATTTAGTGATTTGTAAGCTCAGAATGACTTGCTACATTATTGTAGCTAATTCTCATCGAGTGGCTGATCGATTCGGTGATTTTCAAGCTCAAAATGGCTTGTTAGAAAATTGTAAACTCAGAATGGCTTGTTACATGATGGGAGCTTATTCTCATCGAATAGTTGACTGATTTGGTAATTTGTAAACTCAAAATGGCTTGTTACGTGATTGTAGCTCATTCTCACCGAACAATTGACCAATACGGTGATTTGTAAGCTCAAAATGGCTTCTTACGTGATTGTAATTTATTCTCAAAGAAGAGTTGACTGGTTCAGTGATTTGTAAGTTTAGAATGGATTGTTACATGATTGTAATTGATTATCATCAAATGATAGACCGATTCAGTGATTTGTAAGTTCAAAATGGCTTGTTACATGATTGTAAATGATTCTCATCAAACGGTTGGCCAATTTAATGATTTGTAAGCTTAGAATAGCTTGTTACGCGATTCTAGCTTATTGTCACTAAATGGTTAACCGATTCGATGATAAGTAAGTGCATAATGGTTTGTTACATGATTGTAGATAATTCTCATTGAACAGTTGATCGATTCGGTGATTTGTAAGCTTGGAATGGCTTGTTATGTGATTGTAGCTGATTCTCATAGAATGGTTCATCGATTCAATAATTTGTAAGCTCAGAATGGCTTGTTACATGATTGTAATTGATTCTCATCGAATGGTTGACCGATTCGGTGATTTATAAGCTCAGAATGGATTCTTACGTGATTGTAATTGATTCTCATCGAACGGTTGACCGATCAATGATTTGTAAGCCCAGAATGGCTTGTTGCATTATTGTAATTGATTATCATCAAATGATAGATCGATTCAATTATTTGTAATCTCAAAATGGTTTGTTACGTGATTGTAGCTATTTCTCATCGAACGGTTGACCGATTTGATCATTTGTAAGCTTAGAATAGCTTGTTACGTGATTCTAGCTAATTATCATCCCTTGTTACCGCTTGGTTCCCATGCAGCAATCATCTAGAGGCCTGGGAACCCGCCCCTTCGTTTGGACTTCAAATTGAGAAGTCGAGGTCGAGAGTGCCACTTACTTTTTATTTCTTCTAAGTTCAGACATAGAGGCTCTGTCCATCCCACCCACCCATACATATAGGGAACTTAGGTTTTCATTAAACAGTTAACTGATTTGGTGATAAGTAAGCACAGAATGGCTTGTTACTTGATTGTACCTGATTCTCATCAAATGGTTGACCAATTAGGTTATTTATAAGCTCAAAATGGCTTGTTACATGATTGTAATTTATTCTCATCAAAAGGTTGACCAATTCGATGATTTGTAAGTTCAGAATAGATTTTTAAATGATTATAATTCATTCTCATCGAACAGTTGACTGATCGGTGATTTGTAAGCTCAGAATGGCTTGTTGTGTGATTATAGCTAATTCTCAGCGAATGGTTGACCGATTCAATAATTTTTAAACTCAGAATGGCTTGTTACGTGATTATAGTTGATTCTCATCGAATGGTTGACCGATTTGGTGGTTTGTAAGCTCAAAATTGCTTGTTACATGACTGTAGTTGATTCTCATCGAACAGTTGACTGATTTGGTAATTTATAAGCTCATAATGGCTTGTTACATGATTGTAGCTAATTCTCATCGAATGTTGATAGATTCAGTGATTTATAAACTCAAAATATAGCTTGTTACGTGATTGTAATTGATTCTCATCAAACGGTTCAGCGGTTCGGTGATTTCTAAGGTTAAAATAGCTTGTGATTGGAGCTGATTCTCATCGAACGGTGATCGATTTGGTGATTTGTAAGCTCAGAATGACTTGTTACCTGATTTTAGCTTATTTGTATCGAACGGTTGACCGATTCAGTGATTTATAAGCTCATAATAGCTTGTCACGTGATTGTAGCTGATTGTAATTGAACTGTTGGCCGATTCGATGATTTGTAAGCTTAGAATGGCTTGTTACATTATTGTGGCTGATTCTCATCAAACAGTAGTCTGATTCAGCGATTTGTAAGCTCAGAATGATTAGTTATGTGATTGCAGGTGATTCTCATCGAATCGGTCAACAGTTTGACCAATTTGATGATTCGTAAGCTCATAATGGCTTGTTACGTGATTGTAGCTGATTCTCATCGAACGATTGATTGATTCAGTGATTTGTAAGCTTAAAATGGCTTGTTACATGATTGTTGCTGAATCTCATCGAACGGTTGATCGATTCGATGATTTGTAAAGCTCAAAATGACTTGTTACGTGATTGTGGTTGATTCTTATCAAACTGTTGACCGATTTGGTGATTTGTAAACTCAGAATGGCTTGTTACATTATTGTAGCTTATTCTCATCAAATGGTTCACTAATTTGGTGATTTTTAAGCTCAGAATGTCTTGTTATGAAATTGTAAATGTTTCTCATCGAACGGTTGATCGATTCGGTGCTTTGTAAGCTGAGAATGACATTTTATGTGATTGTAATTGATTCTCATAGAACGGTTGACTGATTTGGTGATTTGTAAGCTCAGAATGGCTTGTTATGTGATTGTAGCTTGTTGTCACTGAATGGTAGACCGATTTGGTGATTTGTAATCTCAGGATGGCTTCTTACATGAGTGTAATTGATTCTCATCAAATGGTTGACCAATTCATCAATTTGTAAGCTTAGCTTGTTACGTGATTGTAATTGATTCTCATCGAATGGTTGATCGATTTAGTGATTTGTAAGCTTTGAATGGCTTGTTACGTGATTGTAATTGATTCTCATGGAATGGTTAACCAATCTAGTGATTTGTAACTTCAGAATGACTTGTTATGTGATTGTACTTGATTCACAATGAATGTTTGACTGATTTTCATCGAACAATTGAACGATTCTGTGATTTGTAATCAAAGAATGGCTTATTACTTAATTGTAAGTGATTCTGATCGAACTGTTGACCGGTTCAGTGATTTGTAAGCTTAGAATGGCTTGTTACATGATTTTAGCTGATGCTCATCGAACAATAAACCGATTTGGTGATTTGTAAGCTCAGAATCGCTGGCTTGTTACGTGATTGTAGCTGATTCTTATCGAATAGTTAACTAATTCTATGATTTCTTAGCTTTTTATGTGATTGTAGTTGATTATCATTGAACGGGTGATCGATTCAGTTATTTGTAAGCTCAGAATGGCTCGTTACATGATTGTAGCTATTTCTTATTAAATGACTGACCGATTTAGTGATTTGTAGGCTCAGAATGGCTTGTTAAGTGATTGTAGCTAATTCTCATCGAAGAGTTGACCGATTCGGTGATTTATAAGCTCAGAATGGCTTGTTACATGATTGTAGTTGATTCTCATTGAACGGTAGACCGATTTGGTGATCTGTTAGTTCAGAATAGCGTGTTACGTGATTGTAGTTGATTCTCATAGAATGGTTAACCGATTCGGTGATCTTCAACCTTAGAACAACTTGTTACATGATTTTAGTTGATTATCATCGAACGGTTGACCAATTCAGTGATCTACAACCTTAGAAGGTCCTTTTATGTGATCATAGTTAATTCTCATCGAATGGTTCATAGATTCGGTGATTTGTAAGCTCAGAATGGCTTATTACCTTATTGTAGCAAATTCTCATCGAATGGTTCACCGATTTGGTGATCTACAACCTCAGAATGGTGTGTTATGTGCTTGTATTTGATTCTCATTGAACGGTTGATGATTTGGTGATCTGCAACCTCAGATTGACTTGTTACATGATTGTAGTTGATTCTCATCGAACATTTGATCGATTTGGTGATCTACAACCTTAGAATGATCTTTTATATTATTGTAGTTGATTCTCATCGAATGGTTGATCGATTTAGCGATCTCTAACCTCAGAAAGGCTTGTTATGTGATTGTAGTTGATTCTCATCGAACATTTGACCGATTTGGTGATCTACAACCTTAGAATGATCTTTTATATTATTATAGTTGATTCTCATCGAATGGTTGATCGATTTAGCGATCTCTAACCTCAGAAAGGCTTGTTACGTGATTGTAGTTGATTCTCATCAAATAGTAGACCAATTTGGTTATCTGTTATCTCATAATGGCTTGTTACGTGATTGTAGCTGATTCTCATCAAACGATTGAGCGATTTGCTGAATTGCAACCTCAGAACAACTTGTTACCCAATTTTAGTTGATTCTCATCGAATGGTTGACCGATTCGGTGATCTACAATCACAAGGATTTTTTATGCTTTCGTAGTTGATTCTCTTCGAATGGTTGACTGACTCAGTAATTTGTAAGCTCATAATGGCCTGTTACTTGATTGTAGCTAATTCTCAATGAATGATTGACTGATTCAGTGATTTGTAAGCTAATAAAGGCTTGTTACATGATTGTAGTTGATTCTCATTGAATGGTTGAATGATTCGGTGATTTGTTAGGTCAGAATGCCTTGTTACATGATTGTAGCTGATTCTCATCAAACGGTTGACTGATTTGGTGATCTACAACCTCAGAAGGATCGTTCATGTGATTCTAGTTGATTCTCTTTGAATGGTTGATAGATTTGGTGATTTGTAAGCTCAGAATGGCTTATTACATCATTGTAGCTGATTCTCATCAAATGGTTCACCAATTCATTGATCTACAACCTCATAATGGTGTGTTACATGCTTGGATTTGATTCTCATCGAATAGTTGATGATTTGGTGATCTCCAACCTCAAATCAACTTGTTAAATGCTTGTAGTTGATTGTACTTTATTCTCATCAAACGGTAGACCGATTTGGTGATATGTTAGCTCAAAATGGCTTGTTAAATGACTATAGCTGATTTTGATCGAACAGTTCACCCATTCAGTGATTTGTAAGCTCAGAATGGCTTTTTACATGATTGTAATTGATTCTCATCGAACGATTGATCGATTTGATGATTTGTATGCTCAGAATGGCTTGTTACATGATTGTAGCTGATTCTCATCAAATGGTTGACCGATTCGATGATTTGTAAGATCATAATGGCTTGTTACATGATTGTAGCTGATTCTCATCGAACGATTGACTGATTCGGTGATTTGTAAGCTCAGAATGGCTTGTTACATAATTGTAGTTGATTCTCATTGAACGGTTGACTGATTAGGTGATTTGTAAGCTCATAATGGCTTGTTACGTGATTAGAGCTGATTCTAATTTAATGGTTGACAGTTGATCGATTTGGTGATTTGTAATCTCAAAATGGCTTGTTACGTGATTGTAATTGATTATCATAGAATGGTTCACTAGTTCGATGATTTGTAAGCTTAGAATGACTTGTTACGTTATTGTAATTGATTCTCATAGAATGGTTAGATGATTCAGTGATTTGTATGCTTAGAATAGCTTGTTACATGATTGTAGCTAATTCTCGTCAAATGGTTGATGGATTCAGTGATTTCTAATTTTAGAATGGCTTGTTACGTGATTGTAATTGATTCTCATCAAACGGTTGACCGATTCTATGATTTGTAAGCTTAGAATGGCTTATTATGTGATTGTAGTTGATTCTCCTCGAATGGTTGACCGATTCGATAATTTGTAAGCTCAGAATGGCTTGTTTCATGATTTTAAGTGATTCTCATCGAACGGTTAACCAATTCGATAATTTGAAGCTCAAAATAGCTTGTTACGTGATTGTAGCTAATTCTCATCAAACGGGTGACCGATTCGGTGATTTTTAAGCTCAGAATGGTTTTTTATTCTTATCGAACGGTTGATCGATTCGATGATTTGTAAGCTTGAATGGTTGGTTATGTGATTGTAGTTGATTCTCATCGAGCAGTCAACCGATTCGGTAATTTGTAAGCTTAGAATGACTTCTTACGTTATTGTAGCTTCTCGTCGAACGGTTGACCAATTCGATGATTTGTAAGGTGAAAATCACTTGTTACGTGATTGTAGCTCATTCTCACCAAACAATTGACTGATTCTATGATTTGTAAGCTCAGAATAGCTTGTTACGTGATTATAATTGATTCTCATCGAACGGTTGACCGATTCAACAATTTGTAAGCTCAGAATGACTTATTATGTGATTGTAGCTGATTTTGATTGAACGGTTGACCGATTTGGTGACTTGTAAGCTCAGAATGGCTTGTTACATGATTGTAGTTGATTCTCATCGAATGGTTGATTGATTTAGTCATTCGTAAGTTCATAATGATATGTTACATGATTGTAGCTGATTCTCACTAACCGATTGACTAATTCCATGATTTGTAAGCTCACAATGGCTTTTTACATGATTGTAATTGATTCTCATCGATCGGTTGACCGATTTTGTGATTTGTAAGCTCAGAATGGCTTGTTACGTGATTGTAACTAATTCTTATTGAACAGTTGACCAATTCGGTGATTTATAAGCTCAAAATGCCTTGTTACGTGACTGTAGCTGATTCTCATCAAATGGTTGACTAATTCGATGATTTGTAAGCTCAAAATGGCTTGTTACATGATTGTAGCCAATTCTCATTAAATGGTTGACCAATTCGGTGAATTGTAAGCTCGAAATGGCTTGTAACGTAATTGTAGCTAATTCTCATTGAACGGTTGACCGATTCAGTGATTTGTTAGCTCAGAATGGCTTGTTGCGTGATTGTAGCTGATTCTCATCAAACGGTTGACGAATTTGGTGATTTGTAAGCTTGAATTGAATTGTTATGTGATTGTAATTGATTCTTATCGAACGGTTGACCGATTCATTTTTTTGTAAGGTCAAAATTGCTTGTTATGTGATTGTAGTTGATTCTCATTGACCGATGCGGTGATTTGTAAGCTCAGAATGGCTTGTTACATGATTATAGCTGATACTCATCGAATGGTTAACCGATTTGGTCATTTGTAAACTCAAAATGGCTTGTTACATGATTGTAGCTGATTCTCATCAAAAGGTTGAATGATTTAGTGATTTCTAAGCTCAAGATGGCTTGTTGCATGATTATATTTGATTGTAGTTGATTTTCATCGAACGGTTGACTGATTCAGCGATTTGTAAGCTCAGAATAGCTTGTTAATTGATTGTAGCTGATTCTCATTGAACGGTTGATCGAGTCGATGATTTGTAATCTCAGAGTGGCTTCTTACGTGATTGTAGCTTATTCTCATCGAATGGTTGACTGATTCAGTGATTTGTAAGCTTATAATGGCTTGTTAAGTGATTGTAGCTGATTCTCATTGAACGGTTGACCGATTCGGTGATTTGTAAGCTTAGAATGGCTTGTTATGTGATTATAGTTGATTCTCATTGAATGTTGACCGATTCAGCTATTTGTAATCTCAAAATTGCTTGTTACATGATTGTAGCTGATTCTCATTGAACAGTTCAGCGATTCGGTGATTTGTAAGCTCAAAATGGCTTTTTTCATGATTGTAGCTAATTCTAACTGAACAGTTCACCAATTCAATGATTTGTAAGCTCAAAATAGCTTGTTACATGATTTTCATTGATTCGCATCGAATGATTGACCGATTCAGTGATTTGGAAGCTTAGAATGGCTTGTTACATGATTGTAGCTGATTCTCATCAAATGGTTGGCCGATTTGGTCATTTACAAGCTCAGAATTGCTGTTTACGTGATTTGTAATCTCAGAATGGCTTGTTACATGATTGTAGCTGATTCTCATCCAACAGTTGACCAATTCAGTGATTTGTAAGCTCAGAATAGCTTGGCATGTGATTGTAGCTAATTCTCATTGAATGGTTGACCGATTCAGTGATTTGTAAGCTCAGAATGGCTTCTTACCTGATTGTAGCTGATTTTCATTAAACAGTTGATCCATTCAGTGATTTGTAAGCTCAGAATAGTTTGTTATGTGATTCTAGCTGATTCTGATCAAAAGGTTGATCGATTCGGTGATTTGTAAGCTTAGAATGACTTGTTACGTGATTGTAGTTCATTCTCATCGAATGGTTGACCGATTCAGTAATTTGTAAACTTAGAATAACTTGTTATGTGACTGTAATTGATTCTCATCATATGGTTGGCCGATTCGGTGATTTGTAAGCTCAAAATGGCTTGCTATGTGATTGTAATTGATTCTCATCGAACAGTTGATCGATTCGGTGATTTATAAGTTCAGAATGGCCTGTTACATAATTGTAGCTGATTCTCATCAAACATTTGACTGATTCATTGATTTGTAAGCTTAGAATGGCTTGTTATGTGATTGTAGCTGATTCTCATCTAACGGTTGACCGATTCGATGATTTATAAGCTCAGAATGGCTTGTTACGTGATTGTAGCTGATTCTGATCGAACAGTTGACCGATTTGGTGATTTGTAATCTCAGAGTGGCTTGTTACATGATTGTAATTAATTCTCATCGAATAGTTGACCGATTCAGTGATTTGTATGCTTAGAATGGCTTGTTACCTAATTGTAATTGGTTCTCATCAAATGGTTGAATGATTCGGTGATTTGTAAGCTCAAAATGGCATGTTACATGATTGTAGCTGATTCTCATCGAACAATTTGTAGAAGTTGAGAAATCCAACTTCACAAAATGCCAAGAATGCTTGCATGAAAATAACCTATTGCTGAAAGAAAACCAAAGAGACAAAAATAAAAGGTTTGGAAAATCTCAGCGGAGTGAGAGCAAATTGTATTTCAAGATAATGAAAAAAGAATTACAAGGTTCAACCTATAAAGGTGAACAAAACTCTAAAACTAGAAAAACTAGGTTGCACATTATAATTAATAAAGATATTAATTATAATGTACCTAAGAGATAGCTTAAGTTAAAAAGAGTAATAAAATTAAGTAATTACTCTAACACCCCCCCTTAACCGAAGCTCAAGAGGTAAGCTAAGCTAGCATAGCTATGAAAGCAGGAAATGGGTCCTGGCAACAAGGCTTGATCAAGTACCCAATACAAGGAAATCTCTGTACTCTGGAGATAAAGGAGGAAACCCAGTGGGAAAAACTCCTCTCCAAAAAGAGATATAAAAGCAAGCAAAAGACAAAAAATGACTTCAAGAGACTCTCTCAAAGCCATAAGTGCAATGCGTGCTACCAACCCCCGTGAGAGAGAGTCAAGGCTCCAAAGCCCCCCCTGAATGAAAGAACCCCTGGATCAATGAACAAACCACCGTGATGCCAATACACAGGAGTGAAAGGTAGTGAGCAATGAAGAGGGAACCTTGAAAGATGAGGTGTCATTGGAAGGCCAACCTGATGCTCAAAGGAGTAGACACGAGGATCCTGAAAGGGAATCCCCAATGTAGGTGGTATGACAGGTGTGCTGACACTATCAAGAGAGAGGAGATGAGTGTCGTCTATAGAATCCTCAACAACTGCACCTAGAGGCTCGATGAATGGAGCTGGAGGGTCTGGCAGTGTTGAAGAAGAGTCCTACTGAAGAGAAGAAACCCCAACAAGATGAGGTGAGGTAGTCACAAAAGTGGTCTCAGGAACAACATAGAGGTTCAAGTGACCTGACTGTCCCACACACATGATGCTCTCGTGTAAGAGGAGAGCTGTGTTTCGATAATGGAGATGGTGGACCAAAGTGTGAGAAGGTGTATAGACAGGTGGAATGATCAACTATCCCTGTAGCAATAATGCTACCTGTCGCACTATCCTGGATGAAGACTGAAACTGGAGTGAACTCAACTCTCTTCCCTGACCCACTAAGTGTAATTTGATAAATCGAGAGGAGGTTTGCAGACAAAGATGGAACATACAATACATCATTGAATGTACCATCCTGAATGCCTACAAAACCTTTCCCGCAGACTAGCATAACAGGGTTATTCCCCATGAGAATGTGAGGAATAGGAGAAGCCTCAATAAAAGAGAAGATCTCTAGAGAAGATGCCATATGAGAAGCACCTGAATCTAGTATCCAAGGGACCTGTGAAGGGGATGCAACAGAAGCCCATAATGCATGACCCTGTCCAAAATCCTGTCCAGATGTCGAAGATGAGGCAAAAGACTGAAAAGTAAACCCTTGTGAGGTGGAAGAGGATGGAGTTTGCAAATCTACAATCTATTTTTCATAGCCATCAAATCTCTTCAGAAAACAATGTGACTCATCATGAGGTCCCTTCTGACAATAGGAACATGTAGGGCTCTCAGTCTTCTATTTCTCCTTCTTAGAAGAAGATGGTGGGCCAATAAAGTGCTAAGAAGAGGAATCAAATATCTTCTTCAGCTTCAGCTTCTGTGTATCCTGAGGTGTCTTGGCAAGCAATGCCTGTGACTGTGAACATGTAAGTGAATCCATCTAATTGAGCTTGGATTGCTCACGAGTCAACCTGTCACAGAAGGTCTCAAAAGAGGGCATAACATGTCATGCACCCAGTGCATCCATAGTGGAGTAGAAGGTAGAAGTGAAAATCTGATAAGGGCCATGAAGCTTTGAGAGTATTAGAAAGATACACTCATCATCTGACTTCATCTTTCCAGCAACCTGTAAAATAGATCGAAGAGACTTGAACTTCATCAAGAAGTCCTTAATGCTGGTGAATGATTCAGGTACCAAGGAGGTGAACTCTGCATCTATCTGGAGAACCCTGAACTGATTCATTGTGCCAAACAAGGTGGAAAACTTGTTCCACATATCCCTGGGTGTGGTCAAACCATCCAAGTGGAACAACAACCCATCTGAAATATTCATTGCGATGATGCCCATTGCCTCATCCATCCTATTTCTCTGCATAAGAGCCTCATAAGGCCTCTGTAGAACTGGTTGAGTCGCATCGAGGCATGACCATAGCCCTTTTTCTATAAGCAATCTGGTCATCTGTCCTTTCCAAGTGTGATAGTTGTGAGGTGTAAGGCGAGTGACAGAAGAGTTTTCCATTGAGAGAAAGAAGACAGAAGTAGAAGGGTCTTTCTGAAGTAAATTACAAAAAGTAAAGAGCACTCCCCCACAAAGTATAATACCCCCGTACACAACTAAATACTATGAAAGCACAAGAAATGAGAAAAAAACTTGAGTTTCAGAAGTAGAATAGGAGCACAGAAGAAGGGGCATCTTTGACTGCAAAAACTAGAAATCAAATGGAAAAATCAGGAAGTGAAACCTACACGAGAGTGACGGGCTTGGAAAGACCCTTTCGACGATACATCATATGTTAAATTTTGAGTCCGTATGAGCCCTGTAGGACCAAAAAAGCCTAGGTACCCCCAAAATGCAAGCTCCTTGGAAAAAACAAGGCACAGGAAAAAATTCGACGACCGTCTACACGTCACAGGCACGTCTCGTCGGAAAAGAAATACCGGTCACTGGAAAGTTTTAAAAAATGGTTGAAATTTGATTTTTTGGCAGGTGACATCAGTAGTGATGTCACCTGTGCGCAGGTTGGTGGTGAGCAGCACTGGGGCAGCGCAGAGGTGGTACGGTGGTCGGCGGGCGACACAGTGGCTGGCGAGGGGCGCTGTGGCCAACAGGTAGCACGGGGGCGGGGCAGGGTGGCATGCTCTGAGAAGCATTTTTTTGATATTTTTTTTCTTATTTTTTGAGCCGTACGACCCTAATAGGCTAGAAAAAAACTCCCAGATGCCCCGGAGGCCAAATAGGTCAAATTTTATATGAAAATAGGGGCTTTTGGGTCTTCTGAACGAAACCGTGAGGTCAATTTTTGCCCAAAGTGCTCCAAAAAAATGAGACTCCCCAAATCCAATAAAAGACAATAGAGAAAAAACCAGAGGAGTTGTGGCTTTTGTCTTCAAATCATGGCTCCAAAAGCTCAGACCAGGCAGCAGTAGGGAAGCTCTCATACCATATAGAAGTTGAGAAATCTAACTTCACAGAATGCCAAAAACACTTGCATGCAAATAACCTGTTGCTGAAAGGAAACTAAAGAGACAAAAAGCAAAGGCTTGGAAAATCTCAGTGGAGTGAGAGCAAATTGTATTCCAAGATAATGAAAAGAAAATTACAAGGGTCAACCTATAAAGGTGAACAAAACCCTAAAACTAGAAAAGCTAGGTTGCACATTATAATATTAATTATAATGTACCTAAGAGATAGATTAAGTAAAAAAGTGTAATAACACTAACTAATTACTCTAACACGGTTGACTGATTCTATGATTTATAAGCTTAGAATGGCTTGTTATATGATTGTAGTTGATTCTCATCGAACAATTGTTGATTTGGTGATTTGTAAGCTCATAATGGATTGTTACATGATTGTAGCTGATTCTCATCAAATGGTTGACCGATTTGATGATTTGTAAGCTCAAAATAGCTTGTTACATGATTGTAGCTAATTTTGATCGAACGGTTGACCGATTCAATGATTTGTAAGCACAGAATGGCTTGTTATGTGATTATAGTTTATTTTCATTGAACAATTGATAGATTCGGTGATTTGTAAGCTCAAAATGGCTTGTTACATGATTGTACTTGATTATCATCAAACGGTTGACTAATTCGATGATTTGTAAGGTCAAAATAGATTGTTACATGATTGTAGCTAATTATCATCAAACGGTTGACCGATTCAATGATTTATAAGCTCATAATGGCTTATTACGTGATTGTAGTTGATTTTGATTGAACGGTTGACCGATTCGGTGATTTGTAAGCTCAGAATAGCTTGTTATGTGATTGTAGTTGATTCTCACCGAACGGTTCACTGATTCAAGAATTTGTATGCTCAGAATGGATTGTTACGTGATTGTAGCTGATTCTCATCAAAGGGTTGACCGATTCGGTGATTTGTAAGCTCAAAATGACTTGTTACATGATTGTAGTTGATTTTACTTGAACGGTCAATCGATTTAGTGATTTGTTAGCTCAAAATGACTTGTTACGTTATTGTAGCTGATTCTCATCGAACGGTTGACCGATTTAGTGATTTGTAAGCTTAGAATGGCTTGTTACATGATTGTAGCCAATTCTCATCGAACAGTTGACCGTTTCGATGATTTGTAAGATCATAATGGTTTTTCACATGATTGTAATTGATTATCATCAAAAGGTTGACCGATTCAGTGATTTGTTAGCTTAGAATGGATTGTTACATGATAGTAATTGATTCTCATCAAACGGTTGACCAATTCAGTGATTAGTAAGCTCAGAATGGCTTGTTACATTATTGTAGCTTATTCTCATCGAACGGTTGACTGTTTTGGTGACTTGTAATCTAAAAATGGCTTGTTACATGATTTCTCCATGGAGAGGCCGCCGAGCAGCGGATCAATTTATCGCTATAGATCCCTTATGAAAGCACTGCCCTTTTTTATATAGTTGGGGCAGGTGAAAGGGCGGCCTTTGCAGGCGTAGAACCCTCGCTCGCGAGTGTCGTTAGTAAGAGAAGGTACCTTAGAAGGGAGAAACTATTCTGATGCCAAAAAGTGAGTAGTTAATTCTCATCAAACGGTTGATCGATTCAATGATTTGTAAGCTTAGAATGGCTTGTTATGTCATTGTAGATGATTCTCATCGAACGGTTGACTGATTCGATGATTATAGTTAATTCTCATCGAATGGTTGACCGATTCGGTGATTTCTAAGCTTTGAATGGCTGGTTACATGATTGTAGCTGAGTCTCATCGAACCGTTCACCGATTTAGTGATTTGTTAGCTCAAAATAGCTTGTTACGTGATTGTAATTTATTCTCATCAAACGGTTAACCAATTCGGTGATTTGCAAGCTCAGAATGGTTTGTTATGTGATTGTAGTTGATTCTAACCGAACAGTTGACCGATTCAGTGATTTGTATGCTCAGAATGGTTTGTTACATTATTGTAATTGATTTTCATCGAATGGTTGACCGATTCAATGATTTGTAAGCTCAGAATGGCTTGTTACGTGATTGTAGCTGATTCTCATCAAACAGTTGACCGATCCCATGATTTGTAAGCTCAGAATGGCTTGTTACATGATTGTAGCTGATTCTCATCAAATAGTTGACCGATTCCATAATTTGTAAACTCAGAATGGCTTGTTAGGTGATTGTAGCTGAGACTCATCAAACGGTTGACCGATTCGATGATTTGTAAGCTTGGAATGGCTTGTTACGTGATTGTATCTCAATTTCATCGAACGATTGATCGATTCGATAATTTGTAAGCTCAGAATGGCTTGTTACGTGATTGAAGCTGATTCTCATTGAACGGTTGATCGATTCAGTGATTTGTAAGTTAAGAATGGCTTGTTACGTGATTGTAATTGATTCTCTTGAACAATTGACTGATTCAGTCATTTGTAAGCTTAGAATGTCTTTCTACGTGATTATACCTGATTCTAACCAAACGCTTGACTGATTCAGTGATTTGTAAGCTCAGAATGGCTTGTTACATGATTGCAACTGATTCTCATCAAATGGTTGACCGATTTAATGATTTGTAAGCTTAGAATGGCTTGTTACGTGATTGTAGTTGATTCTCATCGAATGGTTGACCGATTCTATGATTTGTAAGCTCAGAATTGCTTGTTATCTAATTCTACTTGAGACTCATTGAACAGTTGACCGATTCGGTGATTTGTATACTTAGAATGGCTTGTTACATTATTGTAGTTTATTCTCATCGAACAGTTGATGAATTTAGTGATTTGTAAGCTCAGAATGGCTTGTTACATTATTTTAGCTGATTTTTATCGAACGGTTGACTGATTCGGTGATTTGTAAGCTCAGAATGACTTGTTACGTGATTGTAGCTGATTCTCATCGAATGGATGACCGATTCAGTAATTTGTAAGCTCAAAATGGCTTGTTACATGATTGTTGTTGCATCTCATCGAATGGTCTACCGATTTAGTGATATGTAAGCTTAGAATGTCTTATTACGTGATTGTAGCTGATTTTCATCGAATGGTTGACCGATTCAGTGATTTGTAAGCTCAAAATACCTTCTTACATGATTGTAACTTATTCGAATCAAACAGTTGACCGATTTGATGATTTGTAAGCTAAGAATGGCTTGTTACGAGATTGTAATTGATTCTCATCAAATAGTTGACGGATTCAGTGATTCGTAAGCTCATAATGGCTTGTTACGGAATTGTAGATGATTCTCATCGAACGGTTGATTGATTCCATGATTTGTAAGCTCATAATGGCTTGCTACGTGATTGTAGCTGATTCTCATCGAACGGTTGACCGTTTTGGTGATTTACAAGCTCAGAATGGCATGTTATGTGATTGTAGCTGATTCTCATTGAACTATTGACCGATTTGGTAATTTGTAAGTCAAGAATGGCTTGTTACATGATTGTAATTGATTCTTATTGAACAGTTGACCGATTTCATGATTTGTAAGCTCAGAATGGCTTGTTACGTGATTGTAGCTGAGACTTATGGAACAATTGAATGATTCAGTGATTTGTAAACTTAGAATGGCTTATTAGGTGATTGTAGTTGATTCTCATTGAACGGTTAACTGATTCGGTGATTTTTTTTACTCAGAATGATTTGTTACGTGATTATAATTGATTCTCATCAAACGGTTGACCGATTCACTGATTTGTAAGCTCATAATGGTTTGTTATGTGATTGTAATTAATTTGTAAGCTCAGATTGGATTCTTAAATGATTGTAGATGATTCTTTGCGAACGGTTGACCGATTTGGTGATTTGTAAGATGAGAATGGACTTTTACATGATTGTAGCTGATTCTCATCGAATGGTTGACCGATTCGGTGATTTCTAAGCTCATAATGGTTTGTTACGTGATTGTAGCTGATTCTCATCGATCAGTTGATCGATTCGGTGATTTGTAAGCTTGGAATGACTTCTTACGTGATTGTAGTTGAGTCTCATCGAACGGTTGACCAATTAGGTAATTTGTAAGCTCAGAATGGCTTGTTACGTGATTGTAGTTGAGTCTCATTGAACAGTTGACCGATTTGGTGATTTACATAGAATGGCTTGTTACGTGATTGCATCTGATTCTCATCAAATGGTTGACCGATTCAATGAATTGTAAGCACAAAATAGTTTGTTACGTGATTGTCACTGATTCTCATCGAATGGTTGACCAATTCGGTGATTTGTAAGCTAGGAATGGCTTGTTACATGAATGTAGCTAATTCTCATCTAACGGTTGACCGATTCGATGATTTGTAAGCATACAATGGCTTGTTACATTATTGTAGCTGATTCTCATTGAACATTTAACTGATTCAATGATTTGTAAGCTCAGAATGACTTGTTATGTGATTGTAGCTGAGTCTCATCAAACAGTTGACCGATTCAGTGATTTATAAGCTTAGAATGGGTTGTTAGGGGATTGTAGCCGATTCTCATCGAACTATTGACCGATGTGGTGATTTGTAAGCTCATAATGGCGTGTTACATTATTGTAATTGATTCTCATCAAATGGTTGATCGATTCGGTGATTTGTAAACTCAAAATGGCTTGTTATGTGATTGTAGCTAATTGTCATCGAATAGTTGACCGATTCGGTGATTTATAAGCTCAAAATGGCTTGTTACATGATTGTAGCTGATTCTCATTGAACATTTGACCGATTTGGTGATTTGTAAGCTCAAAATGGCTTTTTACGTGATTGTAGATGATTCTCATCGAACGGTTAACCAATTCGGTGATTTTTAAGCTCAGAAATGCTTGTTACATGATTATAACCAATTCTCAGCGAACGGTTTACTTATTTGGTGGTTTGTAAGATCAGAATGGCTTGTCACGGGATTGTAGCTGATTCTCATTGAACTATTGACTAATTTAGTGATTTGTCAGCTCATAATGGCGTGTTACATGATTGTAATTGATTCTCATCACATGGTTGATCGATTCAGTGATTTTTAAGCAAATGAATGACTTGTTATATGATTGTAGCTGATTCCCCTCGAATGGCTGACTAATTCGGTGATTTGTAAGCTCAGAATGACTTGTTACATGATTGTAGCTTATTCTGATCGAATAGTTGAGCGATTCGGTCATTGTTACGTAAGCTCAGAATGGCTTGTTACATGATTGTAGCTGATTCTCCTTGAATTGTTCACCGATTCAGTGATTTATAAGATCAGAATGGCTTATTACGTGATTTTAGCTATTTCTCACCAAACAGTTGACCGATTTCATGATTTGTAAGCTCAGAATGGCCTAAACATGATTGTAATTGATTCTCATCGAACGATTAATCGATTCAGTGATTTGTAAGCTTAGAATTGTTTGTTACATGATTGTAATTGGTTCTCATCTAACGGTTGACCGATTCAGTGATTTGTAAACTCAGGATGTAGCTGATTCTCATTGAATGGTTGATGAATTTAGTGATTTGTAAGCTCAGAATGGCTTGTTACATGATTGTAGTTGATTCTCATCGAACGGTTGCTCGATTCGGTGATTTGTAAGCTCAAAATTGCTTGTTACATGATTGTAATTGATTCTCATCGAATGGTTGACCAATTCGGTGATTTGTAAGCTCAGAATGACTTGTTACGTGATTGTAATTGATTCTCATAGAACGATTGACTGGTTTGGTCATTTGTAAGCTCAGAATGGCCTGTTACCTCATAATGGCTTGTTATGTTATTGTTACTGATTCTCATCAAACGGATGACTGATTCGGCAATTTATAAACTTTGAATAGCTTGTTTCATGGCTGTAGTTGATTCTCATTAAACGATTGACCGATTTGATGATTTGTAAGCTCAGAATGACCTATTACGTGATTGTAATTGATTCTCATTGAAAGGCTGAGTGATTTGGTGATTTGTAAGCTTAGAATGGCTTGTTATATGATTCTAGCTGATTCTCATTGAATGGTTGACCAATTTCATGATCTGTAATCTCAGAATGGCTTGTTACGTGATTGTTGCTGATTGTCATCGAAAGGTTTACTGATTCAGTGATTTGTAAGCTTAGAATGGCTTGTTACATGATTGTAGTTGATTATCATCGAACGGTTGACCGATTCGGTGATTTTGTAAGCTCAATGTTACATGATTATTATTGATTCTCATCAAACAGTTGACTGATTCTATGATTTGTAAGCTCAGAATGACTTATTACATAATTGTAGCTAATTCTCATCAAACTGTTGACTGATTCGATGATTTCTAATTTTAGAATGGGTTGTTACATGATTGTAGGTCATTCTCATTGAATGGTTGACCGATTCAGTGGTTTGTAAGCTCAGAATGACTTTTTACGTGATTGTAGCATATGCCCATCAAATGGTTGACCGATTCAGTGAATTGTAAGCTCAGAATGGCTTGTTATGCGATTGTAGTTGATTCTCACCGAACGGTTGACTGATTTAGTTATTTGTAAGCTCAAAATGGCTTATTACATGATTGTAGCTGAATCTCATCGAATGGTTGACTGATTCGGTGATTTGTAAGCTCAGATTGGCTAGTTATGTGATTGTAGCTAATTCTCATTAAACAGTTAACCGATTCAAGGATTTGTAAGCTCAGAATGGCTTGTTAAGTGATTGTAGCTGAATCTTATCGATAGTTGATAGATTCAATGATTTGTAAGCTCAGAATGGCTTGTTATGTCATTGTAGCTGATTTTCATCGAACGGTTGACGACTTCGGGGATTTCTAACCTTAGAATGGCTTATTACGTGATTGTAGCTGATTCTCATCGAACGGTTGACTGATGCGGCAAATTGCAACCTCACAACAACTTGTTATGCGATTTTAGCTTATTATCATCGAACAGTTGACCGATTCGATGATCTAAAACCTCAAAAGGATCTTTTTTGCGATGATAGTTGATTCTCATCGAATGGTTGATAGATTTGCTGATTTGTAAGCTCAGAATGACTTATTACGTGATTGTAGCTTATTCTCATCGTACGGTTCACCGATTCAGTGATCTAAAACCTTAGAATGGTGTTTTACACGTCTGTATTTGATTCTCATCAAACATTTGACCGATTTGGTGATCTGTACCTTAGAATGATCTTTTATGTTATTATAGTTGATTCTCATCAAATTGTTGACTGATTCAGTGATCTGTAAACTCAGAATGGCTTGTTACGTGATTGTAGTTTATTCTCATCTAACGGTAGACCGATTTGGTGATATGTTAGCTCAGAATGGCTTGTTATGTGATGGTAGCTGATTCTCATCAAACGGTTGACTGATTCGGTGATATGTAAGCTTATAATGGCTTGTTACATGATTGTAGCTGATTCTCATTGAACGGTTGATCGATACAGTCATTTGTAAGCTCAGAATGGCTTGTTACGTGATTGTATTTGATTCTTATCAGACGGTTGATCGATTTGGTGATTTGTAAGCTCAGAATACTTGTTACGTGATTGTAATTTATTCTCATAGAACAGTTGATTGGTTCCATGATTGTAAGCTCAGAATGACTTGTTACATGATTGTAATTAATTCTCATTGAATGGTTAACCGATTCCGTGATTTATAAACTCATAATGGCTTGTTACGAGATTGTAATTGATTCTCATAGAACGGTTGACTGGTTAAGTTATTTGTAAGCTCAAAATTGCTTATTACATGATTGTAATTGATTCTCATCAAACAATAGACCGATTCAATGATTTATAAGCTCAGAATGGCTTGTTGCGTGATTGTAGTTGATTCTCATCGAACGGTTAACTGATTCGATGATTTATAAGTTCAAAATGGCTTGTACATCATTGTAGCTGATTCTCATCAAATGGTTGATAGATTCGGTTATTTCTAAGCTCATAATGGTTTGTTATGTGATTAGAGTTGATTTTAATCAAACGATTGACCGATCTGGTGATTTGTAAGCTCAGAATGGCTTGTTACGTGATTGTAGCTGATGCTCATTGAATGATGACAGATTCAGTGATTTGTAAACTCAAAATAGCTTGTTACGTGATTGTAATTGATTCTCATCAAACGGTTCACCGATTTGATGATTTCTAATCTCAAAATGGCTTGTTATGTGATTGGAGCTTATTCTCATCGAACGGTGACCGATTCGATGATTTTTAAGCTCAAAAAGGTTTGTTACATGATTGTAGCTGATTCTCATCGAACGGTTGGCCGATTCAGTGATTTGTAAGCTCAGAATAGCTTGTTTCATGATTATAGTTGATTCTCATCGAATGGTTGACCATTCAGTGATTTGTATGCTCAGAATGGGTTGTTACATGATTGAAATTTATTCTCATTGAAAGGTTGACCAATTCATTGAAATTTATTATCAGAATAGCTTATTACGTGATTGTAGCTGATTCTCACCGAACGTTTGACTAATTCTGTGGTTTGTAAGCTTAGAATGGCATGTTACATGATTGTAGCTGATTCTCATTGAACTGTTGACCGATTTGGTGATTTGTAAGCTCATAATAGCTTGTTACATGATTCTAGCTAATTCTCATCGAATGATGACAGATTCGGTGATTTGTAGACTCAGAATAACTTGTTACGTGATTGTAATTGATTCTCATCAAGTGGTTCACCGATTCAGTGATTTGTAAGCTCAAAATGGCTTGTTACATGATTGGAGCTGATTTTCACCGAACGGTGACCAATTCGGTGATTTGTAAGCTTAGAATGGTTGTTACATGATTGTAGCTGATTCTCATCGAACGGTTGACCGATTTGGTGATTTCTAATATTAGAATGGCTTGTTACATGATTGTAATTGATTCTAAGTGATTTGTAAGCTCAGAATGGCTGGCTTGTTATGTGATTGTAGCTGATTTTTTTCGAACAATTGACCGATTCTGTGATTTGTTTACTTTTTACGTGATTGTAGCTGATTCTCATTGAACGGTTGAACAATTCGATGATTTGAAAACTTAGAATGGCTTGTTACATGATTGTAGTTGATTCTCTTTGAATGGTAAACCGATTCGGTGATTTGTAGGCTCAAAATAGCTAGCTTGTTACGTGATTGTAGCTGATTCTTATCGAACAGTTGGTTGATTCTATGATTTGTTGAGTTTTTATGTGATTGTAGCTGATTCTCATCGAATGATTGATTGATTCGGTGATTTTTAAGCTCAGAATGGCTTGTTATGTGATTGTAGCTAATTCTAATTAAACGATTGACCGATTTAGTGATTTGTAAGCTCAGAATGACTTGTTACATGATTGTAGCTAATTCTCATCAAATGGTTGACCGAGTCAGTGATTTGTAAGCTCAAAATGGCTTGTTACATGATTGTAGTTGATTTTCATCGAACGGTAGACCGATTTGCTGATTTTTTAGTGCAGAATGGGTTGTTACATGATTGTAGTTGATTCTCATCAAACGGTTGACTGATTCGATGAACTGCAACCTCAAAACAACTTGTTACATGATTTTAGTTGATTATCATCGAAGGGTTGACCGATTTGGTGATCTACAACCTCAAAAAGATCTTTTATGCAATCCTACTTGATTCTCATCAAATGGTTCATAGATTCGGTGATTTGTAAACTTAGAATGGCTTATTACGTGATTGTAGCAGATTCTCATCGAATGGTTCATCGATTTGGTGACCTACAACCTCAGAATGGTGTGTTATGTACGTACTTGTGTTTGATTCTCATCAAACAATTGATGAGTCAGCGATCTACAACCTCAGATCGACTTGTTACATGATTGTAGTTGATTCTCACCGAACATTTGACCGATTTGGTGATCTACAACCTTAGAATGATCTTTTATGTTATTGTAGTTGATTCTCATTGAATGGTTGACCGATTCAGTGATTTGTTAGGTTAGAATGGCTTGTTACGTGATTGTAGCTAATTCTCATCAAACGATTGACCGATTTGGTGAATTTCAACCTTAAAATAACTTGTTACCCAATTTTACTTGATTGTCATCGAACGGTTGACCGATTCAATGATCTACAACCTCAAAAGGATCTCTTATGCAATCCTAGTTGATTCTCTTCGTTTGGTTGATAGATTAGGTGATTTGTAAGCTTAGAATGGCTTATTACGTGATTGTAGCTGATTCTAGTTGATTGGTTCACCGATTCAGTGATCTATAAGCTCAGAATGGCATGTTACGTGATTGTAGCTGATTCTCACTGAACGGTTGAACGATTTGGTGATTTGTCAGCTCATAATGGCTTGTTACATGATTAGAGCTGATTCTAATCGAACAGTTGACCATTGATCAATTTGGTGATTTGTAAGCTCAAAATGACTTGTAACGTGATTGTAATTGATTCTCATCGAATGGTTGACCGATTCAGTGATTTGTAAACTCAGAATGGCATGTTACATGATTGTAGCTAATTCTCATCGAACGGTTGACCGATTCAGTGATTTGTAATCTCAGAATGGCTTGTTATATGATTGTAATTGATTCTCATCAAACAGTGGATCGATTCCATGATTTGTAAGCTCAGAATGGCTTGTTACGTGATTGAAGCTGATTCTCCTCGAACATTCGACTGATTCGGTAATTTGTAAGCTCAAAATGGCTTGTTACGTGATTGTAATTGATTCTCATCGAATGGTTGATTGATTTAGTGATTTCTAAGCTCAAAATAGCTTGTTACGTGACTGTAGCTTATTCTCATCAAACGGTTGACCGATTTGGTGATTGGTATGCCCAGAATGGCTTGTTACTTGATTGTAGCTCATTTTTAGTGAATGGTTCACTGATTTGGTGGTTTGTAAGCTCAGAATGACTTGTTATGTGATTGTAGCTAATTCTCATCAAATGGTTGATCGACTCAGTGATTTCTAAGCTCAGAATGGCTTGTTGTATGATTGTAGCCGATTCTCATCAAACGATTGACCGATTCAGTGATTTGTAAGCTCAAAATGGTTTGTTTCATGATTGTCATCGAACGGTTGACCAATTCGATAATTTGAAGGTCAAAATGGCTTGTTACATGATTCTAGCTAATTGTCATCCAATGGTTGATCGATTTTGTGATTTGTAAGCTCAGAATGGCTTGTTACATGATTGTAGCTGATTCTCATCGAATGGTTGACTGATTCGGTGATTTGTAAGCTTAGAACGGCTTGTTACGTGGTTGTAGCTGATTCGCATCGTACGGTTGACCAACTCTATGATTTGTAAGCTCAGAATGGCTTGTTACATGATTGTAGCTGATTCTCATAGAATGGTTGACCAATTCGGTGATTGGTATGGTTAGAACGGCTTGTTACATGATTTTAGGTGATTCTCATCAAATGGTTGACCGATTCACTAATTTGTAAGCTAAAAATGGCTTGTTATGTAATTGTAGGTGATTCTCTACGAATGGTTGATCGATTCAGTGATTTGCAAGCTCAAAATGGCTTGTTACCTGATTGTAGCTAATTCTCATCGAACTGTTTACCGATTTGATAATTTGTAAGCTCAGAATGGCTTGTTACGTTATTGTAGTTGATTCGCCTTGAATGTTTTATTGATTAAGTGATTTGTAAGCTCAAAATGGCTTATTAGGTGATTGTAATTGATTCCCATTGAATGGTTACCGATTTGGTGATTTGTAATCTCAAAATGGCTTATTACATTATTGAAGCTGATCCCATCGAACAGTTGACCGATTTGGTGATTTGTAAGCTCAAAATTGCTTGTTACATGATTGTCGCTTATTCTCATCAAATAGTTGACCGATTGGTGATTGGTAAGCTTAGAATGACTTGTTACGTGATTTTAGCTGATTCTCATCGAACGATTGACAGATTCGGTGATTTGTAAGCTCAAAATGGCTTGTTACGTTATTGTAGCTTATTCTCATCAAATAGTTGACTGATTCGGTGATTGGTAAGCTCATAATGGCTTGTTACATGATTGTAGCTGATTCTCCTCGAATTGTTGAC
This sequence comes from Chamaecyparis obtusa, assembly GCA_027943335.1. NCBI lineage: Eukaryota > Viridiplantae > Streptophyta > Pinopsida > Cupressales > Cupressaceae > Chamaecyparis > Chamaecyparis obtusa. The sequence goes on from BSBK01002074.1 coordinate 1,321,036, forward strand.
CAATACGGTGATTTGTAAGCCCAGCATGGCTTGTTATATGATTGTAGTTGATTCTCATCGAAGGGTAGAGTGATTCGATTATTTGTAAGCTCAGAATGGCTTGTTACATGATTGTAATTGATTATGGTTGAACGATTGACCGATTCGGGGATTTGTAAGGTCAAAATGGCCTGTTACGTGATTGTAGTTGATTGTCATCGAACGGTCGACATATTCAGTGATTTGAAAGCTCTGAATGGCTTGTTATGTGATTGTAATTGATTCTCATTGATAAGTTGACCGATTCATTGATTTGTAAGTTCAGAATGGCTTGTTACGTGATTGTAATTGATTCTCATCGAACGGTTGACCGATTTGCTAATTTGTAAGCTGAGAATGGCTTGTTACTTGATTATAGTTGATTCTCACCGAACGGTTGATCAATTCGGTGATTTGTAAGCTTAGAATAGCTTGTAGATTGTAGCTCATTCTCATCGAAGGCTTGACTGATTCAGTTATTTGTAAGCTCAAAATGGCTTGTTACAAGATTCTAATTGATTCTCATTGAACGGTTCATCGATTCGGTGATTTGTAAGCTCAGAATAGCTTGTTACATGACTGTAGCTGATTCTCATCAAACAGTTGACTGATTCACTGATTTGTAAGCTCAGAATGGCTTGTGTTACGTGATTGTTGTTGATGCTCATCGAAAGGTTGACCAATTAGGTTATTTGTAAGCTCAAAATGACTTGTTACATGATTGTGCTTGATTCTCAACAAATGGTTGACCGATTTGGTGATTTGTAAGCTCAAAATGGCTTGTTACATGATTGTGGCTGATTCTCATCGAACGGTTGACAGAGTCAATGATTTGTAAGCTTAGAATGGCTTGTTACGTTTGTAGTTGATTCTCATCGAATGGTAGACAGATTTGGTGATCTGTTAGCTCAAAATGGCTTGTTACATGATTGTAGTTGATTCTCATCGAACGATTGACTAATGCAGGGAATTGCAACCTCAAAATAACTTGTTATGTGATTTTAGCTTATTGTCATCAAACGGTTGATTGATTCGGTGATTTAAAGCCTCAAAAGGATCCTTTTTGCGATCGTAGTTGATTCTCATTAAATTGTTGACAAATTCGATTATTGGTATTCTCAAAATGGCTTATTACGTTATTGTAGCTAATTCTCATCGAACAGTTCACCGATTCGGTGATCTAAAACCTCATAATGGTGTGTTACGCACTTGTATCTGATTCTCATTGAACGGTTGATTGAGTTGGTGATCTGCAACGTCAGATCGACTTGTTACATGATTGTAGTTGATTCTCATCAAACATTTGATCAATTCGGTGATCTACAACCTTAGAATGATCTTTTATATTATTATAGTTGATTCTCATCGAATGGTTGACTGATTAGGTGATTTGTAAGCTCAAAATGACTTGTTATGTCATTGTAGCTCATTCTCATCGAACGGTTGATCGATACGGTGATTTGTAAGCTTAGAATGATTTGTTATCTGATTGTAATTGATTCCCATCAGACAGTTGATCGATTTGATGATTTGTAAGCTCAGAATGGCTTGTTACGCAATTGTAATTGATTATGATAGAATGGCTGATTGGTTTGGTGATTTGTAAGCTCAGAATGACTTGTTACTTGATTGTAATTGATTCTCATCAAACGGTTGATAAATTCAGTGATTTGTAAGCTCATAATGGCTTGTTACGAGATTGTAATTGATTCTCAAAGAACGGTTGACTGGTTCGGTGATTTGTGAGCTCAGAATGGCTTGTTACGTGATTGTAATTCATTCTCATCAAACGATAGACCAATTCAGTGATTTGTAAGCTCAGAATGGCTTGTTACGTGATTGTAGCTGATTCTCATCGAACAGTTGACTGATTCGGTGATAAGTAAGTGCAGAATGGCTTGTTACATGATTGTGGCTGATTCTCATCGAATGGTTGACTGATTCGGTGATTTGTAAGCTCAGAATGGCTTGTTACATGATGTTAATTTATTCTTATCTAACGGTTGACCGATTCAGTGATTTGTAAGCTCAGAATGGATTTTTACGTGATTATAATTGATTCTCATCAAACGGTTGACCGATCGGTGATTTGTAAGCTCACAATGGCTTGTTGCGTGATTGTAGCTGATTCTCAGCGAATTGTTGACCGATTCGGTGATTTGTAAACTCAGAATGGCTTGTTATATGATTGTAGCTGATTCTCATCAAAAGGTTGACTGATTCAGTGATTTGTAAACTCAGAATGGCTTGTAAGCTCAAAATGGCTTGTTACATGTATGTAGCTGATTCTCATCGAACGGTTGAATGATTCAGTGATTTGTAAGCTCATAATGACTTGTTACGTGATTGTAGCTGATTCTAATCGAACGGTTGACCGATTCAATGATTTGTAAGCTCAGAATGGCTTGTTACATTATTGTAGCTAATTCTCATCAAATAGTAGTCCAATTCAATGATTTGTAAGCTTAGAATGACTAGTTATGTGATTGTAGCTGATTCTCATCAAATGGTTAATCGATTTGGTGATTCATAAGCTCAGAATGGCTTGTTACATGATTGTAGCTGATTTTCATCAAACGGTTCACTGATTCGATGATTTGTAAGCTCAGAATGGCTTGTTACATGATTGTAATTGATTCTCATTGAACGGTTGAACGATTCTATGATTTTTAAGCTCAAAATGGGTTGTTACTTGATTGTAAGTGATTCTTATCGAACGATTGACCGATTCAGCTATTTATAAGCTCAGAATGGCTTGTTACATGATTTTAGCTGATTCTCATCAAACGGTTGACCAATTCAATGATTTGTAAGCTCAGAATGGCTTGTTATGTGATTGTAACTGATTCTCATCGAATGGTTCACCAATTTAGTGATTTGTAAGCTTAGAATGACTGGCTTGTTACGTGATTGTAGTGGATTCTTATCGAACAGTTGATCGATTCTAGGATTTGTTGGATTTTTATGTGATTGTAGCTAATTCTCTTCGAACGATAAATCGATTCGGTGATTTGTAAGCTGATAATGGCTGGCTTGTTACTTGATTGTAGCTAATTTTTATCGAATAGTTGACCGATTATGTGATTTGTTGGCTTTTTACATGATTGTAGCTAATTTTTATCAAATAGTTGACCGATTATGTGATTTGTTGGCTTTTTACATGATTGTAGCTGATTTTCATTGAACGGTTCACCGATTCATTGATTTGTAAGCTTAGAATGGCTTGTTACGTGATTGTAGCTAATTCTAATTAAATAATTGATTGATTTATTGACTTGTAAGCTCAGAATGGCTTGTTACGTGATTGTAGCTAATTCTCATCGAACGGTTGATCGATTCGGTGATTTATAAGCTTAGAATGGCTTGTTACATGATTGTAATTGATTTTTCATCGAACGGTAGACTGATGTCGTGATCTGTTAGTTCAGAATGGCTTGTTACGTGATTATAGCTGATTCTCATCAAATGGTTGACTGATTCGGTGAACTACAACCTTAAAACAACTTGTTACATGATCGTAGTTGATTGTCATCAAACGGTTAACTGATTTGATGATCTACAACCTCAGAAAGATTTTTTATGCGATCCTAGTTGATTCTCAACAAATGGTTCATAGATTTGATGATTTGTTGGCTTGTTATGTGATTGTAGTTGATTTTTATCGAACAGTTGACCAATTCTATGATTTGTTGGCTTGTTACGTGATTGTAATTAATTCTCATTGAATGGTAGACCGATTTGGTGATCTATTAGTTCAAAATGGCTTGTTACATGATTGTAGCAGATTCTCATTGAATGGTTCACCAATTTAGTGATCTACAACTTCAGAATGGTTCTCATTGAATGGTTCACCGAACATTTGACCAATTTGATTATCTACAACCTTAGAATGATCTTTTATATTATTGTAGTTGATTCTCATCGAATGGTTGAATGATTCAGTGATCTCTAACCTCAGAATGGCTTGTTACATGATTGTAGTTGATTCTCATCATACGGTAGAATGATTTGGTGATCTATTAGCTCAGAATGACTTGTTACATGATTGTAGCTGATTCTCATCAAATGATTGACTAATTCGGTAATTTGTAAGCTCAGCTTGTTACATGATTGTAATTGATTCTCATCAAACGGTTGATGGATTCAGTGATTTGTAAGCTTAGAATGGCTTGTTACATGATTGTAGCTGATTCTCATCGAATGGTTGATCGATTCAGTAATTTGTAAGCTCATAATGGCCTGTTACATGATTGTAGCTAATTCTCATTGAATGATTGACTGATTCGGTGATTTGTAAGCTCAAAATGGCTTGGTACATGATTGTAGCTAATTCTCATCGAACGGTTGATCGATTCGGTGATTTGTTAGCTCAAAATGGCCTGTTACATGATTGTAGCTGATTCTCATCAAACGGTTGACTGATTTGGTGAACTGCAACCTCATAACAACTTGTTGCCCAATTTTAGTTGATTTAACGTTATCAAACGGTTGACCAATTTGGTGATCTACTACAACCTCAGAAGGATCTTTTATGCGATACTAGTTGATTCTCTTTGAATGGTTGACAGATTCGATGATTTGTAAGCTCAAAATGGCTTATTACATGATTCTAGTTGATTCTCATCGAACGGTTAAGAGATTCAGTGATTCTCATCAAACAGTTGATGAGTCGCTGATCTGCAACCTTAGATTTACTTCTTACATGATTGTAGTTGATTCTCATTGAACAAATTGACTGATTCGGTGACCTACAACTTTAGAATGATCTTTTGCGTTATTGTAGTTGATTCTCATCAAATGATTGACCGATTCAGTGATCTCAAGCTCAGAATGGCTTGTAACATGAATGTAGTTTATTCTCATCAAACTGTAGACCGTTTTGGTGATATGTTAGCTCAGAGTGGCTTGTTACATGATTTTAGCTGATTCTCATTGAACGGTTCACTGATTCAGTGATTTGTATGCTCAAAATGGCTTGTTACGTGATTGTAGCTTATTTTCATCGAATAGTTGACCGATTCAGTGATTAGTAAGCTCAGAATGGCTTGTTATGTGATTGTAGCTGATTCTCCTTAAACTGTTGACCGATATGGTGATTTGTAAGCCTAGAATGGCTTGTTACGTGATTGCAGCTCATTCTCATCAAATGGTAGGGTGATTCAGTGATTTATAAGCTCAGAATGGCTTGTTACATGATTGTTATTAATTCTCATCAAATGATTGATCGATTCAGGGATTTGTAAAGTTAGAATGGCTTGTTACGTGATTGTAGCTGATTGTCATCGAACAGCTGACAGATTCAATGATTTGGAAGCTTAGAATGACTTGTTATGTGATTGTAGCTAATTCTCATCGAATTCTTAATTCGGTGATTTGTAAGCTCTGAATCACTTGTTACATGATTGTAATTGATTATCATCAAAATGTTGACCGATTCGTTGATTTGTAAGCTCAGAATGGCTTGTTACGCAATTGTAATTGATTTTCATCGAACAGTTGACCGATTAGGTGATTTGTAAGCTCAAAATGGCTCGTTAAGTGCTTGTAGTTGATTCTCATCGAACCGTTGACCGATTTGGTGATTTGCAATCTCAGAATAGCTTGTAGTTGACTGATTTGGTGATTTGTTAGCTTAGAATAGCTTGGTATGTGATTGTAGCTGATTCTCACCGAAAGGTTGACCGATTCGGTGATTTGTAAGCTCAGAATGGCTTGTTACTTGATTGTAGCTGATTCTCATCAAATGATTGACCGATTTAGTGATTTGTAAGCTATAAATGGCTTGTTACATGATTCTAATTGATTCTCATCGATCGGTTCATCAATTCAGTGATTTGTAAGCTCAGAATGGCTTGTTTCATGATTGTAAGTGATTGTCATCGAACGGTTGACCAATTTGATAATTTGAAGCTTAGAATAGCTTGTTACATGATTCTAGTTGATTCTCATCCAACAGTTGATCAATTTGGTGATTTGTAAGCTCAGAATGACTTGTTACATGATTGTAGCTAATTCTCATCGAATGGGTGAATTATTTGGTGGTTTGTAAGCTTAGAATGGGTTGTTACGTGATTATAGTTGATTCTCATCGAACAGTCAATTGATGTAGTGAATTGCAACCTCAGAACAAATTGTTATGCGATTTTAGCTTATTGTCATCAAACGGTTGACTAATTCGGTGATTTAAAACCTTAGAATGGTGTGTTATGTGCCTTTATCTGATTTTCATTGAATAGTTAATCGAGTAGGTGATCTACAACCTCAGATTGATTGTAGTTGAGTCTCATCAAACATTTAATCGGTTCGGTGACCTATAACCTTAGAATGATCTTTTATATTATTGGAGTTTATTCTCACCGAATTGTTGACCGATTCATTGATCTCTAAGCTTAGAATGGTTTGTTACGTAATTGTAGTTGATTCTCATCAAACAGTAGACCGATTTGGTGATATGTTAGCTCAGAATGGCTTGTTACGTGATTATAGTTGATTCTAATCGAACGATTCATCAATTCGGTGATTTGTAAGCTCAGAATGGCTTGTTACGTGATTAGAGCTGATTTGGTGATTTGGAAGCTCATAATGGCTTATTACATGATTGCAATTGATTCTCATCAAACGGTTGACCGATTTGGTTATTTGTAAGCTCAAAATTGCTTGTTACATGATTGTAGCTGATTCTCATCGAGCGGTTGACCGATACGATGATTTATCAGCTCAGAATGGCTTGTTATGTGATTGTAATTGATTCTTATTAGATGGTTGATCGATTCAGTGATTTGTAAGCTCAGAATGGCTTGTTACATGATTGTAATTTATTTTGATAGAACAGTTGACTGGTTCGATGATTTGTAAGCTAAGAATGACTTGTTATGCGATTGTAATTGATTCTCATCAAACGGTAGACTGATTCGGTGATTTGTAAGCTCAGAATGGCTTGTTAAATGATTGTAGCTAATTCTGATCGAATGGTTGATCGATTCAGTGATTTGTAAGTTCAAAATTGCTTGTTACATAATTGTAGTTGATTCTCATCGAACAGTTGACTGATTCGATTATTTGTAAGCTTAGAATGGCTTGTTATGTCATTTTAGATGATTCCCATCGAATGGTTGATCTATTCGGTGATTTGTAAGCTCATAATGGCTTGTTACATGATTGTAGCTGATTCTCATCAAATGGTTGACCGATTCGATGATTTGTAATCCCAGAATGGCTTGTTACATCATTCTAATTGATTCTCATCAAACGGTTGACCGATTCCATGATTTGTAATCTCAGATTGGCTTGTACGTGATTTTAGCTGATTTTCATCAAATAGTTGACCGATTCGGTAAATTGTAAGCTCAGAATGGCTTGTTTCATGACTGTAATTGATTCTGTTCAAACGGTTGACCGATTCGATGATTTGTAAGTTCAAAATTGCTTGTTACATGATTGTTGTTAATTGTCATCGAACGGTTGACTGATTCGATGATTTGTAAGCTTAGAATGGCTTGTTACGTGAGTGTAATTGATTTTCATTGAATGGTTGACCGATTCTATGATTTGTAAGCTCAAAATGGATTGTTACGTGATTGTAGTTGATTCTCATCGAACGGTTGACCAATTCAATGAGTTGTAAGCTCATAATGGCTTGTTATGTGATTGTAATTGATTCTCATCGAACAATTGACCGATTCACTGATTTCTAAGCTCAGAATGGTTTGTTATGTGATTGTAGTTGATTCTAATCGAATGGTTGACCAATTCCATGATTTGTAAGCTCAGAATAGCTTGTTACGTCATTGTAGCTGATTCTCATCGAATCGTTGATCAATTCAGTGATTTGTAAACTCAGAATGGTTTGTTACATGATTGTAGCTGATTCTCATCGAACGATTGACCAATTCGATGATTTGTAAGTTCAAAATTGCTTGTTACATGATTGTAGCTAATTCTCATCAAACGGTTGACTGATTCGATGATTTGTGATCTCAAAAATGGCTTGTTACATGATTGTAATTGATTTTCATCATACGGTTGACCGATTCAGTGATTTGTAAGCTCAAAATGGATTGTTATGTGATTGTAGCTGATTCTCATTGAATGGTTGATCGATTTGGTGACTTGTAAGCTCAGAATAGCTTGTTACATAATTATAATTGATTCTCATCAAACGGTTGACCGATTTGATGATTTGTAAGCTAGGAATGACTTGTTACGTGATTGTAGTTGATTCTCATCAAATGGTTGACCGATTAAGTTATTTGTAAGTTCAGAATGGCTTGTTACGTCATTCTAGATGATTCTAATTGAACGGTTGATCCATTAAGTGATTTGTAAGCTTGGAATGGCTTGTTACATGATTGTAGCTGATTCTCATTGAACGGTTGACCGATTCGGTGATTTGTAATCTCAGAATGCCATGTCATTCTAAATGATTCTCATCGAATGGTTGACCGATTCCGTGATTTGTAGGCTGAGAATGACTTGTTACATAATTTTAGCTGATTCTCATCGAACAGTTGACCGATTCAATAATTTGTAAGCTCAGAATGGCTTGTTTCGCAATTGTAATTGATTCTCTTTGAATGGTTGATCGATTTGATGATTTGTAAGTTCAAAATTGCTTGTTACATGATTGTAGCTGATTGTGATCGAATGGTTGACTGATTCAGTGATTTGTAAGCTTAGAATGGCTTTTTACATGATTGTAATTGGATTTCATCAAACGGTTGACCGATTCAGTGATTTGTAAGCTCAAAATGGATTGTTACCCGATTATAGTTGATTCTAATTGAACGGTTAACCAATTCAGTGAGTTGTAAGCTTAGAATGGCTTGTTATGTAATTATTACTGATTATCATTGAACAGTTGACTGATTCGGTGATTTCTAAGCTCAGAATGGCTTGTAATATGATTATAGTTGATTCTCATCAAATGGTTGACTGATTCCATGATTTGTAAGCTCAGAATGGCTTGTTACGTCATTGTAGCTAATTCTCATCGAACGGTTGATCCATTCGATAATTTGTAAGGTTAGAATGGCTAGTTCTCACTGAACGGTTGACCAATTCAGTGATTTGTAATCTCAGAATGGGTTGTTACTTGATTGTAATTGATTCTCATCGAACGGTTGACCGATTTGGTGATTTGTAATCTCAGAATGGTTTGTTACGTGATTGTAGCTAATTCTCATTGAACGATAGACCGATTCTATTTTTGTAAGCTCATAATGGCTTTTTACTGATTCTCATCGAACGGTTGATCGATGCGGTGATTTGTAAGCTCAAAATGACTTGTTATATAATTTTAATTGATTCTCATCGAACGGTTGACCGATTCGATGATTTGTAAGTTCATAATGACTTTTAACATGATTGTAGCTGATTCTCATCGAACGATTGACCGATTCGATGATTTGTAAGCTTTGAATGGCTTGTTATGTGATTGTAGCTGATTCTCATCAAACGATTGACCGATTTGATGATTTATAAGCTCAAAATGGCTTGTTACGTGATTGTAGCTGATTCTCATTGAACAATTGACCGATTCGCTGATTTATAAGCTCAGAACGGCTTGTTACATGATTGTAGCTAATTCTCATCAAACTGTTGACCGATTCGATGATTTGAAATCTTAAAATTATTTGTTACATGATTGTAGCTTATTCTCATCGAACATTTGACCAATTCGGTGATTTGTAAGCTTAGAATAGCTTGTTACGTGATTATAGCTGATTGTCATTGAACGGTTGATCGATTCGATGATTAGTAAGTGCAGAATGGCTTGTTACTTTATTATAGCTGATTCTCATTGAATGGTTGACCGATTCAATGATTTGTAAGCTTATAATAGCTTGTTACATGATTGTAGCTGATTCTTATCGAATGATTGATCGATTTGATGATTTGTAAGTTCAGAATGGCTTGTTACATGATTGTAATTGATTCTCATCGAACGGTTGACTGATTCAGTTATTTATAAGCTCAGAATAGATTTTCACATGATTGTAATTGATTCTCATCGAATGGTTGACCGATTAGTGATTTGTAAGCTCAGACTAGCTTGTTGCATCATTATAGCTGATTCTCATCGAACGGTTGAAAGATTCAGTGGTTTGTAAGCTTAGAATGGCTCGTTATGTGATTGTAGCTGATTCTCATTGAATGGTTGACTGATTCGGTGATTTCTAAGTTCAGAATGGCTTGTTACATGATTGTAGCTAATTCCTTGACTGATTCAGTGATTTGTAGCTAAGAGTGGCTTCTTACATGATTGTAGCTGATTCTCATCGAACGATTGACCAATTCGGTGAAGAGCAACCTTAGAACAACTTGTTACAGGATTTTAGTTGATTATAATCGAACTGTTGATCGATTCAGTGATCTATAGCCTTAGAAAGATCTTTTATGCGATCCTAGTTGATTCGCATCGAATGGTTGATAGATTCAGTGATTTATAAGCTCAGAATTACTTATTACATGACTGTAGCTGATTGTCTTGGAACGGTTCACCGATTTGGTGATCTACAACTTCAAAATGGTGCGTTACATGGTTGTATGTGATTTTCATCGAATGGTTGATGAGTTGGTGATCTGCAACTTCAGATCAACTTGTTATATGACTGTAGTTGATTCTCATCGAACATTTGACTGATTCGGTGATCTACAACCTTAGAATGATCTTTTATGTTATTGTAGATGATTGTCATCAAATGGTTGACCGATTCAGTGATCTCTAAGCTCAGAATGGCTTGTTACGTGATTATAGTTGATTCTCATCAAACGGTAGACTGATTTGGTGATAATTTAGCTCAGAATGGTTACGTGATTGTAGCTGATTCTCATCGAACGATTCACCAATTCGGTGATTTGTAAGCTCAGAATGGCTTGTTACGTGATTGTAATTGATTCTCATCAAATGATTGACATATTTAGTTATTTGTAAGCTCATAATAGCTTGTTACATGATTGTAGCTGATTCACATCGAATGGTTGACCGATTCGGTGATTTGTAAGCTCGAAATAGCTTGTTACGTGATTGTAATTGATTCTCATCAAACAATTGACCGATTCGGTGATTTGTAAACTCAAAATGGTGTTTTAAGTGATTATAATTGATTCTCATCAAACGGTTGACTGATTTGGTGATTTGTAAGCTCAAAATGGCTTGTTACGGATTGTAGCTGATTTTCATCGAACGGTTGACCGATTTAGTGATTTGTAATCTCAGAATGGCTTGTTACATGATTGTAGCTGAATCTCATCAAACGGTTGACCAATTCAATGATTTGTAAGCACATAATGGCTTAATACGTGATTGTAATTGATTCTCATGCAACAATTTGGTGATTTGTAAGCTTACAATGGCTTGTTACATGATTGTAGCTGATTCTCATCTAACGGTTGACCGATTCGGTGATTTGTAAGCTCAAAATGGCTTGTTACATAATTTTAGCTGATTCTCATCCAACGATTGACCTATTATGTGATTTGTAAGCTCAGAATGACTTGTTATGTGATTACAACTGATTCTCACCAAATGATTGATCGATTTAGTGATTTGTAAGCTCAGAATGGCTTGATGACCATAAAACATAATCTTTATATTTTTTTAATTTGCATTTTTTCCTCGCTCAATGGATTGATGACCATTCGCTACCAATGAGGAAGTGCTTTTTATCCCACTTTAGGTGATTGGATTTGCATCAATTTAAACCATAAATTTCATTTTCCCCGGTACAAGGGAACTGATAGATCTGTACTTTTTAACAGAAGAAAACTTTTGTTAGAGCAATTTCCTGGTGCGTTTCAGCTTCTGATCCAAACTAGTCGCACATACACCCTCGCACATACACATACGCTGAGGGCATCCTCGAAGAGTAGGAGATTTTGTTCTATTTGCTATTGGTTGTCTCGTGGTTCTAATAAGTTGTTGAATAGTCGACACTTTGAATTCTATTGATTGTAATTGATTCTCATTGAATAGTTGACCGATTTGGTCATTTGTAAGCTCAGAATGGCTTGTTACCTGATTGTATTTGATTCTCATCAAACGGTTTACCAATTCGGTGATTTGTAAGCTCATGGCTTGTTACGTGATTGTAGTTGATTCTCATCGAACGATTGACCGATTTAGTCATTTATAAGCTCAGAATGTCTTGTTACCTGATTGTAATTGATTCTCATCAAACGGTTGATCGATTCGATGATTTGTAAGCTCATAATGGCTTGTTACGTGATTGTAGTTGATTCTCATCGATCGGTTGACCGCTTCGGGGATTTGTAAGCTCAAAATGGCTTGTTACGTGATTGTAGCCTATTCTCGTCAAATGGTTGCCGAATTGGTGATTCGAAGCTGAAAATGGCTTGTTACGTGATTGTAATTGATTCTCATTGAATCATTGACTGATTCAGTGATTTGTAAGCTCAGAATGGTTTGTTAGGTGATTGTAATTGATTCTCATAGAACGGTTGACTGGTTTGGTCATTTGCAAGCTCAGAATGGCTTTTTACGTTATTGTAATTGATTCTCATCGAATGGTTGACCGATTCTGTGATTTGTAAGCTCAAAATGATAAGTTACATGATTATAATTGATTCTCATCGAACGGTTGACCGATTCCATGATCTGTAAGCTCATAATGGCTTTTTACGTGACTATAATTGATTGTCATCGAATAGTTGACCGATTCGGTGATTTGTAAGCTCAGAATGTTGTTACATTATTATTGTTGATTCTCATCGAATGGTTCACCGATTCGGTGATTTGTAAGCTCATAATGGCTTGTTACGTGATTGCAGCTGATTCTCATCGAACGATTCATTGATTCAATGATTTGTAAGCTTAGAATGCCTTGTTATGTGATTCTAGCTGATTCTCATCAAATGGTTCATCGATTTGGTGATTTGTAAGCTGAGAATGGCTTTTTACGTGATTGTAATTGATTCTCATCGAATGGTTGACCGATTTTGAGATTTTTAAGCTCAGGATGGCTTGTTACATGATTGTAGCTGATTGTCATCAAACGGTTGATAGATTCAGTGATTTATAAACTCCAAATGGCTTGTTACATGATTGTAGTTGATTCTCATCCAACGATAGACCGATTCGATGATTTGTAAGCTCAAAATGGCTTGTTACGTGATTGTAATTGATTCTCATCGAAAGGTTGATTGATTCGGTGATTTGTAAGCTAAGAATGGCTTGTTAGGCAATTGTAATTGATTCTCATGGAACGGTTGACCGATTCGATGATTTCTAAGCTCAGAATGGCTTGTTACGTGCTTGTAGCTGATTCTCATCGAACGGATGACTGATTTGATGATTTGTAATCTCAAAATGGCTTGTTACATTATTTTAGCTGATTCTCATTGAACGATTGACCGATTTGGTGATTTTTCAACTTAGAATGGCTTGTTACGTGATTTTAGCTGATTCTCATCGAATTGTTGACCAATTCGGTGATTTGAAAGGTCAGAATGGCTTGTTACATTATTGTAATTGACTTTCATCAAACAATTGATTGATCCATGATTTCTAAGCTTAGAATGGGTTGTTATGTGATTGTAGCTAATTCTCATCGAATGGTTGAGTGATTTGGTGATTTGTAAGCTCAGAATGGCTTGTTACATGATTGTAACTAATTCTCATGAAACAGTTGACCGATTCCATGATTCGTATGCTCAGAATAGCTTACTACATGATTGTAGCTGATTCTCATTAAATGGTTCACCAATTTGGTGATTTATAAGCTCGAAATAGCTTGTTAGCTATTTGTAGCTGACTCTGATAGATAGTTGATCGATTCAGTGATTTGTAATATTAGAATGGCTTGTTACGAGACTGTAATTTATTCTCATCAAAGAGTTGACCAATTCTATGATTTGTAAACTTAGAATGGATTGTTACATGATTGTAGCTCATTCTCATCAAACGGTTGACTGAGCTGTGAATTGCAACCTCAGAACAACTTGTTACATGATTTTAGCTTATTGCCATCAAATGGTTGACCGATTTGGTGATCTAAAACCTCAAAAAAATCTTTTTTGCGATCGTAGTTGATTCTCATCGAATGGTTGATAGATTCAGTGACTTGTAAGCTCAAAATGGCTTATTACATGATTTTAGCTAATTCTCATCGAATGGTTCACCAATTCGGTGATCTACAACCTCGGAATGGTGTGTTACGCGCCTGTATCTAATTCTCATCAAACAGTTGATTGAGTCGGTGATCTGCAACCTCAGATTGACTTGTTACATGATTGTAGTTGATTCTCATCGAACATTTGACTGATTCGGTGATCTACAACCTTAGAATGATCTTTTATGTTATTGTAGTTGATTCACATCAAATGGTTGACCGATTTAGTGATCTCTAAGCTCAGAAGGGCTTGTTACGTGATTGTAGTTGATTCTTATCAAACAGATCACCAATTTGGTGATTTGTAAGTTCTGAATGGCTTGTTACATGATTGTAGCTAATTCTTATCAAATGGTTCATTGATTTGGTAATTTGTAAGCTTAGAATGGCTTGTTACGTGATTAGAGCTAATTCTAATCAAACGGTTGACTGATTCAGTTATTTGGAAGCTCAGAATGTCTTATTATGTGATTGTTATTGATTCTCATTGAATGGTTGACTGATTCAATAATTGGTAATTTTAGAATAGCTTGTTACGTGATTGTAGCTGATTCTCATTGAACGGTTGACCGATATGGTGATTTGTAAGCTCAAAATGGCTTGTTACGTGATTGTAATTGATTCTCATCAAACGGTTGATCGATTCAGTGATTTGTATGCCAGAATGGCTTGTTACATAATTGTAATTGATTCTCATACAATGGTTAACTGGTTTGATGATTTGTAAGCTTAGAATGACTTGTTACGTGATTGTAATTGATTCTCATCGAACGGTTGACCGATTCGGTGATTTGTAAGCTCATAATGGCTTGTTAAAAGATTTAATTAATTCTCATAAAAAGGTTGACTGGTTCGGTGATTTGTAAGCTTAGAATGGCTTGTTACATGATTGTAATTGATTCTCATCAAACAGTAGCCCGATTTGGTGATTTGTAAGCTCATAATAGCTTTTTATGTGATTGTAGCTGATTCTCATCGAACAGTTGACCGATTCGGTGATTTGTAAATTTAAAATTGCTTGTTACATGATTGTAGCTGATTCGCATCGAATGGTTGACCGATTCAGTGATTTGTAAGCTCAGAAAGGCCTATTACGTGATTGTAGCTTATTCTCATCGAACGATTAACCGATTCAGTGATTTGTAAGCTCAGAATGGCTTGGTACATGATTGTAGTTGATTCTCATCGAATGGTTGATCCATTCTATGATTTGTAAGCTCAGAATGGCTTATTAGATGATTGTAGCTGATTCTCATTGAACCGTTGACCGATTTAGTGATTTGTAATCTCAGAATGGCTTGTTACGTGAGTGTATTTGATTTTCATTGAACGGTTGACCGATTCCATGATTTGTAAGCTCAGAATGGCTAGTTAAATGATTGTCGCTGATTCTCATCAAATGGTTGACCGATTTGGTAATTTGTAAGCTCAGAATGGCTTGTTTTGTGATTTTAAATGATTCTCTTCAAACGGTTGACCGATTCAGTGATTTGCAAGCTCCGCATGGCTTGTTACGTGATTGTAGCTGATTCTTATCAAACGGCTGACCGATTCTATGATTTGTAAGCTCAAAAAGACTTGTTACATGATTCTAGCTAATTCTCATTGAACGGTTGACCGATTCGTTGATTTGTAAGATCAGAATGGCTTGTTACATGATTGTAGCTAATTCTCATCGAATGGTGGACCGATTCGATGATTTGTAAACTCAAAATGGATTTTTATGTGATTGTAGTTGATTCTCATCGAACGGTTGAGTGATTCGATGGTTTTTAAGCTCAGAATGGCTTATTTTATGATTGTAGCTGATTCTCATCGAATGGTTGACCGATTGGGTGATTTGTAAGCTCATAATGGCATGTTACGTGATTGTAGCTGATTCACATCAAACGGTTGACCGATTCAGTGATTTGTAAGCTTAGAATGGCTCGTTACGAGATTGTAATTTATATTCATCGAACGGTTGATTGGTTCTGTGATTTATAAGCTCAGAATGGCATGTTAAGTGATTGTAATTGAATCTCACCGAACGATTGACCGATTCAGTGATTTGAAAGCTCATAATGGCTTGATACGTGATTGTAGCTTATTCTAATCGAACAGTTCACTGATTCGGTGATTTTTAAGCTTGGAATGGCTTGTTAAGTGATTGTAGCTGATTCTCATCAAACAATTGATCGATTTGGTGATTTTTAAGCTTGGAATGGCTTGTTACGTGATTGTAGTTGATTCTCATTGAACGATTGACAGATACGGTGATTTGTAAGCTCAAAATGGCTTGTTACATGATTGTAGCTGATTCTCATCGAGTGGTTTACCCATTTGGTGATTTGTAAGCTAAGAATAGCTTGTTACATGATTGTAGCTGATTCTTATCGAACCGTGTTTCGATTCGGTGATTTGTAATCTCAAAATGGCTTGTTACGTGATTTCAGGTGATTTTGATCTAATGGTTGACCGATTCAGTGATTTATAAGCTCAAAATGGCTTGTTTCATGATTGTAGTTGATTCTCATCAAAAGGTTGATTGATTCAGTGATTTGTAAGTTCAAAATGGCTTGTTACATGATTGTAGCTGATTCTCATAGAACGGTTGATTGATTCGGTGATTTCTAAGCTTAGAATGGCTTGATACATGATTGTAGCTGATTCTCATCGAACGGTTGACTGATTTGGGGATTTGTAAGTTCAAAATGGATTGTTACATGATTGTAGCTTATTCTCATTGAATGGTTGACCGATTCAATGATTTATAAGCTCAGAATGGCTTGATATGTGATTGTAGCTGATTCTCATCGAACGGTTGACCGATTTGGTGATTTGTAAGCTTGGAATGGCTTGTTATGTGATTGAATGTGATTCTCATCGAACAGTTGACTGATTCTATGATTTGTAGGCTCAAAATAACTTGTTACATGATTGTAGCTGATTCTCATCGAACAATTGACTGATTCGGTGATTTGTATGCTCAGAAGGGCTTGTTACATCATTGTAGCTAATTCTCATCGAACGGTTGACCAATTCGGTGATTTGTAAGCTTAGAATGGCTTGATACGTGATTGTAGCTGATTCTCATCGAATGGTTGACTGATTTGGTTATTTATAAGGTTAGAATGGCTTGTTACATTATTATAGCTGATTCTCATCGAACGGTTGACCGAGTCGGTGAATTGTAAGTTCAAAATGGCTTTTTACATGATTGTAGCTTATTCTCATCAAACGGTTGATCGATTTGGTGATTTGTAACCTCATAATGGCTTGATAAGTGAAGCTAAATCTCATCGAACGGTTGAGCAATTTGGTGATTTGTAAGCTCTGAATGGCTTGTTACGTGTTTGTAGTTGATTCTCATTAAACGGTTGACTGATTCGGTGATTAGTAAGTTCAAAATGGCTTGTTACATGATTGTAGCTGATTCTCATTAAACGGTTGACTGATTCGGTGATTAGTAAGCTCAAAATGGCTTGTTACATGATTGTAGTTGATTCTCATCGAACGGTTTACCGATTCGGTGATTTTTAAGCTCAAAATGGCTTGTTACGTGATTGTAGCTGATTCTCATCAAATGGTTGATCGATTCGATGATTTGTAAGCTTAGAATGGCTTATTACGTTATTGTAGCTGATTCTCATCAAATGGTTGATTGATTGTAGCTGATTCTTATTGAACGGTTGACCGATTTAGTGATTTGTACGCTCAGAATAGCTTGTTACGTGATTGTAGTTTATTCTCATCCAATGGTTGACCGATTTAGTGATTAGTAAGCCCAGAATGGCTTGTTACGTGATTGTAGCTGATTCTCATGGAACGGTTTATCAATTCAATAATTTATATGCTGAGAATGGCTTGTTTCATGATTGTAATTGATTCTCTTTAAACGGTTGATTGATTCAGTGATTTGTAAGTTCAAAATAGGTTATTACGTGATTGTAGCTGATTCTCATCAAATGGTTGATCGATTCTCTAATTTGTACGCTCAAAAGGGCTTGTTACTGTTAATCTCTATTGAACATTTAATGTTTTTATTAGTATCAAAGGATAATAAATAGGTCAGTTGGTCACTTATATTAAGTTGGTCAGTAACCAGAAGTAAGACAGAGCAGTCGGTAAAGCCTACGGAGCATCATATAGTTTACCAAGCACCAGCGACACCGAGCATCGCAGTATACACCGAGCAGATTATATAGTGTTTACCGATGATCATAGAAAATGTCATAGTAATCTAAAATGACACATTCTTCTATGCAAATGGTTATAACAAATCGTAAAATGGTTTACCAAGATCGAGGAACATTTATTGTAAAAGATACTCATTAAATGTAATGTTTATCTTATTGTAATAGTTGATCTAGGTTAATTTTGCACTGTAGATCTTATGGTTATGATTATTTTTGTAACCTAATTTTTGCTAAGGCGGGAAAAATAGAACACTATATTTTGTATGTTCAGTTCATTTTGGAAGAAGTGAGTGAACTGATATATATGAATCACGGAGCACTTGAAGCCATTGCCTAACTTCAAGTCAATTAGTTTACAGAGCAGAATACAGTACAGAGGATATCAGATTGAGCAGAATCAGAGAAGGCTACCGAGCATAATAGAGTTGTGAATCATCACAGTCAAGGTGATATTTTATGAGCATTTATTGATCTGTTTCAAACAATTGAGTTGTCAAACTAGCAAATAATTGCCTATTACTTTCTGGCAATTGTAGTAGAGTTTTTGATAAAATCTCTTAACAGAGTAGACTTAACAGTCTTATACAAATCTCTTTACCGAGTACACACTTCATTGGTGTTGTCAAAATCCTATAACTAGGTAGATCTAGCTGATCTAATATGTTACTCCTAATAGGGTAAGATCACCAGAAGTGATCAAAACTTGTAGCCTTAATAGGCAAACCTTTTCTATCTGCAGTAGTGAAGAATTTGTGGGTGTCATCCCCACCGCAATTTTTACCTTCTTACAAGGGTTTCTACATTACCAAAATACTTTTGTTATGTGATTGTCATATTGATTTCATATTTTTTACTTTCTCAAGTTAATTAGATGATTGATTTATGCAATTAGATTCAAGTTATTTTGATTGGTTATTACAGTACATAGTTATAGATCTGAAAGATTTTTACAAGTGAAGTTTTTGAAGGCACTGATTCACCCCTCCCCTCTCAGTACTGATCTCTCCTAATTCCAACAATAGGTATCAGAGCTCAGTTCTCTTGTTGAACAATCTAACCACTGAAGGGCAAAGATCTAAGTCATGGAGAGATACAAACTTGACAAGGCTATTGAGAATCAGAAGATACAAATACAAATGTTTATGGAATAGTATAAACAAGCCAAGGAAGAACTGAAGAAATTACTGGTTGAAAGAAAGAATCTTGCAATTCAACAAAATGAAATCGGTTATCATGAAGAGCCTATTGATGAAATATTTGATCATATTGGATCAAGCTCTGGAAGCATCTCTGACGGATCTGAAAGCATAATCTCTGATTTATCTAAAAAGAATCAGCATCTATCTGAGCAAGTGAAAGCACTTCAAATTAGTCATGAATCACAAATGGTGAGAATGGTAGAAATCATGAACAATGCTAGACAAGTTGAACAAGATCAGAATCTGGCTATTGAAGACCGAAGACTGATGACTGAACAACTCCAAGCAAAAGAAAGTGAAATAAAGAGACTCACTGATCGTCACTTCCAAGTATCAAATCAGATGATGACAGTTAAATCTTGAACTATTTTAGTTCAAAGTTCAAGGTTCAACCGTCGAGTGTAAATTGTAGCAAGCCTTAGGTGGTAGCCAGTTCATGCCTTTTATGATGCTTCATTTTTTTGCAAATGCACTAAGGGGCAGTGCTTCATTTTCAAGCATTCAGATTGAGTTCAAGTTTTCATTCCAAAGGCAACATGCAAATGCTATTGACATATTGAACCTGAATTTTGAACCTTCTCAGTTCAAAGTTCAAAGTTCAACGACGCGATGATTTGTGTTTACTCAGTTCAAAGTTCAAAGTTCAATGACATGATGATTTGTGTTCACTTAGTTCAAAGTTCAAAGTCTGAAAGCATGGTGTAGGATTTTAAAGTTCAAATTTTAGAGTTCAATGTGCAGAGTCAGATTTCAAGTTCAAAATGCAGATTTTGAAATGCAAGTTCACCAGTCTAGAGTTAAGTTTCTAAAGAATATTTTGATGGTTCAATAGCATGGTCTCAAGCTTCATCAACCTCAATTCTAGAACTATTGGTGGCAATGATATCCCAATAGAATGAATGAGATTCATTAATATGGTTGCCCCAATATAATAATGAAAGTATCACTACTGGTTTATGAGGGAATTTAAATGCAATGCTCTGAATGTTAACAGGGGCACGGGTAACAGGATTCACATTTTCAAATTGATCACGTAAAAATCATTTTTCCCACATTTGAAGATGAGTTGCACATATGTGAAGAATGGTCTCAAACAGTTTGACAAAATGTCAAAATGTCACACCCTGATTTATAACATACATCAGTTAGTGGTCTTTCCCATAAATCACACCCGAGAATATAGATTAGAAGTGGATCAAATGAACTTTCTAAATATTCAAGTGACCAGCTTTCTCTCTTATTACAAAATCAATATGTGATTTGTGCATTGTTGACTGATAAAAGAAGGAAAATAAGGAGAATTCTGTGTGTAAAAAAGTACTTTCATGGGATAAATTTACAGAATTTCCCAATATTTTTTTTTTAAACTTAAAAATCCATTGGAAATAATGCAGCAAAAATGGATGTGTGCCTAGGTAGATTGGTATTGTTACCAAATATGTGAAAGTGACTACAAACTCTATTTTTGCAAGACAGATTTTATGATAACCGAATCATCGAATCGGTCAACCATTTGATGAGAATCAATTACAATCATGTAACAAGCTATTCTGAGCTTACAAATCACCGAATCGGTCAGCGATTGGATGAGAATCAGCTACAAACATGTTAAATGTCATTCTGAGCTTACAAATGACCGAATCAGTCAATTGTTCAATGAGAATCAGCTACAACCATGTAACAAGTCATTCTGAGCTTACAAATCATCGAATCGGTCAACCGTTCGATGAGAATCAGCTCCAATTAACTAAAAAGCCATTCTGAGCTTACAAATCACCCAATCGATCAACTGTTCAATGAGAATTAGCTACAATCACGTAACAAAACAATTCTAAGCTTACAAATCACTGAATCGGTCAACCGTTTGATGAGAATAAGCTACAATCATGTAACAGGCCATTCTGAGCTTGCAAATCACCAAATCGGTCAACCGTTACATGAGAAATAATTATAATTAGGTAACAAGCCATTCTGAGCTTACAAATCACTGAATCAGTTAATTGTTCAATCAGAATCAGCTACAATCATGTAACAAGCCATTCTGAGGTTATAAATCACCGAATCGGTCAACCGTTTGATGAGAATCAGCTAAAATCATGTAATAAGTCATTCTGAACTTACAAATTACTGAATCGATCAACCGTTAGATGAGAATCAGCTACAATCATGTGACAAGCCATTTTGAGCTTACAAATCACCGAATCGCTCAACCATTCGATGATAGTCAGCCAAAATCATGTACAAGCCATTTCAAGCTTACAAATCACCGAATCGGTCAACCGTTTGATGAGAATCAGCTACAATCACATAACAAGCCATTCTAAGCTTACAAGTCATCGAATCGGTCAATCATTAGATGAGAATCAATTATAATCATGTAACAAGCCACTCTAATCTTACAAATCATGGAATCTGTCAACCGTTCGATGAGAATCAGCTACAATAATGTAACAAGCCATTTCAAGCTTACAAATCACTGAATCGGTCAACTGTTCAATGAGAATGACCTACAATCATGATAACAAGCCATTTTGAGCTTACAAATCACCAAATTGATCAATCATTTAATGAGAATTAGCTACAATCATGTAACAAGTCATTCTGAGCTTACAAATCACCAAATCGGTCAACCATTCGATGAGAATCAGCCAGAATCATGTAACAAGCAATTTTGAGCTTACAAATCACCAAATTGGTCAACCATTTGATGAGAATTAACTACAATAATGTAACAACCCATTCTATGGTTATAAATCACCGGATCGGTTAACTGTTCAATGAGAATCAGCTACAATCAGGTAACAAGCCATTCTGAGCTTACAAATCACCAAATCGATCAACCGTTCGATGAGAATTAGCTATAATCATGTAAAAAGTCATTCTGAGGTGACAAATCATTGAATCGGTCAACCATTCGATGAGAATCAGCTACAATCATGTAACAAGCCATTCTGAGCTTACAAATTATCGAATCGGTCAACCGCTTAATGAGAACAGCTACAATCACGTAACAAGCCATTCTGAGGTTACAAATCATTGAATCAGTCAACTGTTCGATGAGAATCAACTACAATCATGTAACAAGCTATTTTGAGCTTACAAATCACCGACTCGATCAACCATTCGATGAGAGTTAACTACAATCATGTAACAAGCCATTCTGAGCTTACAAATCATTGGATTGATCAACCGATAGATGAGAACTAGCTACAATCACATAAAAAGCCAATCTGAGCATACAAATCACCGAATCAGTCCACTGTTCGATGAGAATTAGCTACAATCATGTAACAAGCTATTCTAAACTTAGAAATCATCAAATCGGTCAACCATTCGATGAGAATTAGGTGAAATCATGTAACAAGTCATTTTGAGCTTACAAATCACTGAATCGGTCATCCATTTGATGAGAATTAGCTACAATCACGTAACAAGCCATTTTGAGCTTACAAATCACTGAATTGGTCAACCATTTAATAAGAATCAATTATAATCATGTAACAAGCCATTTTGAGCTTAGAAATCACTAAATTGGTCAACCATTCGATGAGAATCAACTACAATCACATAAAAAGTCATTCATAGGTTACAAATCAAAGTATTGGTAAACACTTCGACGAGAATCAGCTACAATCACATAATAAGCTATTTTGAGCTTACAAATCACCAAATCAGTCAACTGTTCATTGAGAATCAATTACAATTATGTAACAAGCCATTATGAGCTTACAAATCAGCCATTCGGTCAACATTTGGATGAGAATCAGCTACAATCACATAACAAGCCATTCTAAGCTTACAAATCACCGAATAAGTAAATTGTTCGATGAGAATCAGCTACAATCACGTAAATAATCCATTCTGAGCTTACAAATTATGGAATCAGTTAACCGTTCGATGAGAATTAAGTTACAATCATGTAGAAAGTAATTATGAGCTTACAAATAGTTGAATCGGTTAACTGTTTGATGAGAATCAGCCATAATAACGTAACAAGCCATTCTAAGCTTACAAATCACTAAATCGCTTAACAATTCGATAAGAAGCAGCTATAGTCACGTGACAAACCATTCTTAGTTTACAAGTCATCGAATTGGTCAACCCTTCAATGAGAATCAACTATAATCACGTAACAAGCCATTCTAAGGTTACAAATCACTGAATTAGTCAACCGTTCAGTGAGAATCAACTATAATAAGGTAACAAGCCATTCTGAGCTTACAAATCACCAAATTGGTCAACTGTTCGATGAGAATCAATTACAATCATGTAAAAAGCCATCTTGAACTTACAAATCATCTTATCGGTCGACCGTTCGGGGAGAATCAGCTACAATCATGTAACAAGCCATTCTGAGCTTACAAGTCACTGAATATGTCAACTGCTTAATGAGAATCAGCTACTCTCATGTGACAAGGCATTCTAAGGTTACAAATCACCGAATCAGTCAATCGTTCGATGAGAATTAGCTACAATCATGTAACAAGCCATTCTTTGCTTACAAATCACTGAATTGATCAATTGTTCAATGAGAATTAGGTACAATCATGCAAAAAACCATTCTGAGTTTACAAATCATCGAATCGATCAACCGTTCGATGAGAATCAACTACAATCATGTAACAAGCCATTTTGAGCTGACAAATCACCGAATCGACCAACGGTTCAATGAGAATCAGCTAGAATCATGTAACAAGCCATTCTGAAATTACAAATCTCTGAATTTGTCAACCGTTCAATGAGAATCAGCTACAATCACATAACAAGCCATTCTGAGCTTACAAATCAGTGAATCAGTCAACCGTTCAATGAGAATAAGCTACAATCACGAATTAAGCCATTTCGAGCTTACAAATCACCATATTGGTCAATCATTTGATGAGAATCAACTACAATCACGTAACAAGCCATTCTGAGCTTACAAATCACTGAATTAGTCAACCATTGGATGAGAATTAGCTACAAACACATAAAAAGTCATTTTAAGCTTACAAATCACTGAATCGGAGAACTCTTGCATGAAAATCAGCTACAGTCATGTAACAAGCCATTTTGAGCTTCCAAATCACCAAATCGGTCAACCATTCAATAAGAATCAATTACAATCATGTAACAAGGCATTCTAAGTTGACAAATCACTGAATCGGTCAATCGTTCAATGAGAATTAGCTACAATCACATAACAAGTCATTTTGAGCTTACAAATCAATGAATCGGTCAACTGTCCAATGAAAATCAGCTACAATCAAGTAACAAGCCATTCTCAAATGACAAATCACCGAGTCGATCAACTGTTCAACGAGAATCAGCTACAATCATGTAACAAGCCATGCGAAGCTTACAAATCACAAAATTGATCAATCGTCTGACAAGAATCAGTTACTATCATGTAAAAGGCCATTCCAAATGTACAGATTACTGAATTGGTCAACCGTTCGATGAAAATTAGCTACAAACACGTGACAAGCCATTTCGAGCTTATAAATTATTGAATCAGTCAACCGTTCGATGAGCATCAGCTACAATCATGTAACAAGCCATTTTGAGCTTACAAATCACCAAATTGGTCAATTGTTCAATGAGAATCAGCTACAATCATGTAACAGGCCATTCGGAGCTTACAAATCACTAAATCGATCAACCGTTTGACAAGAATCAGCTACTATCACGTAAAAAGCCATTTCAAGCTTACAAATCATAGAATCAGTCAACCGTTTGATGAGAATCAAGTAGAATTATGTAACAAGCCATTCCGAGCTTACAAGTCACCAAATCGGTCAATCATCCATTGAGAATTAGCTACAATCACATAACAAGCCATTCTGAGCTTACAAATCACTCAATCGATCAACCGTTCAATGAGAATCAGCTACAATCACGTAACAAGTATTCTGAGATTACAAATTATTGAATCGTTCAACTGTTCAATGAGAATCAGATACAATTACATAACAAGATATTCTGAGCTTAAAAGTCACCGAATCGGTGAACCGTTCAATGAGAATCTACTACAATCACGTGAAAAGCTATTCTAAGCTTACAAATAATTGAATCGGTCAACCATTGGATGAGAATCAGCTACAAACACGTAAAAAGTCATTCTGAGCTTACAAATCACCGAATCAGTCCATTGTTCAATGAGAATTAACTACAATCACGTAACAAGTCATTCTGAGCTTACAAATCACCGAATTAGTTAACCGTTCGATGAAAATCAGCTCCAATCATGTAAAAATCCATTTTGAGCTTACAAATCACGGAATCAGTCCACTGTTTGATGAGAATTAGCTACAATCACGTAACAAGCCATTCTGAGCTTCTAAATTACAAATTGGTCAACCATTCAATGAGAATCAGCTACGATGACATAACAAGCCATTATGAGCTTACAAATCACCGAATCGAAGAACTGTAGGATGAGAATCAACTACAATCATGTAACAAGCCATTATAAGCTTACAAATCACCAAATCGGTGAACCGTTCGATGCAAATCAGCTACAATCATGTGACAAGCCATTCTAAGCTTACAAATTACCGAATCGATCAACCGTGTGATGAGAATTAGCTACAATCACGTAACAAGCTATTATGAGCTTACAAATCACTGAATTGGTTAACCGTTTGATCAAAATTGGGTACAATCATGTAATAAGCCATTCTGAGATTATAAATCACCAAATCGGTCAACCATTCAATGCAAATCATCTACAATCTCATAGCAAGCCATTCTGAGCTTATAAATCACCGAATTGGTCAACCATTCAATGAGAATCAGCTATAATCACGTAAAAAGACATTCTAAGCATACAAATCATCGAATCGGTCCACCATTTGTTGAGAATCAGCTACAATCATGTAACAAGCCATTATGAGCTTACAAATCACTGAATTGGTAAACCGATCAATGAGAATCAGCTACAATCTGTAAGAATTTGCAAATAGCAAATATTGAACCAAGATCAAGAGGTTGAAGAAAAGCACAAAAGAGAAAATATAAATACAAGGATGGATTGAATAGATCCAATGAATTAATGATCTCCAATTGATTGAGTGAAATGATTACATAATAGGTCTCCTTATATAGAAAAGGCGATATGAGAGAATGATAAGGAGCTGATAAGCTATCGTGTAGGAGAAATTCTACTTTAGGTGTGATAGTTGTCTTCACATACCTCATTGTGTGTGAGATCCACCTTTCGTTCTCTTATCACATTATCATCCTAATCCAATGCACATATTTTATTGCATATTGGAGGATGATCCACATTTGGTGGACATGTGATTACACCTTGCATAGGTCATGTGCTTGAATGAGGTGCACACTCTTAGGTGTCTCAATCACTAACTACTATGCAATGCATTATCTTAAGTAAGATTAAGTTAAGTGTAATTAGGAATATTTAATTACACCAACACCCCCCCTTAAGTGCAACTTAGGGGAATGCACTTAAACTCACAATGCAAGATGGGTCCCAACAACTAGGCCATGTTAGGTACCCATGTACAAAATGCAATACATGAAATGCATAACTGTCATAAAGTGAAGAAAGAGGGAAAACCTCATGGGAAAAACCCTCCCCCAAAAAGAGAGAAGAAAACAAGATGCATGGATGGATGGAGTGCCCAAGACCCCCCAAGAACAACATACATCATGTATATACAAAGAAGTATCCCCCCATAAGAAGGATAGTTGGAGACATGATATCCCCCCCATAATGTAGAAGCTCCCATGTCAATGAAGAGTACCTGCAAATAATAGATAAGCCAATGCTTACAAGAAACATGTCTCCCTTTAGGAAGAAATAGATACATCAAATGACTAAGAAGCCAATCCATGTGCAAATGGAAGGAGGAAGAAGATGAAGGTCTCCATGCATGAATCTCTGAAGACTGAATAGGTCTCTCCGAGATCAAAGAATCTATCACTTCATGTGACAAATCAAGTGAAGAAGTGTCCCCATCTATGATGAAACTGTCATCAAGGGAAAGAGAAACCGCCTCATGTATGTCTTCCAAATCTGCATCATGAGAATCAACAAGTGCTGAAGATGCATCCAAGTAGTCATCACATTCTGCAAGATCTGAAACACTATGAATATCCTGCTGAATTGTAGAGCCCATGTCTGAAGAAGCAGGAAGTGGAGAAGTGGGAAGATCAACACTTGCCTCAACACCAAAATGATTCAAGTGCCCAAAATTCTCCTCATAATTATCCCTTGGCAAAGGGATGGGTACATCATGTCTATCATCATCATTATCAATAAAAGTAGAAAAATAATACAAGCGTGATGTATGATCAACAACTCCCATAGCTATGACATCTCTAGTCTCCATGTCCCTAATGTCTAATCAGGAGTGAACTCAACAATTTTACCTTGTGCCCCATGTGTAATTTGGTAAATAGAAAGGAGATTAGTGGTCAAGGATGGTACACAAAGAACATCATTAAATGTCCCCTCTCCCATAGGAATAGAACCTTTCCCACAAACTCTCATGAATGTGTTGTTACCCATCAAAATATTAGGAGAATTACAAGGCTCAATAGAAGAAAACATATCCATAGAAGATGCCATATGATGTGATGCACCTGAATTAAGAAGCCATTTACCTTGCTCAGGATGTGTGGAAGCCATGAATGCTTGTCCTTTACCTTTATCTTTGGATGATGATGAAGATGTAGAAGCTGCCAAATGTGTAGAAGAAGGAGTAGACACTGATGAGGGCAACTTAAGGTTGTGTTTCTAAATAATGTGAGTTAGCTCTCTTTCTTCTAGATGATTCCTCTCTTAAAGAGGACTTGGATTCAGTACTTTTTGGTGAAGAAGATTCATTACCTTTGTCATGAGGCTTAGGATCCTTATTGTGTTTCTTTCCTTTGCCTTTGATGTA
Source organism: Chamaecyparis obtusa (assembly GCA_027943335.1). Taxonomy (NCBI): domain Eukaryota; kingdom Viridiplantae; phylum Streptophyta; class Pinopsida; order Cupressales; family Cupressaceae; genus Chamaecyparis; species Chamaecyparis obtusa. Next base: position 1,349,451 of record BSBK01002074.1, read on the forward strand.
GACTCACTTGCAACCAATGCTTGATGTGTGGAAGGCTTCAATTGACCCATGTGTGCCAACTTTGCTTGTTCCCTTGTGAGCTGCGCTACAAATTCATCAAGAGAGGGCAATTTGTATGCACTACCAAGAGCATCCATAGTAGCATAGAATGTAGAAACAAAGATAGAATAATCAGGACCAAGCTTGGAAAGAATAGAAAAGATCAATTGTTCATCCCCTTTAATAATGCCACATGAAGAAAGCTCCAATCTAATAGTATTGAACTTAGAGAAGAAATCTTGAATATTGTCAAAATCCCTAGGATTATTCTCTAATCTAAATTTTCTCATCCTATCAAGTTTACCAAAGAGTCCTTCCAATGTGATCCAAGCATCATGAGGATGTGTGCAAGATGCAATATGAAAGTGCAAGTCACGAGAGATGGATGATCTAAGAGAGCCAAGTGCTTTATCTCTTCTATCAAACCATTTTCTCCTTTCTATAGCACCTGTTTGAGGTTCTTGATCTTGCCCAAGAGTCATTCTAAGCAATCCAAGACTCAACAAATGATCACTTAAAAGAAACTTTCCATTCATGGTAGTTATATAGATTGAGGTTTTTAACCTTTGAATTATCCATATTAACACCAAATAATGACTGATAACAATTGATAACTCCTTCAAATGACTGATGCAAATCAAAAAACTAAAATCCAAAGATTAACCAAGTGCAAATATAGCCCCAAAATAGCCTATTGCTGAAAGTGATATGTCTACCCAAAAACACTCAAATCTGATTGCAGATCTGGAAAGTAGACGAAAAATCATGCACTTTCAAAAAAAATTTCACCTCAAAATGTTACCGTATGTGCCCAAACGAAGCCTTGGAAGTTGCAAAAATCAGGAACATATAATAACAGTAAAAAAAATCTACAATTTCTGATAAATAAAGCCACCAAAATGCAAAATTAACACCACCACTAGAAAATTTAGAAAATTCTACTCAATTTAAAAAAAAATTGAACCCGATTTGGAGCCCGGATGACCAAGTTATGGCCTCTCAAAGTTGGACTACAAAAACCAAAATGCAAAATGGTGAAGGTAGAATAATCTCAAACCCTGATGATGTCAGTAGTTTACTAGGTTAAATTTGACGGTTAGATGATTGTCAAAAAAACCCAATTTGCCCAGCTGCGACGGCTAGATGGTCGTCAAATTTATCCTATGCAAATGATGATGTCAGCAAAATTTTCGCCTCCCTACTGACATGTTTGGTGACTTGGCTAGTCATACTGTTCCGTACGGATGATGTGGCAGGGAAATCTCAGAAGGTGACGTGTCTCTACTGACTGGGCGTAGAGGTGGCAGTCGGGCCGAATGCTTATGTGGTTACCACGTGGCAATTTGGGGTTGGAGACTGTGTTTGAGGTGGCGGCTTATTGGAGGCCGCGTGGCATCTTCAAACTGTGCCACATGGCACGAACCATAGAGCAAAGTTGGGCCGCTCCAGAGTGGAGAGACTGGTGGCCGCACTAGGGGAGATCGGGCGTAGGAACCGATTATCGGTGAAAGTCTGTAGACAAAGTGGAGGCAGGAGGAGCACCACTGGGGCAGAGTTGTTGTCTCGACGGGTAGTGAGGTGTGGCGGATCTGGGTGGCGATCCGGCGGCGTGGGAGATCTGAGAGGCGTGGCGGGTGGTGGGATTTATTTATCCCACATCCATTGCGGAAAGGGGCTTTAGCCCTTTATATACCAAAAGATCCGCAATGTCAATCAAACAAGAAGCCCGGAGGCTCGTCTGTGGATGCTTGGGCTTGGGCCCTACCTTCGGGTTGCGTTGCTGACGTCACTCTGTGATGTGTCTTACTACTTTGTCGCTGTGATTTGACTTGCGAGTAGAGAAATGAAAAGGGCTGTACCTTGCCCTTAAATAAAATTTTACAGAAAAAAAATTTGAATAAATTGTAGACAAAAAAAATATTAATTTTTTTTTAAATATTGTACCGTAGAGGTAGATCGGACCGTACGGTCCGATTTGCAAAAAAATTTTGCCTCAGATTTGACTTTCACTGAATATGGGTGAATTTATAATCAATTTTAACCGAAACAGCCTCCCGGACGTAATGGTGAGGTTAGATCTGCTCCAAGATGCCTCTATCACATGCTAGTTGCCAGATCTGAGATTTTGACCTTCAAAGCTTGCATTAAGCTCTCTTCAAATTAGCTAATCTGAAATGCTCCAATGGCTCTGATACCATGTAAGAATTTGCAAATAGAAAATATTGAACCAAGATCAAGAGGTTGAAGAAAAGCACAAGAGAGAAAATATGAATGCAAGGATGGAGTGAATAGATCCAATGAATTAATGATCTCCAATTGATTGACTGAAATGATTACATAATAGGCCTCCTTATATAGGAAAGACGATATGAGGGAATGATAAGGAGCTGATAAGCTATCACCTATGCAAGGTGTAATCACATGTCCACCAAATGTGGATCATCCTCCAATATGTAATAAAGTATGTGCATTGGATTAAGATGATAATGTGATAAGAGCACAAAAGGTAGATCTCACACACAATGAGGTATGTGAAGACAACTATCACACCTAAATTAGAATTTCTCCTACACCATGTGCTTGAATGAGGTGCACACTCCTAGGTGTCTCAATCACTAACTACTATGCAATGCATTATCCCAAGTAAGATTAAGTTAAGTGTAATTATGAATATTTAATTACACCAACACAATCAAATAACAAGCCATTCTAATCTTACAAATCACTGAATCAGTCAATCTTTTGATGACAATCAGCTACAATCACGTAACAAGCCATTTTGAGCTTACAAATTACCAAATCGATCAACCGTTCGATGAAAATCAACTACAATCATGTAGCAAGCCATTCAGACCTTATAAATCACCGAATCGGTCAACCGTTTGATGAGAATTAACTACAATCATGTAAAAAGATATTTTGTGATTACAAATCACTGAATCGGTCCACCGTTCGCTGAGAATCAGCTACAATCACGTAACAAGCCATTATAAGCTTACATATGACCAAATCGATCAACTGTTTGATGAGAATCGATGACAATAATGTAACAAGCCATTCTAAGCTTACAATTCATTGAATCAGTCAACTGTTTGATGAGAATCAGCTACAATCATGTAACAAACCATTTTGAGCTTACAAATCACCGAATCGGTCAACCGTTCGATGAGAATCAGCTACAATCATGTAATAAGCCATTCAGAGCTTACAAATCACTGAATTGGTCAACCGTTCAATGAGAATCAATAACAATCATGTAATAAGCTATTTTAAGCTTACAAATCATCGATTCGGTCAATCATTCAGTGAGAATCAACTACAATCACGTAACAAGCCATTATGAGCTTACAAATCACTAAATTGATCAACCGCTTCATGAGAATAAGCTACAATCATGTAACAAGCCATTCTAAGGTTACAAATCACTGAATCGGTCAATCGTTTGATGAGAATCAGTTAGAATCAGATAACAAGCCATTCTGGGCTTACAAATCACCAAATTGATCAACCGTTCGATGAGAATTAGCTAAAATCATGTAAAATGCCATTCTGAGCTTACAAATCACTGAATCGGTAAACCGTTTGATGAGAATCAACTACAATCATGTAACAAGTCATTCTGAGCTTACAAATCACCGAATTGGTCAACTGCTTAATTAAAATCAGCTACAATCATGTAACAAGCCATTCTAAGGTTATAAATCACTGAATCAGTCAACTGTTCGATGAATATCAGCTACAATCACATAACAAGCCATTTTGAGCTTACAAATCACTGAATCGATCAACCATTCGATGAGATTTAGTTACAATCATGTAAAAAGCCATTCTGAGCTTACAAATCACCGAATCAGTAAATTGTTCGATGAGAATCAGCTACAATCACGTAACAAGCGATTTTGAGCTTACAAATCACTAAATTGGTCAACTAATTTAGTGATTTGTAATTGATTCTCATCAAACGGTTGATCGGTTTAGTGATTTCTAATTGATTCTTATCAAACGGTTGACCGATTCAATGATTTGTAAGCTCAAAATGGCTTGTTACATGATTGTAGCTGATTTTCATTGAACGGTTCACCGATTCGGTGATTTGTAAGCTCAAAATAGCTTGTTAAGTGATTGTAGCTGATTCTTATCGAACAGTTCATCGATTCAGTGAATTATCGGTCAACCATTCGATGAGAATTAGCTACAATCAAGTAACAAGCTATTTTGAGCTTTGAAATCATCGAATTAGTCAACCGTTCGATGAGAGTTAGCTACAATCACGTAACAAGCCATTTTGAGCTTATAAATCACCGAATCAGGTAACAAGCCATTCTGGGCTTACAATCACCGAATCGATCAACTGTTCGATGAGAATTAGCTACAATCATGTAAAAAGCTATTCTGAGTTTACAAATCACTGAATCCATCAACCGTTCGATGAGAACCAGCTACAATCATGTAACAAGCCATTCTAAGCTTACAAATCATCGAATCGATCAACCGTTCGATGAGAATTAGCTACAATCATTTAAAAAGCCATTCTAAGCTTACAAATCACTGAATTGGTCTACTGTTTGATGAGAATCAATAACAATGATGTAACAAGCCATTCTGAGCTTACAAATCACCGAATCGATCATCCGTTCAATGAGAATCAACTACAATCATGTAACAAGTCATTCTGAGCTTAAAAATCAATGAATCGGTCAACTATTCGATGAGAAACAGCTACAATCACGTAACAAGCCATTCTAAGCTTACAAATCACCGAATCGGTCAACCCTTCGATGAGAATCAATTACAATCACATAACAAGCCATTCTGACGTTACAAATCAATGAATCGGTCAATCATTTGATGAGATTCAGCTACAATAATGTAACAAGCCATTTTGAGCTTACAAATCAGCAAATCGGTTAACCATTTGATGAGAATCAGCTACAATCACGTAACAACCATTCTGAGCTTACAAATCACCAAATCGCTCAACTGTTATTAGCGATTCTGAGCTTACAAATCACCAAATAGGTCAACCATTCAATGTGAATCAGCTACAATCACATGAAAAGCCATTTTGAGCTTACAAATCATTGAATCGGTCAACCGTGCGATGAGAATCAGCTAGAATCACGTAACAAGCCTTTCTGAGCTTACAAATCACTAAATTGGTCAACCATTCAATGATAATCAGCTACAATCATGTAACAAGCCATTCTGAGCTTATAAATCATTCAATAGGTCAACCGTTTGATGAGAATCAGCTACAATCATGTAAATAGCCATTTTGAGCTTATAGATCACCGAATTAGTCCACTGTTTGATGAGAATCAGACACAATCATGTAACAAGCCATTATGAGCTTACAAATCATCAAATCAATGAACCATTCGGTGAGAATCAGCTACAATCATATAACAAGCCATTCTGAGCTTACAAATCATTGAATCAGTCAATCATTCGATGATAATCATCTACAATCACGTAACAAGCCATTCTGAACTTACAAATCATCGAATCAGTCAATCGTTTGATGAGAATCAACTACTATCACGTAAAAAGCCATTTTGAGCTTACAAATCATTGAATCAATCAACTGTTCAATGAAAATCAGCTACAATCACGTAACAAGGTATTCCAAGCTTACAAATCACCGAATCAATCAACCGTTCGACGAGAATCAGCTAGAATCATGTAACAAGCCTTTCTGAGCTTACAAATCACTGAATCGATCAACCGTTAGATGAAAATCAACTACAATCATGTAACAAGCAATTCTAAGCTTACAAATCCCTGAATCGGTCAACCGTTCATTGAGAATCAACTACAATCACGTAACAAGCCATTATGAGCTTACAAATCACTGAATCACTCAAGTGTTTGATGAGAATCAATTATAATCACGTAGCAAGCCATTCTAAGCTACAATCACGTAACAAGCCATTTCGATGAGAATCAGCTACAATCAAGTAACAAGCCATTTCGAGCTTACAAATCATAGAATCAGTCAACTGTTCGATGAGAATCAGCTCCAATCACGTAACAAGTCATTCTGAGCTTACAAATCATTGTATTGATCAACTGTTAACAAGCTATTTTGAACTTAGAAATTATCAAATCGGTCAACCATTCGATGAGAATTAGGTGCAATCACATAACAAGCCATTCTGAGCTTACAATTCATCGAATCGGTCAACCATTTGATGAGAATCAGCTACAATCATGTAACAAGCCATTCTACACTTACAAATCATCGAATCAGTCGACTATTTAATAAGAATCAATTATAATCATGTAACAAGCCATTCTGAGCTTAGAAATTATTGAATTGGTCAACCGTTCGATAAGAATCAACTACAATCACATAAAAAGTCATCCTAGCTTACAAATCAATGTATTGGTAAACAGTTTGATGAGACTCAGCTACAATCATGTAACGAGCCATTCTGAGCTTACAAATCACCAAATCTATCAACCATTTGTTGAGAATCAATCACAATCACGTAACAAGCCATTATGAGCTTACAAATCACCCATTCGGTCAACTGTTGGATGAGAATCAGCTACAATCACATAACAAGCCATTCTGAGCTTACAAATAACCGAATAGGTAAACCGTTTGATGAGAATCAGCTACAATCATGTAACAAGCCATTCTGAGCTCACAAATCATCGAATCGGTCAACCATTCAATGAGAATCAACTACAATAATGTAACAAGGCATTCTAAGCTGACAAATCACTGAATCAGTCAACCGTTCGATGAGAATTACCTACAATTACGTAACAAGCCATTTTGAGCTTACAAATCAATGAATCGGTGAACCATCCGATAAGAATTAGCTACAATCATGTAACAAGATATGCTCAGCTGACAAATCATCGAATCAGTCAACCGTTTGATGATAATTAATTAAAATCATGTAACAAGCCATTTCGGGCTTACAAATCACCAAATCGGTCAACCGTTCGATGAGAATTACCTACAATGATGTAACAAACTATTTTGAGCTTACAAATCACTCAATCGATCAACCGTTTGATGAAAATCAGCTACAATCACGTAACAAGCCATTCTGAGCTTACAAATTATCGAATCGTTCAACCATTCGATGAGAATCAGATACAATCACGTAACAAGACATTCTGAGCTTACAAATCATCGAATCAGTGAATTGTTTGATGAGAATCAACTATAATCACGTGAAAAGCCATTCTGACCTTACAAATAACTGAATCGGTCAACCATTGGATGAGAATCAGCTACAAACATGTAAAAAGTTATTCTGACCTTACAAATCATCGAATTGGTCCATTGTTCAATGAGAATTAACTACACTCACATAACAAGTGATTATGAGCTTACAAATAACCGAATCGGTCAACTATTCGATGAGAATCAACTCCAATCATGTAACAAGCCATTCTGAGCTTACAAATCACCAAATCGGTCAACCGTTCCCTGAGAATCAGCTACAATAATGTAGCAAGCCATTCCTAGCATACAAATCATTGAATTGGTCAAGCGTTCGATAAGAATCAGCTTCAATAAGGTAACAAGCCATTCTGAGCTTACAAATCACCAAATCGGTCAACCGTTTAATGAGAACCAACTACAATCACGTAACAAGCCATTCTGAGCTTACAGATCATAATATCAGTCAATCGTTAGATGAGAATCAGTTACAATCATGTAACAAGCCATTCTGAGCTTTCAAATCAGTGAATCAGTCAACCGTTCGATGAGAATCAATTACAATCACATAACAAACTAGTCTGAGCTTACAAATCCCTTAATCGGTGAACCATTCGATGAGATTTAGCTACAATCACGTAACAAGCTACTTTGAGCTTACAAATCACCAAATCGGTCAACCGTCCAATGAGAATCAGCTACAATAATGTAAAAAGCCATTATAAGCTTACAAATCACCGAATCGGTCAACCGTTCGATGAGAGTTAGCTCCAATCAAATAACATGCCATTCTGAGCTTACAAATCATTAAATCGGTCAACCGTTGGATGAGAATCAACTACAATCATGTAAAAAGCCATTCTTAGCTTATAAATCACCGAATCTGTCCATCGTTTGTGTAGAATTAGCTACAATCACGTAACAAGCCATTATGAGCTTACAAATCACCAAATTGGTGAACCGTTTGATGAGAATCACCTATAAGCATGTAACAAGCCATTCTGAGCTTACAAATCATCGAATCGGTGAATCGTTCAATGAGAATCAGCTACAGTCACGTAAGAAGCCATTACGATCTTACAAATCATAGAATCGGTCAACCCTGAGATGAGAATTAGCTACAATCACATAACAAGCCATTTCAAGCCTACAACTCATCGAGTCGGTCAACCATTAGATGATAATCAGCTACAAACACGTAAAAAGTCATTCTTAGCTTAGAAATCACTGAATCAGTCAACCGTTTGAGGAAAATTGGCTACAATCACGTAACAAGCAATTCTTAGCTTACAAATCACTGAATCGGTCAACCGTTGGTTGAGAAATCGCTACAATCATGTAACAAGCCATTCTGAACTTACAAATCATCGATTCGGTCAACCATTCGATGAGAATCAGCTACAATAACTTATCAAGCCATTCTGAGCTTACAAATCATCGAATCGGTCAACCGTTAGATGAGAATCAACTACAATCATGTAATAAGCTATTCTGAGCTTACAAATCACCAAATTAGTCAATCATTCGATGAGAATGAGGTATAATCATGTAACAAGCTATTTTGACCTTACATATCACTGAATCGTACAACTGTTCGATGCAAATCAATAACAATCACGTAACAAGCCATTCTGAGCTTACGAATCACTGAATCGGTCAACCCTTCAATGAGAATCAGGTACAATCACATAACAAGCCCTTTTGAGGTTACATTTTATGAGAAACAGCTACAATAATTTAACAAGCCATTCTGAGCTTACAAATAATCAAAAAAGTTAATGATTTGATGAGAATTAGCTACAATCACATAAAAGCCATTCTGAGCTTACAAAGCACCGAATCAGTCAACCATTTAATGAGAATCAATTACAATCATGTAACAAGCCATTCTAAGCTTACAAATCACCAAATCGGTCAACCGTTCGATGAGAATCAACTACAATCAACTAACCAGCCATTTTGAGCTGATAAATAACTGAATTGGTCAACCATTCGATGAGAATCAACTACAATTACATAACAAGCCATTCTAAGCTTACAAATCACCGAATCGGTGAACCGTTTGATGAGAATCAGCTCTGATCACATAACATGCCATTCTGAGCTTACAAATCATTGAATCGGTCAACCATTGGATGAGAAACAACTACAATCACGTAAAAAGCCATTCTTAGCTTATAAATCACCGAATCTGTCCACTGTTTGTGTAGAATTAGCTACAATCATGTAACAAGCCATTATGAGCTTACAAATAATTGAATCGGTGAACCGTTTGATGAGAATCAGCTACAAGCATGTAACAAGCTATTATGAGCTTACAAATCATCGAATTGGTCAACTTCTCGATGAGAATCAACAACAATCACATAACAAGCCATTCTGAGCTTACAAATCATTGAATTGATAAACCGTTAGATGAGAATCAGCTACAATCACGTAATAAGCCATTCTGAGCTTGCAAATCACTAAATCGGTCAATCGTTTGATGAGAATCAATTATAATCATGTAACAAGCTATTTTAAGTTTACAAATCACCGAATCGGCAACCGTTCGATCAGAATCAGCTACAATCACATAACAAGCAATTGTGAACTTACAAATAATCAAATTGGTCAACCATTTGATGAGAATCAACTACAATCACATAAAAAGCCATTCTGAGCTTAAAAATCATTAAATTGATCAATCGTTCGATGATAATCAGCTACTATAAATGTAAAAAGCCATTGTGAGCTTACAAATCAAAGAATCAGTCAACCGTGAGATGATAATCTCCTACAATCATGTAACAAGCCATTCTGAGCCTACAACTCACTGAATTGGTCAACCTTTCGAGGAGAATCGACTACAATCACATAACAAGCCATTCTTAGCTTAAAAATCATTGAATCGGTCAATCGTTTGATGAGAATAAGCTACAATCAAGTAACAAGCCATTCTAAGTTTACAAATCACCGAATCGGTCAACCGTTAGATGAGACTTAGCTACAATCACGTAACAAGTTATTTTGAGCTTACAAATCACCAAATTAGTCAACCGTTCAATGAGAATCAAGTACAATCATGTAACAAGCTATTCTGAGCTTACAGATCATCGAATCATTCAACTGTTCGATGAAAATCAATAACAATTATGTAAGAAGTCATTTTGGGCTTACGAATCATCAAATCGGTCAACCATTCGATGAGAATTAGCTACAATCATGTAACAAGCCCTTTTGAGCTTACAAATCATCAAATCGGTCAACTAATCGGTCAATCATTTGATGAGAATTAGCTACAATCACGTAATAATACATTTTGAGCTTACAATGCACCAAATCAGTCAACCGTTCGATGAGAATAAGCTACAATTATGTAACAAGCTGTTCTGAGCTTACAAATCACTGAATCGGTCAACCGTTCGATGAGAGTCAGCTACAATCATCTAATAAGCCACTCTGAGCTTACAAATCAATGAATCGATCAACCGTTGGATGAGAAATAGCTACAATCACGTAAAAAGCCATTCTTAGCTTACAAATCACTAAATCGGTCAACCGTTCGATGAGAATCACCTAAGATCACGTAACAAGCGATTATGAGCTTACAAATCACCGAATCGATGAACCGTTCGATGAGAATCAGCTACAAGCACATAACAAGCCATTCTGAGTTTAGAAATCATCAAATCGGTCAACCGTTCAATGAGAATAAGCTACAATTATGTAACAAGTCATTCTGAGCTTACAAATCACTGAATCAATCAACCATTCGATAAAAATAGCTACAATCATGTAACAAGCCATTTTGAGCCTAGTAATCATCGAATCAGTCAACCGTTCGATGAGAATAAGCTACAATCAAATAACAAGGTATTCTGAGCATATAAATCATCGAATCGGTCAACCGTTCGATGAGAATCAACTACAATCATGTAACAAGCCATTCTGCGCATATAAATCACCGAATCGGTCAACCGTTCGATGAGAATCAGCTACAATCATGTAAAAAGCCATTCTTAGCTTACAAATCACCGAATCGGTACACCATTCGATGAGAATCAGCTACAATAATGTAACAAGCCATTATTACAAATCACCGATCGATAAACCGTTTGATGAGAATCAGCTACAATCATGTAACAAGGCATTCTGAACTTAGAAATCATTGAATCGGTCAACCATTCGATGAGAATCAAGTGCAATTACGTAACAAGCCATTTTGAGCTTACAAATCAGTGAATCGGTCAACCATTTGATGAGAATCAGCTACAATCACGTAACAAGCCATTCTAAGCTTACAATCGAATCGGTGAACCATTTGATGAAAATCAATTATAATCACGTAACAAGCAATTCTAAGCTTAGAAATCACCGAATTGATCAACTGTTCAATGAGAATTAGCTACAATCACGTAACAAGCCATTCTAATCTTACAAATCACCGAATCGGTCAATCGTTTAATGACAATCAGCTACAATCACGTAACAAGCCATTTTGAGCTTACAAATCACTGAATCGATCAACTGTTCGATGAGAATTAGCTACAATCATGTAGCAAGCCATTCTGAGCTTACAAATCACTGAATCGATCAATCGTTCGATGATAATTAGCTACAATCATGTAAAAAGCCATTCTGAGTTTACAAATTACTGAATCGATCAACCGTTTGATGAGACTCAACTACAATCGAATGGTTGACCGATTCAATGATTTGTGAGCTCAAAATAGCTTGTTACATGATTGTAGTGTATTCTCATTGAACGATTCACTGATTCATTATTTGTAAGCTCAGAATAGCTTGTTACATGATTGTAGCTGATTCTAATCAAATAGTTCACCGATTCAGTGAATTGTCGGTCAACCATTCGATGAGAAGTAGCTACAATCATAACAAGTCATTCTGAGCTTACAAATCATTGAATTGATCAACCGTTCGATGAAAATCAACTACAATCACGTAACAAGCCATTTTGAGATTACAAATCACCGAACCAATCAATCTTTTGAGATTATAAATCATCGAATCGGTCAACCGTTTGATGAGAATTAGCTACAATCATGTAACAAGCCATTTGAGTTGACAAATCACCGAATCGATCAACCGTTCGATGAGAATCAGCTACAATCACGTAACAAGTCATTCAGAGCTTACAAATCACCGAATTTGTCAATTGTTCGATGAGAATCAATAACAATCATGTAACAAGCCATTCTGAGCTTACAAATCACCGAATCAGTCAACCGTTCGGTGAGAATCAACTACAATCATGTAACAAGCCATTCTGAGCTTACAAATGATCGAATCGATCAACCGCTTCATGAGAATCAGCTAACCGTCACGTAATTTTGAGGTTACAAATCACTGAATCAGTCAACCATTAGATGAGAATCAGCTACAATCAGGTAACAAGCCGTTCTGGGCTTACAAATCACAAAATCAATCAACTGTTCAATGAGAATTAGCTACAATCATGTAAAATGCCACTCTGAGCTTACAAATCATGGAATCAGTCAACTGTTTGATGAGAATCAGCTACAATCATGTAACAAGCCAGTATGAGCTTGCAAATCATCAAATCAATGAACCATTCAATTAGAATAAGCTACAATCATGTAACAAGCCATTTTGAGCTTACAAATCATCGAATCAGTCAACCATTCGATGAGAATCAGCTACAATCACGTAACAAGCCATTCTGAACTTACAAATCATCGCATCAGTCAATCGTTTGATGAGTATCAGCTAATCTCACGTAAAAAGCTATTTTGAGCTTACAAATCACTCAATCAATCAACCGTTCAATGAAAATTACCTACAATCACGTAACAAGGCATTTCGAGCTTACAAATCATCAAATCGGTCAACCATTCGATGAGAATCAACTACAATCATGTAACAAGCCATTTTGAGCTTACAAATCACTGAATCGATCAATGGTTAGATGAGAATCAGCTACAATCACGTAACAAGCCATTCTGAGCTTACAAATCACCGAATCGGTCTACCATTCGATGAGAGTCAGCTACAATCACGTAACGAGCCATTCGGAGCTTAGAAATTACCGAATCAGTCAACCGTTTGATGAGAATCAGCTACAATCATGTAACAAGCCATTCTAAACTTACAAGTCATCGAATCGGTCAATCATTTGATGTGAATCAATTATAATCACATAGCAAACTATTCTAAGCTTACAAATCATCAAATATGTCAATTGTTCGATGAGAATCAGCTACAATAATGTAACAAGCCATTTCAAGCTTACAAATTACTGAATCGGTCAACCGTTTAATGAGAATCAACTACAATCATGTAACAAGCCATTCTGAGCTTAGAAATCACCAAATCAATCAACTGTTAGATGAGAACCAAGTACAATCATGTAAAAAGCCATTCCAAGCTTACAAATCATTGAATCGGTCCACTGTTCAATGAGAATTAGCGACAATCATGTAACAAGCCATTCTGAGCTTACAAATTGCTGAATCGGTGAACCCTTTGATGAAAATCAGCCAGAATCAGATAATAAGCCATTTTGATCTTTCAAATCACCGAATCAATCAACCGTTCGATGAGAATCAACTACAATTATGTAACAAGCCATTCTAAAGTTACAAATCACTGAATCAGTCAACCACTTAATGAGAATCTGCTACAATCACGTTAGAAAGTAAAGTCCACCAAGATAACTGAGAGGTGGGGGGTTGAATCAGTTATCAAATAATTATAACTTTTATCATCGTCAACAACATTAAACCATGTAAGCAATACAATTACCAACCATAGAAAGATATTCATACACAATTACATAATAACACAAGATATGTTGACTAGGGAACCTCTTGATCAAAGAGTAAACCCCCGGTGGGAATGATGGCCACAAAAGATGCACTAATATGAATATTCTTTGTGAAAGGATAGACTCTGTTAGGAGTCTTATGAAATACATTCAGTACATATAAATCCCTGTTAGGAGATTTTGAGTCTTTGTTAAAAGATTCTAACCCTATTAAGAGTTATGGAAGACAGAAGGACCCACTGCCCAAATAGCTTTAGGGTAAGATCACTGAACTCATTGTTCAAATAATCTTTGCATTATTCAATAGAATAATATGTTACCTCTTCTCTGACTGTGCCAACCGCACTCACTGTTACATCAGATCTCAATTTCAGATCTTTGTACTTCGCATGTCTTCCTTCACAATTTCACTCTCATACTTAGCTCTTTCCTTTACTTCATGCATACCACATCACATCTCAACACTACAACAAGGAAAAACATTCCTTCCTTTATACCACACTCAAATAATTACAAATGAGTCGGCACATAATTACAAAATAAAATATTCCACATGCTACACCAAAATTACATAAAACTATCAGCTTCCAAATATAATAAATCTTCACTCATGTGATTTCGAAGTTTGTGCTATCATCCACATCACTATCAATATGTTTCTAACTTCCCTTTAACTGTGCAAAGTCAGACTCCATCCCAATTAGGAGATATCATCTGATTACCAAAAATCGCTACTCAAGAACACTGCCTAAATATCGCTTCCACCAAAATGATCATAACTTTCATGAATAAATGAATTACTATCTGCGCTCTTAACCATAGACATATAACATATCAAAGAGTATATCCTTAACGTCACATAGCTCCAACTGCAATATCCCACGTGCGCTAATCAAAACATTGTCTGCTTCTCTGCAAGTCTTCAGTAAACACTGTGTTGACATCAATGACAATCATAGTCATGATCACAACAACATCTGCTACAAAATGGGTGCCAAACACTTTAGCATTCATTCCTAACAATCTCCCCCATTGGCATTGATGGCAACATAGATGAGAAAACATCCAATGTTCCAAAAATCCAATACTGCAACACTGCTTCTTCAAATCCTCTTCATCAATCAAATCTTGCTTCATTATCCTGTTCAGTTCTCATATATTGTTTTTCATGCATACTTCTCCCCCATTGACATCAATGATAGAAATTTCATCACTAAGTCAACAACAACTCAATGTCAAAAGACACTATTCAGAAAATACATTTACTAGAGTCCTCCTGACTCAGCTCAGATACACGTACTCCCCCATAGAGAAAGTACCAACATCCAGTCCAGAAGAAAGATAGGGCTCATATATTACTGGATGGATGCAACCAACTACATCATTACTCAAAAGTAGGCTGGGGCATAACCCCAAGCATACCTCTCAGATACTCAAATGTATCTTTAGGAAAAGGCTTAATAAATATGTCTGCTATCTGTTCCTTTGTGCTTATGTAATCCAGTCTAACTTCTTTTTCAGCAACTTTCTCTCTTACAACATGATACTTGATCTCTATATGTTTTGTCTTAAAATGTAGTATAGGATTCTTAGACATACTAACTGTACTAGTGTTTTCACAATGTATAACAATAGGTTCAACAAATTTAATTTCAATATCCTTCAGCATCTGCTTCATCCAAATTAGATTACAATTTTTTGTTGCTACTACATACTCTGCTTCTGCTGTGCTTTGTGAAATATAATTCTGCTTCTTGCTTAGCCAAGAAACTAATCTTCCTCCAAGGAAAAATGCTCCTCCACTGGTGCTTTTCTTATCATCAACACTGCCTCACCAATCAGCACCTGTCCATTGTGCCTCTTAAATATCTCAGTATCCTCTTTATTGTTGCATAATGTGATTTTCTAGGTTCAACTTGAAATCTTGCTACAATTCCTTCTGAATGTGCTATATCTGGTCTTGTGTGTGTCAAATACTATAATCCTCCAATCATGGATCTATATTTCTTCTGCTCAACTGTCAGTGTTTCATCTGTGCTAGATAACTTATGTCTAGTTACCATAGGTGTTCCAACTGGTTTACAATCCTTCATTCCAAATCTTTTTAGCAAATCATTCAAGTACTTTGTTTGACTTACAAAGATACCATCATTGTTTTGTGTTATCTGTAATCTCAAAAAGTATTTCATCTCACCAATCATACTCATTTCAAATTCAATCTTCATTTCATCAACAAATTTGTCACTAGCTTCATCTTCTCCTCCAAAAATAATGTCATCAACAAAAATAACTATAATCAACAAACCATTTTCAATTTCTTTTGTGTACAGATTGCTATCAACTATTCCTTTAGCAAATCTCAACTTTAACAAATACTTATCCAGTCTTGCATACCAAGTTCTAGGTGCTTGCTTTAGTCCATATAATGCTTTCTTCAGTTTACATACCATGTCTCCTTCTTGAGTCAAAGGAAAACCTTCAAGCTACTCAATGTAGACTTCTTTTTCCAATTCTCCATTTAGAAATGCTGACTTCACATCCATTTGATACACTTTGAATTTCTTAAAAGCTGCATAAGCCAAAAACATTCTTACTGCTTCAATTCTTGCTACTGGTGCAAAAGTTTATTCATAGTCAATTCCTTCTTGCTGTGAGTATCCCTTACATACCAATCTTGCTTTGTTTCTTACAACTTCTCCTTGTTCATTCATCTTGTTTCTAAATACCCATTACAATCACATTCTTATCTTTAGGTCTAGGGACCAATTCCCATGTCTTGTTCTTTTCTATTTGGTCTAGTTTTTCTTTCATAGCATTAATTCAATGTTCATCTTCACAAGCTTCACTAGTAGATTTAGGTTCAATTTGAGAAATCAAATATAAATGTACCTTATTCTGAGTCAGAACTCCTCTGTCCAAACTTCCAATAAGTTGTTCAACAGGATGATGTCTTGATAAATACTTGTTCGGTGTCATAGTCTCAGATCTTGCTTCAATTGTAGATTCTTCTCTAAATTTCTCTCTGGTTTCTTCAGCATGACTTTCATTCAACAATTCACTGTCACCTTCATAGAATAATTCAGTAGTTTCAGTGTTAGGCTTAGGATGAGCTTCTTCATCAGATTCATAATCAAGCATTCTTTCCTAAATTTTGAACTTTTCATCAATTTTAACATTTGCACTCTCAACAATAGTTTTAGTTCTCTTATTGTAACATCTATATGCTTTTCTCTTCAAAGAATATCCAAGAAAAATACCTTCATCACTTCTAGGATCAAACTTTCCAATATCATCATCTCTCTTTATATAACATTTCTTTCAAAAATTCTAAAATACTTAACTGAGGGTGCATGTCCAAACCATAATTCATAAGGTGTCTTGTCTGTGTCTACTCTGATTTGTACTCTATTCATTGTATATATTGTTGTATTCACTGCTTCTCTCCAAAATGTCTTTGCTAAATCATTCTCAAATAACATAGCTTTTGTTGCTTCAGTCACTGATCTATTTCTTCTTTCCGCAATACCATTTTGTTTAGGTGTTTTAAGGGCTGAAAATTATCTCTTAATACCATTCACTTCACAAAAAAATATTAAACTCTCTAGAAGTAAATTCTGAGCTTACAAATCATTAAATCGGTCAACCATTCGATGAGATTCAGCTACAATCATGTAACAAGCTATCCTGAGCTTGAAAATCACCAAATCGGTCAACCATTCAATGAGAATCAGCTACAATCACAAAACAAGCCATTTTGAGCTTACAAATCACTGAATCGGTCAACCGTTCCATGAGAATTAGCTACAATCATGTAACAAGCCATTCTGACCTTACAAATCACCAAATTGGTCAACCATTCGATGAGAATCAGCTACAATCATGTAACAAGTCATTCTGAGCTTACAAATCACCAAATCAGTCAACTGTTTGGTGAGAGTCAGCTAAAATCATGTAACAAGCTATTTTGAGCTTACAAATCACTAAATCGGTCAACTAATTGATGAGAATCAGCTACAATCACCTAACAAGTCATTTTGAGGTTACAAATTACTGAATTGGTCAATCGTTCGATGAGAATCAACTACAATTATATAACAACCCATTCTGAGCGAACAAATCACCCAATTGGTCAACCGTTCAATGATAATTAGCTACAATCATGTAACAAGCCATTCTTAGCTTAAAAATCAACGAATTGATCAACCATTAGATGAGAATCAGCTACAATCACGTAATAAGCAATTGTGAGTTTACAAATCACCAAATCAGTCAACCGTTCGATGAAAATCAATTATAATAACGTAAAAAACCATTATGAGCTTACAAATCACTGAAACGGTCAACCATTTGCTGAGAATCAATTACCATCACATAAAAAGCCATTTTGAGCTTACCAATCACCGAATCGATCAAGCCATTCTAAGCTTACAAATTACCAAATCTAACAAATCATTCTGAGCTTACAAATGGCTGAATCGGTCAATCATTCGATGAGAATCAGCTATAATCACGTAAAAAGCCATTATGAGCTTAAAAATCATTGAATCGGTCAACCGTTCGATGAGAATCACCTAAAATCACATAACAAGCCATTCTAAGCTTACAAATCACCGAATCGGTGAATCGTTCGATTAGAATCAGCTACAATTATGTAACAAGCCATTTTGAGCTTACAAATCACTGAATTGGTTGACTATTCGATGAGAATCAATTGCAATCACGTCACAAGCCATTCTGAGCTTACAAATCATTGAATCGGTCAACCATTCAATGAGATTCAGCTTCAATCACATAACTAGCCAATCTGAGTGTGCAAATCATTGAATCGATCAACCGTTCGATGAGAATCAGCTACAATCATGAAACAAGCCATTTTGAGCTTACAAATCACCAAATCGGTGAACCATTCGATTAGAATCGACTACAATTACGTAACAAGAAATTTTGAGCTTACAAATCACCGAATCGGTCGACCGTTCGATGAGAATCAATTGCAATCATGTCACAAGCCATTCTAAGCTTACAAATCATTGAATCGATCAACCATTCGATGAGATTTAGCTACAATCATGTAACAAGCTATCCTGAGCTTGCAAATCACTGAATCGGTTAACCGTTTGATGAGAATCAGCTACAATCATGAAACAAGCCATTCTGAGCTTACAAATCATCGAATCGATCAACCGTTCTATGAGAATCAGCTACAATCATGTAACAAGCCATTCTAAGCTTACAAATCACCAAATCGGTCAACCGTTAAATGAGAATCAGCTACAATCATGTAACAATTCATTCTGAGCTTACAAATCACCAAATCGGTCAACTATTTGGTGAGAGTTAGCTAAAATCATATAACAAGCCATTCTGACCTTACAAATCACTGAACTGGTCAACCAATTGATGAGAATCAGCTACAATCACCTAACAAGTCATTTTGAGCTTACAAATTGCTGAATCGGTCAACCGTTCGATGAGAATCAGCTATAATTATGTAACAACCCATTCTGGGTGAAGAAATCACCCAATCAGTCAACCGTTTGATGAGAATCAGCAACAATCACATAAAAAGCCATTCTAAGCTTGTAAATCACTGAATTTGTCAACCGTTCCATGAGAATCAACTACAATCACTAAATTGGTCAACCGTTTGATGAGAATGAATTACAATCACGTAACAAGCCATTTTGAGCTTACAAATCAATGAATTGCTAAACCATTCAATGAAAATCAATTACAATTATGTAACAAGCCATTCTGAACTTACAAATCACTGAATCGGTCAACTGTTTGATGAGAATCAATTACAATCACGTAATAAACCATTTTGAGCTTACAAATCATCGAATCATTCAACCGTTCGATGAGAATTAGCTACTATTACCTAACAAGCAATTTTGACCTTACAAATCATCGAATTGGTTAATTGTTGTCCAATGAAAATCAACTAGAATCATGTAACAAGCCAATCTGAGCTTACAAATAACTAAATCTGTCAATCGTTTGATGAGAATCAATTACAATCACATAACAAGTCATTCTGATCTTACAAATCACCAAATGGGTCAACCGTTCGATGAGAATCAGTTACAACAACGTAACAAGCCATTCTAAGCTTACAAATCACCAAGTTATTCAACCGTTCAGTGAGAATCAGCTACAATCATGTAAATAGCTATTTTGAGCTTACAAATCATTGAATCGGTTAATTGTTGGATGAGAATCAGATACAATCACATAACAAGTCATTTTGAGCTTACAAATCGCTAAATCGGTTAACCGTTTGATGAAAATTAGCTACAATCACGTAAAAAGCCATTCTGAGCTAACAAATCACTGAATCGGTCAACCATTCGATGAGAATCAATTACAATCACGTAAAAAGCCATTTTGAGCTTACAAATCACTGAATCGGTCAACTATTCGATGAGAATTAATTACAATCATGTAACAAGCCATTCTATGCTTACAAATCACCGAATCGATCAACAATTTGATGAGAATCAGCTATAATCACGTCACAAGAAATTATGAGCTAACAAATCACCAAATCGGTGAATTGTTTGATGAGAATCAGCTACAATCACATAATAAGCCATTCTGAGCTTACAAATCACAGAATAGATCAATCGTTGGATGAGAATCAATTGCAGTCATGTCACAAGCCATTTTGAGCTTACAAATCATTGAATCGGTCACCGTTCGATTGGATTCAACTACAATAATGTGACAAGCCATTCTGAGATTACAAATCACCAAATTGGTCAACTGTTTGGTGAGAATCAGCTACAATCACGTAACGAGCCATTCTCAGCTTCCAACTCATCAAGTCAGTGTACTGTTCGGTGACAATCAGCTGTAATCACCGAATTGGTCAAGCATTTGATGAGAATCAACTATAATCACGTAGCCATTCGAGCTTACAAATCACCGAATTGGTCAATTGTTTGATGACAATCAATTAAAATCACGTAACAAGCCATTCTGATCCTAATCGAAGAATAGTTCGATGTGAATCAACTATAATCATGTAACAAGCTATTCTGAGCTTACAAATCATCAAATCGGTTAACCAATCGATGAGCATTAGCTACAATCACATAACAAACCATTCTGAGCTTACAAATCACCGAATTGATGAATCGTTCAATGAGAATCAACTACAATCATATAACAAGTCATTCTGTGTTTACAAATCACTGAATAGGTCAACCATTCGATGAGAATCAATTACAATCATGTCACTAGCCATTCTAAGCTATTCGAGCTTACAAAACATCGAATTGGTCAACCATTCAATGAGAATCAGCTACAATCACGTAACAAACAATTCTGAACTTACAAATCAATGAATTGGTAAACCGTTTTATGATAATTAGCTACAATTATGTAACAAACCATTTTGAGCTTTGTAATCACTGAATTGGTCAACCGTTGGATGAGAATCAACTACAATCACCTAACAAGCCATTCTGAGCTTACCAATCACCGAATCGGTCAACCGTTCGATGAGAATCAATTTTAATAACATAACAAGCCATTCTGTGCTTACACATCACTGAATCGGTCAACCTTTCGATAAGAATCAGCGACAATCACGTAACAAGCCATTCTGAGCTTAAAAACTATTGAATCAGTCAACTGTTCGATGAGAATCAACTACAATCACATAACAAACTATTTTGAGCTTACAAATAACCAAATCAGTCAACCGTTCGATGAGAATTAGCTACAATCATGTAACAAGCCATTTTGAGCTTACAAATCACCAAAATGGTCAACTATTAGATGAGAATCAATTACAATCATATAACAAGTCATACTAAGCTTACAAATCACTGAATCGGTCAACTATTCGATGAGAATCAATTACATTATGTAACAAGCCATTCTGAGCTTACAAATCACTGAAATAGTCAACCGTTCGGTGAAAATCAGCTACAATCACGTAACAAATCATTCTAAGCTTACAAATCACTGAATCGGTCAATCGTTTAATGAGAATCAGCTACAATCACATAACAAGTCATTTTCAGCTTACAAATCGCTGAATCGATCAACAATTCGATGAGAATCAGCTAAAATCATGTAACAAGCCATTCTGAGCTTAAAAATCACAAAATCGGTCAACCATTCGGTGAGAGTCAATTACAATCACGTAAAAAGCCATTCTGAGCTTATAAATCACTAAATGGGTCAACTATTTGATGACAGTCAATTACAATCATGTAACAAAACATTCTAAGCTTACAAATTATCGACTCGGTCAATGGGTTGATGAGAATCAACTACAATGACGTAAAAAGTCATTTTGAGCTTAGAAATCACCGCATCGGTCACACGTTCGATGAGAATCAGCTACAATCACATAACAAACCATTTTGAGCTTATAAATCATCGAATTGGTAAACAGTTTGATGAGAATCAGCTACAATCACGTAACAAGCTATTCTAAGCTTACAAATCACCGAATCGGTCAATCGTTCAATGAGAATCAGCTACAATCACGCAACAAGACATTATGAGATTACAAATCACCAAATCGGTCAATCATTCGATGAGAATCAATTACAATTACATTACAAGCCATTGTGAGCTTAAAAACCATCTAATCGATCAACCGTTCGAGGAGATTCAGCTACAATCACCTAACAAGCCATTTTGAGCTTGCAAATCACCGAATCGGTCAACCGTTTGATGAGAATCAGCTACAATCACGTAACAAGCCATTCTGAGCTGACAAATCAACAAATCGGTCAACTATTCGATGATAATCAACTGCAATCTTATAACAAGCCATTTTGAGCTTACAAATCACCAAATCGGTCAACCATTTGATGAGAATCGACAACAATCACGTAACAAGCCATTATGAGCTTACAATTCACCAAATTAGTCAACTATTCGATGAGAATTAGCTACAATAAAGTAACAAGCCATTCTGAGGTTACAAATCACTGAATCGGTGAACCGTTCAATCAAAATCGGCTACAATCACGTAACAAGCCATTCTAAGCTTATAAATCATTGAATCTGTCAATCGTTCGATGAGAATAAATTACAATAATGTAACAAGCCATTCTGAGCCTATCAATCACGGAATCACTCATTCATTCGATGAGAATTAGCTACAATCATGTAACAAGCCATTCTGAGGTTACAAATCACCGAATCGGTGAACAGTTTAATCAGAATCGGCTACAACAACATAACAAGCCATTTTGAGCTTACAAATCATAGAATCAGTCAATCGTTCAATGAAAATAAATTACAATCATATAACAAGCTATTTTGAGCTTACAAATCACTAAATCAATTAACTATTCGGTGAGAATCAACTACAATCACATAACAAGTAATTATGAGTTTACAAATCACTGAAGCAGTCAACCAATTGATGAGAATCAGCTACAATCACCTATCAAGTCATTCTAAGCATAGAAATCGCTAAATCTATCAACCGTTCGATGCGAATCATCTACAATCACGTAACAAGCCATTCTGAGTTTACAAATCACTGAATTAGTCAACCGCTTGATAAGAATCAGCTACAATCATGTAACAAGCCATTCTAAGTTTACAAATTATGGAATTAGTCAACTGTTTGATGAGAATCACCTACAATACAGTAACAAGTCATTCTGAGCTTATAAATCATCAAATCAGTGAACCCTTCGGTGAGAATCACCTATAATCACGTAACAAGCCATTCTGAGCTTACAAATCACCGAATTTGTCAAGCGTTCAATGAAAATTAATTAAAATCATGTATTATGCCATTTTGAGCTTACAAATCATTGAATCGGTCAACCATTCGCTGAGAATCAACTACAATCATGTAACAAGCCATTCTGAGCTTACAAATCACTGAATCAATCAATCGTTCGGTGAGAATCAGCTACAATCATGTAACAAGCCATTTTGAGCTAACAAATCACCAAACCGGTCAATCGTTTGATGAGAATCAACTACAATAATGTAACAAGCCATTCTAAGCTTACAAATCGCTGAATCGGTCAACCGTTTGATAAGAAGCAATTACAATCATGTAACAAGCCATTTTGAGTCTGTAAATAACTGAATTGGTCAACCATTCGATAAGAATCAATTACAATCACATAACAAGGCATTCTGAGCTTACAAATCACCGAATCGGTCAACGGTTCGGTGAGAATCAGCTACAATCATGTAACAAGCTAGTCTGAGCTTACAAATCACTGAATTAGTTAACCGTTTGATGAGAATCAGCTAGAATCACATAACAAGCCATTTTGAGATTACAAATCATCGAATTGGTAAACCGTTTGATGAGAATCAACTACAATCACGTAACAAGCCATTCTAAGCTTACAAATCACTGAATTGGTCAATCATTCGATGAGAATCAGCTACAATCACGTAACAAACCATTTTGAGATTACAAATCACCAAATCGGTCATTCATTCCATGAGAATTAATTACAATCACGTCACAAGCAATTATGAGATTAAAAACCATGGAATCGGTCAACCATTCGATGAGATTCAGCTATAATCACCTAAAAAGCCATTCTGAGCTTGCCAATTGCCGAATCGGTCAACTGTTCGATGAGAATCAGCTACAATCACGTAACAAGCCATTGTGAACTTACAAATCACCAAATTGCTCAACTGTTCGTGAGAATCAATTACAATCTTGTAACAAGCCATTCTGAGCTTACAAATCACCAAATCGGTCAACCGTTTAATGAGAATAAGCTACAATCAGGTGACAAGCCATTCTGAGCTTACAAATCACCAAATTGGTCAACTGTTTGATGAGAATCAATTGCAATCATGTAACAAGCCATTCTAAGCTTACAAATACCTGAATCGGTCAACCGTTTGATGAGAACCAATTACAATCACGTAACAAGCGATTTTGAGCTAACAAATCACAAAATCAGTAAACCGTTCAGCGAGAATCAGCTAAAATCATGTAACAAGCCATTCTAAGATAACAAATCATGTAACAAATCACCGAATCAGTCAACCGTTGGATGAGAATTGGCTACAATTACGTAACAAGCCATTCTAAGCTAAAAAATCATAGAATCGGTCAACCGTTCGATGAGAATCAGTCACAATCATGTAACAAGCCATTCTGAGCTTACAAATCACTGAATCGGTCAACCGTTTGATGAGAATCAAGCATAATCATGTAACAAGTCATTTTGATCTTAAAAATCATCGAATCGGTCAATCGTTTGACGAGAATAAGCTAAAATCAAGTAACAAGCCATTCTGAGCTTACAAATCATTAAATCGGTGAACGCTTCAATGAGAATCACCTACAATTAGTAACAAGCCATTCTGAGCGTACAAATCATTAAATCGGTGAACCCTTCGATGAGAATCACCTACAATTAGTAACAAGCCATTCTTAGCTTACAAATCACTGAATCGGTCAAGCGTTCGATGAAAATCAATTAAAATCATGTATTAAGCCATTCTGAGCTTACAAATCATTGAATCGGTCAACCGTTCAATGAGAATCAACTACAATCACATAGCGAGCTATTTTGAGCTTACAAATCACTGAATCGGTCAACTGTTCGATGAGAATCAATTACAATCACGTAAAAAGCTATTTTAAGCTTACAATTCATCGAATTAGTCAACCATTCGATGTGAATCAGCTATAATCACGTAACAAACCATTCTGAGCTTACAAATCACCGAATCGGTCAAGCGTTCGATGAGAATCAATTAAAATCAAGTATTAACCTATTCTGAGGTTACAAATCATTGAATCGATCAACCATTCGATGAGAATCAGCTACAATCACATAACAAACCATTTTGAGGTTACAAATCACCGAATCGATCAACCGTTTGATGAGAATCAATTACAATCACGTAACAAGCCAATTTGAGCTGACAAATCACTGAATCGGTCAACCGTTCGATGAGAATCAACTATAATCATTCTAAACTTACAAATCACCAAATCAGTCAACCGTTCAATGACAATCAGCTACAATCATGTAACAAGCCATTATGAGCTTAGAAATCACTGAATCCATCCAACATTCGATGAGAATCAACTAAAATCATGTAACAAGTCATTGTGAGCTTACAAATAACCGAATCCGTCAACCGTTTGAGGAGAATCATTACAATCAAGTAACAAGCCATTTTGAGCTTAGAAATCACTGAATCGATCAACCGTTCAATGAGAATCAATTAAAATCATCTAACAAGCCATTATGAGCTTACAAATCATTGAATCGGTCAACCCTTTGGTTAGAATCAACTACAATCACGTAACAAGCCATTCTGAGCTTACAAATCACCAAATCGGTCAACCGTTTGATGCGAATCAGCTACAATCACGTAACAAGCCATTTTGAACTTACAAATCACCGAATCGTTCAACCGTTTGATGAGAATCAGGTACAATCATGTAACAAGCCATTCTGAGCTTATAAATCACCAAATCGGTCAACCATTTCATGAGAATAAATTACAATCATGTAACAAGCCATTTTGAGATTACAAATTAATGAATTACTAATCCGTTTGATGAGAATCAATTATAATTACGTAACAAGCCATTCTGAGCTTACAAATCATTGAATCGGTGAACCGTTCGATGAGAATCAATTGCAATCATTTAACAAGCCATTTTGAGCTTACAAATCACTGAATTGGTCAACTATTCGATGAGAATTAGCTACAATCATGTAACAAGCCATTCTGACGTTCCAAATTACCAAATCGGTCAATCAATTGATGAGAATCATCTACAATTATGTAACAAGCCATTTTTAGCTTACAAATCACTGAATCAGTCAACTGTTTGATCAGAATCAGCTACAATCATTTAACAAACTATTCAGAGCTTACAAATCATCGAATCGGTCAACCGTTAAATGAGAATCAGCTATAATCACATAACAAGCCTTTTTGACCTTATAAATCAAGTAACAGGCAATTCTAAGCCTATAAATCACTGAATCAATCAACTACAATCAAGTAACAGAAAATTCTAAGCTTACAAATCACTGAATCAGTCAACTATAGCTGAATAAAATCTGCTACAATCACGTAACAAGCCATTTTGAGCTTACAAATCACCAAATCGGTTAACTGTTTGATGAGAATCAGCTACAATCATGTAACAAGTCATTCTAAGCTTACAAATCACCGAATCAATCAACCGTTCGATGAGAATCAACTACAATCATGTAACAAGCCATTTTGAGCTTAAAAATCACCAAATTGGTCAACTGTTCGATGAAAATCAATTACAATCATGTAACAAGCAATTCTAAGCTTACAAATCACCGAATCAGTCAATCGTTCAATGAGAATCAATTACAATCACATAACAAGCCATTCTTAGCTTACAAATCACCGAATTAATTAATTGTTCGGTGAGAATCAACTACAATCACGCAACAAACCATCCTGAGCTTAAAAATCACTGAATTAGTCAACCAATTGATGAGAATCAGCTATAATCACCTAACAAGTTAATCTGAGCTTGCAAATCACCGAATCGGTCAACCGTTCGATGAGAATCAGCTACATACACGTAAGAGTCCATTCTGAGCTTACAAATTACTGAATCGATCAACCGTTCAATGAGAATCAGCTACAATCACGTAACAAACAATTTTGAGCTTACAAGTCACCAAACTGGTCAGCCATTTGATGTTAATCATCTTCAATCACATAACAAAACATTCAAGGTTACAAATCACCAAATCGATCAACTGTTCGATGAGAATCGATTAAAATCACATAACAAGCCATTAGGAACTTACAAATCATCAAATCGGTAAACCTTTCGATGAGAATAAACTACAATCACGTAACAAGCCATTATAAGCTTACAAATCATCAAATCAGTCAACTGTTCGATGAGAATCAGCTCCAATCACGTAACAAGCCATTCTAAGCTTATAAATCACTGAATCGGTCAACCGTTCTATGAGAATCAGCTACAATCACGTAACAAGCCATTCTGAGCTTACAAATCACTGAATTGGTCAACCATTCGATGAGAATCAACTATAATCACGTAAGAAGCCATTCTGAGCTTACAAATCACTAAATAGGTGAACCGTTTGATGAGAATCAGCTACAATCACATAACAAGACATTTTGAGCATACAAATCAATGAATCGGTCAACTGTTTGATGAGTATCAATAGCAATCACGTCACAAGCCATTATGAGCATACAAATCATTGAATCGGTTAACTGTTCGATGAGATTCAACTACAATTAACAAGCTATTATGAGCTTGCAAATCACCGAATTGGTCAATCATTCGATGAGAATCAACTACAATCACGTAACAAGCCATTCTGAGCTTATAAATCATCGAATCTATCAATTGTTTGATCAAAATCAATTACAATCATGTAACAAGCTATTTTGAGCCTACAAATATCATAGAATCGCTTAGTCATTCGATGAAAATCAGCTACAATCACGTAACAAGCCATTATGAGCTTACAAACCACCAAATCTATCAATCATTTGATGAGAATCAGCTACAATCACTGAATCGGTCAACCATTCGATGAGAATCAGCTACAATTACGTAACAAGTCATTGTGAGCTTATAAATCACCGAATATGTCAACCCTTTCATGAGAATCAACTACAATCATGTAACAAGCCATTCTGAGCTTACAAATCACCAAATCGGTCAACCGTTCGATTAGAATCAGCTACAATCATGTAACAAGTCATTTTGAACTTACAAATCACTGAATTGGTCAATCATTTGATGAGAATCAGCTACAATCACGTAACAGGCCACTATGAGTTTACAAATCACAAAATGGGTCAACCCTTTGATGAGAATCATCTACAATAATGTAACAA
Source organism: Chamaecyparis obtusa (assembly GCA_027943335.1). Taxonomy (NCBI): domain Eukaryota; kingdom Viridiplantae; phylum Streptophyta; class Pinopsida; order Cupressales; family Cupressaceae; genus Chamaecyparis; species Chamaecyparis obtusa. The sequence goes on from BSBK01002074.1 coordinate 1,378,319, forward strand.
GCCATTTTGAGCTTACAAATCATTGAATCGGTCAACCGTTCAATGAGAATCAAATACAATCACGTCAAAAGCCATTCTGAGCTTACAATTTACCAAATCGGTAAACCATTTGATAAGAATCAGCTACAATCATGTAACAAGCCATTTTGAGCTTCCAAATCACCGAATCGGTCAACCGTCTGATGGGAAGCAGCTACAATCATGTAACAAGCTATTTTAAGCTTACAAATCATCATTCTATGAGAATCAACTACAATCATGTAAGAAGCCATTCGATGAGAATCAACTACAATCATGTAACACACCATTCTGAGCTTACAAATCACTGAATCGGTCAAACGTTCGATGAGAATCAAATACAATTACGTCAAAAGCCATTCTAAGCTTACAAATCATCGAATCGGTAAACCGTTTGATGAGAATCAACAACAATCATGTAACAAGCCATTTTGAGCTTGTAAATCATTGAATCGGTGAACCATTTGATAAGAATCAATTACAATCACATAACATGCCATTTTGAGGTTACAAATCACCGAATCGGTCAACCGTTTGATTAGAATCAGCTACAATCACATAACAAGCCATTATAAGCTTACAAATCATCGAATCGATCAACAGTTCGATGAGAATCAACTACAATCATGTAACAAAAAATTATGAGCTAGCAAATCACCGAATCGGTGAACTGTTTGATGAGAATTAGCTACAATCACATAATAAGCCATTCTGAGCTTACAAATCACAAAATCGATGGATTGTTGGATGAGAATCAATTGCAATCATGTCACAAGCTATTTTGAGCTTACAAATCATTGAATCGGTCGACCGTTCGATGAGATTCAACTACAATAATGTGACAAGCCATTCTGAGCTTACAAATCACCAAATCGGTCAACCGTTCGATGAGAATCAACTACAATCACGTAACAAGCCATTTTGAGCTTACAAATCGGTCAACTATTTGATGAGAATCAACTACAATCACGTAACAAGCCATTTTGAGCTTACAAGCCATTCTAAGTTTGCAAATCACTGAATCGGTCAACTGTTCGATGAGAATCGATGAAAATCACTTAACAAGCCATTCTGATCTTACAAATCACCTAATCGGGGAACAGTTCGATGAGAATCAACTATAATCATGTAACAAGCTATTCTGAAGTTACAAATCATCAAATTAGTTAACCAATCGATGAGCATGAGCTGCAATGACGTAACAAACCATTCTAAGCTTACAAATCACTGAATCGATCAACCGTTCAATGAGAATCACCTACAATCATGTAACAAGCCAGTCTGAGCTTACAAATCACTGAATTAGTCAACCGTTCGATGAGAATCACCTACAATAATGTAACAAGCCATTTTGAGTTTACAAATCAGCGACTCGATCAACCGTTCGATGAAAATTAGCTACAATTATGTAACAAGCTATTCTGAGCTTACAAATCATCGAATCGGTGAATCGTTCGATGAGAATCAACTACAATCACATAACAAGCTATTATGAGTTTACAAATCACTGAATTGGTCAACCATTCAAAGAGAATCAATTACAATCATGTCACAAGCCATTCCAAGCTATTCTAAGCTTACAAATCACCGAATCGGTGAAACGTTCAATGAGAATCAGCTATAATCACATAACAAGCCTTTTTAAGGTTACAAATCACCGAATTCATCAATAGTTTGATCACAATCAACTACAATCACGTAACAAGCCATTCTAAGCTTACAAATCACTGAATCGGTCAACTGTTTGATGAGAATAAATTACAATCACATAACAAGCAATTCTGAGGTTTTAAATCACTGAATCAGTAAACTGTTCGATGAGAATCAACTACAATCACGTAACAAGCCATTCTAAGCTTACAAATTACCGAATTGGGCAACCATTTGATGAGAATCAACTACAATCACATAACAAGTCATTCGAGCTTACAAATCATCGAATCGGTCAACTGTTCAATGAGAATCGATTAAAATCATGTAACAAGCCATTTTGAGCTTACAAATCACCGAATCAATGAACAGTTGGAAGAGAATCAACTAAAATCATGTAACAAGCTATTTTGAGCTTACAAATCATTGAATCGGTCAACCATTCTATGAGAATATGCTACAATCACGTAACAAGCCATTCTGAGCTTACAAATCACTGAATGAGTCAACCATTTGATTAGAATCGCCTATAATCATGTAACAATCCATTCTGAGCTTACAAGTCACTGAATCATTCAACCATTTGCTGAGAATCAATTACAATCAAGTAACAAGCCATTCTGAGCTTACAAATCACAAAATCGGTCAACCATTCAATGAGATTCATCTACAATCACATAACAAGCCATTTTGAGATTACAAATCACTGAATTGGTCAACCATTCGATGAAAATCACCTATAATCACATAAAAATCCATTCTGAGCTTACAAATCACTGACTTGTTCAACCATTTGTTGAGAATCAATTACAATCAAGTAACAAGCCATTATGAGCTTACAAATTAAAGAATCGGTCAACCATCCGATGAGATTCATCTACAATCACGTAACAAACTATTCTGAGCTTACAAATCACTGAATCGGTCAACCATTTGATAAGAATCAGCTACAATCACGTAACAAGCCATTTTGAGCTTACAAATCACTGAATTGGTCAACAGTTTGATGAGAATCAGCTCCAATGACGTAAATAGCCATTATGAGCTTATGAATCACCGAATTGGTCCACTATTTGGTGAGAATCAACTACAATCATGTAACAAGCTATTATGAGCTTACAAATCATTGAATCAGTCAAGCATTCAATGAGAATCAGCTACAATCATGTAACAAGCCATTCTGAGTATACAAATCACCGAATCCATCAACCATTCGATGAGAATCAGCTACAATCACGTAACAAGCCATTCTGAGCTTCCAAATCACCGAATCAATCAACCGTTCGATGAGAATCAGCTACAATCATGTAACAAGCCATTTTGAGCTTACAGATCACTGAATTGGTCAACCGTTCGATGATAATCAGCTACAATCACTTAACAAGCCATTCAGAGATTTCAAATCACTGAATCAGTCAACCTCTCAATGAGAATCAACTATAATAACGTAACAAGCCATTATAAGATTAAAAATCATCGAATCGGTCAACCATTCGATGATAATCAACTACAATCATGTAACAAGGCATTTTGAGCTTACAAATCACCGAATCGATTAACCATTCAATCAGAATCAACTACAATCATGTAAAAAGCTTTTCTAAGCTTACGAATCACTGAATCGGTCAAACCATTCAATAAGAATCAGCTACAATCATGCAACAAGCCATTCTAAGATTCTAAATCAGTGAATCGATCAACCGTTGAATGAGAATCAGCTATAATCACATAACAAGCCATTCTAAGCATACAAATCACCAAATCGGGGAACCGTTCGATGAGACTTAGCTACAATCATGAAACAAGCTATTTTGAAAATACAAATTATCGAATTGGTCATCCGTTCAATGATAATCAGCTACAATCACGTAACAAGCCATTCTGAGCTTACAAATCACCGGATCGATCAACCATTCAATAAGAATCACTTACAATCACATAACTAGCCATTCAAAGCTTACAAATCACTGAATCAGTCTATCGTTTGATGAGAATCAGCTTCAATCATGTAACAAGCCATCCTGAGCTTACAAATCACTGAATGAGTCAACCATTCGATGATAATTAGCTAGAATCACATAAGAAGTAATTCTTAGCTTACAAATCATCGAATCGGTCAACCGTTAGATGAGAATCAACTACAATCATGTAAGAAGCTATTCTGAGCTAACAAATCACCGAATCAGTCAATCATTCGATGAGAATCAATTACAATCACATAAGAAGCCATTCTGAGATTACAAATAATCGAATTGGTCAACTGTTCAATGAGAATAAGCTACAGTCACGTAACTAACCATTCTAGGCTTACAAATCATCGAATCAGTCAGCCCTTCAATGAGAATCAATAACAATCACGTAACAAGTCATTCTTAGCTTACAAATCACCAAATTGGTCAACCATTAGATTATAATCAGCGACAATCATGTAACAAGCCATTTTGAGCTTACAAATCACCGAATCGGTCAACCATTCGATGAGAATCAGCTACAATCAAGTAACAAGCCATTCTGAGCATATAAATCATTGAATCGATCAACCGTTCGATGATAATCAGCTACTATCAATGTTATATGCCATTTCGAGCTTACAAATCACAGAATCGGTCAACCGTGAGATGAGAATCAACTACAATCACGTAGCAAGTCATTTCAAGCTTACAAATCACAAAATCAGTCAACCATTGGATGATAATCAACTACAAAAATATAAAAAGACATTCTTAGTTTAGAAATCACTGAATCGATCTATTGTTTGATGAGAATCAGCTACAATCACGTAACAAGCCATTCTGAGCTTACAAATCACCGAATCAGTTAATTGTTTGGTGAGAATCAACTAAAATCACGTAAAAAGCCATTATGAGTTTACAAATCATTGAATCGCTCAATCGTTCAATGAGAATTGGCTACAATCACATAACAAGCCATTCTTAGCTTACAAATCATTGAATCGGTCATCTGCTTGATGACAATAAGCTACAATCACATAACAAACCATTCTAAGCATACAAATCACTGAATCGGTCAACGTTTTGATGAGAATTAGCTACATTCAACAAGCCATTCTGAGCTTACAAATCACTGAATCGGTCAACCGTTCGATGAGAATTAGCTCCAATGACGTAAATAGTCATTCCGAGCTTACGAATCACTGAATCGGTCCACTATTCGGTGAGAATCAACTACAATCATGTAACAAGTCATTCTGATCTTACAAATCACCGAATCAATCAACCATTATGAGCTTACAAATCATTGAATCAGTCAAGCGTTCAATGAGAATCAACTACAATCACATAACAAGCCATTCTGTGTATACAAATCACTGAATCCATCAACCATTCGATGAGAATCAGCTATAATCATGTAACAAGCCATTCTGAGCTTCCAAATCATCGAATCAGTCAACCATTCGATGAGAATTAGCTACAATCATGTAACAAGCCATTCTCAGCTTACAGATTAGTGAATTGGTCAACTGTTGGATGATAATTAGCTACAATCACGTAATAAGCCATTTAGAGATTCCAAATCACTGAATTAGTCAACCGTTTAATGAGAATCAACTATAATAACGTAACAAGCCATTCTGAGATTAAAAAGTACCAAATCGGTCAACCATTCGATGACAATCAACTAAAATCACGTAACAAGGCATTTTGAGCTTACAAATCACCAAATTGGTTAACCGTTCAATCAGAATCAGCTACAATCATGTAAAAAGCTCTTCTAAGCTTATGAATAACTGAATGGGTCAACCGTTCAATGAGAATTAGCTACAATCATGTAACAGGCCATTCTGAGATTCCAAATTAGTGAATCAGTCAACCGTTCAATGAGAATCAGCTATAATCATGTAACAAGCCATTCTGAGCATACAAATCACCAAATCAGGGAACCGTTCAATGAGAATTAGCTACAATCATGAAACAAGCCATTTTGAGAATACAAATTATCGAATTGGTCATCCGTTCGACAATAATCAGCTACAATCACGTAACAAGCCATTCTGAGCTTACAAATCATCGGATCGATCAACCATTCAATGAGAATCACTTACAATCACATAACTAGCCATTCGGAGCTTACAAATCACTGAATCAGTCTATCGTTTGATGAGAATCAGCTCCAATCACGTAACAAGCCATCCTAAGCTTACAAATCACCGAATCAGTCAACCGTTCGATGATAATCAGCTAGAATCACGAAAGAAGTCATTCTTAGCTTACAAATCATTGAATCGGTCAACCGTTAGATGAGAATCAGGTACAATCATGTAAGAAGCTATTCTGAGCTTAGAAAATCACCAAATCAGTCAACCGTTAGATGAAAATCAATTAAAATCATGTAAGAAGCCATTCTGAGCTTACAAATAATTGAATTGGTCAACGGTTCGATGAGAATAAGCTACAGTCACGTAACTAGCCATTCTAGGATTACAAATCACCGAATCGGTCAGTCGTTCGATGAGAATCAACAACAATCACGTAACAAGTCATTCTCAACTTATAAATTACCGAATCGGTCAACCATTCATTGAGAATAAGCTACAATCATGTAACAAGCCATTCTCAGCTGACAGATCACCGAATCAGTCAACTGTTCAATGAGAATTAGCTACAACCATGTAACAAGCGATTCTGAGTTTACAAATCACCGAATCAGTCAACCCTTCGATTAGAATCAGCTACAATCACGTAACAAGCCATTATGAGCTTACAAATCTCTGAATTGGTCAACCGTTCGATGAGATCAGTTATAAACACGGAACAAACCATTCTAAGCTTACAAATCACCGAATCTATCAACCATACGATGAGACTCAACTACAATCACTTAAAAAGTCATTCTAAGCTTCCAAATCACTGAATCGGCCAACTGTTAAATGAGAATCACCTATAATCATATAACAAGCCATTCTGAGCATAAAAATCACCGAATTGGGGAACCGTTCGATGAGACTTAGCTACAATCACGTGGAAAGCCATTCTGAGCTTAGAAATCATCGAATCAGTCAACTGTTCGATGAGAATCAGCTACAATCAAGTAACAAGTCATTCTGAGCATACAAATCACCGAATTGGTCAATCGTTTGATGAGAATCAGCTACAGTTACATAACAAGCCATTTTCCATCTACAAATCATCGAATGGGTCAACCGTTTGATGAGAATCAATTACAATCACGTAACAAACCACTCTGAGCTTACAAATCACTGAATTGAACAACCGTTCGATGAGAATCAGCTAGAATCATGTAACAAGATATTCTGAGCTTACAGATGACCGAATCGGTCAACCGTTAGATTAGAATCAGCTACAATCACGTAACAAGCCATTTTGAGTTTACAAATTATTGAATTAGTCAACTGTTCGGTGAGAATCAGCAACAATTGCATAACAAGCCATTCTGAGCTTACAAATCATCGAATTGATAAATCGTTAGATGAGAATCAGCTACAATCATGTAAAAAGTCATTCTGAGCTTAGAAATCACCGAATTGGTCAACCGTTTGATGAGAATCAATTATAATCACGTAACAAGCTATTTTGAGTTGACAAATCACTGAATTGGCAACTGTTTGATCAGAATTACCTACAATCACATAATAAGTCATTCTAAACTTACAAATGACTGAATCAGTCAACCGTTTGATGAGAATCAGCTACAATCACATAACAATCCATTCTAAGCTTACAAATCATCAAATCGGTCAATCATTTGAAGAAAATTAGCTACAATCATGTAACAAGGCATTCTAAGATTACAAATCATCGAATCGGTCAACCATTCGATGAGAATCAACTACAATCACATAAAAAGTCATTCCAACTTTACAAATCACCAATTGGTCAACCGTTTGATGAGAATTAGCTACAATCATGTAACAAGCCATTCTAAGCTTACAAATCATTGAATTGATCAACTCTTCGACGATAATCAGCTACTATCAACGTAAAAAACCATCATGAGTTTACAAATAATAAAATGGATCAGCCGTGAGATGAGAATCAGCTACAATCATGTAACAAGCCATTCTGAGCCTATAACTCACCGAATCGGTCAACCATTTGATGATAATCAGCTACAAACACGTAAAAAGTCATTCTTAGATTAGAAATCACTGAATCGATCAATTGTTCAAGGAGAATCAACTAAAATCACATAACAAGCCATTCCTAGCTTACAAATCATCGAATTGGTCAACCGTTGGTTAAGAATTAGCTTCAATCATCTAACAAGCCATTCTGAAGTTACAAATCATTGAATCGATCAATCGTTTGATGAGAATTAGCTACAATCATGTAACAAGGCATTCTAAGATTACAAATCATTGAATCGATCAATAACAATCACGTAACAAGCCATTGTGAGCTTACGAATCACTGAATCAGTCAACCATTCGATGAGAATCAGCTACAATCATGTAACAAGCCCTTTTGAGCTTACAAATAATCAAATCGGTCAACTGTTCGATGACAATTAGCTATAATCATGTAACAAGCCATTTTGAGCCTACAAATCACCGAATCGGTCAACTGTTCGATGACAATTAGCTATAATCACGTAACAAGCCATTTTGAGCCTACAAATCACCGAATCGGTCAACTATTTTATGAGAATCAGCTACAATAATCTAACAAGCTATCTTGAGCTTACAAATAATGGAAAAAGACAACCATTTGATGAGAGTTAGCTACAATCACATAACAAGCCATTCTAAGCTTACAAATCATCGAATCGGTCAACCATTTGATGAAAATTAGCTACAATCATGTAACAAGGCATTCTGAGCTTACAAATCATCGAATCGGTCAACCGTTCGATGAGAATCAGCTACAATCATGTAACCAGCCATTCTGAGCTTACAAATCATCGAATCGATCAACTGTTAGATGAGAATCAGCTACAATCACGTAACAAGCTATTTTGAGCTTACAAATCACCAAATCAGTCAAATGTTTGATGAGAATTAGGTACAATCACATAACAAGCTATTTTGAGCTTATAGATCACCAAATCGTTCAATCGTTCGATGAAAATCAATAACAATCACGTAACAAGCCATTGTGAGCTTATGAATCACTGAATCGGTCAATCGTTCGATAAGAATCAACTACAATCATGTAACAAGCCCTTTTGAGCTTACAAATCATCAAATCGGTCAACTGTTCGATGACAATCAGCTACAATCAGGTAACAAGTCATTCTGAGCTTACAAATCATCGAATCAGTCAACCGTTCAATGAAAATCAATTACAATCATGTAACAAGCTATTTTGAGATTACAAATCACTGAATCGGTCAACCGTTCGGGAAGAATCAGCTAAAATCACGTAACAAGTCATTTTGAGTTTACAAATCACTGAATTTGTCAACCGATTAATGAGAATTAGTTACAATCACATAACAAGTCATTCTAAGGTTTCAAATCACCGAATCAGTCAATCGTTCGATGAGAATAAGCTACAACCATGTAACAAGCTACTCTGAGCTTAGAAATTGCCGAATTGATCAAATGTTCAATGAGAATTAGCTAGAATCATGTAAAAAGCCATTCTGAGCTTACAAATGACTGAATTGGTCAACCATTCGATTAGAATCAACTACAATGATGTAACAAGCCATTCTAAGCTTACAAATCACCGAATCGACCAACCGTTCGATGAGAATTAGCTAGAATCATGTAACAAGCCATTCTGAAATTACAAATCTCTGAATCGGTCAACCGTTCGATGAGAATCAGCTACAATAAATAAACAAGTCATTCTGAGCTTACAAATCATCGAATCAGTGAACCGTTCAATGAGAATAAGCTAATCACGAAACAAGCCATTCTGACCTTAAAAATCACTGAATCGGTCAACTGTTTAATGAGAATCAGCTACAATCATGTAACAAGCCATTCTGAGCTTACAAATCACCAAATTGGTCAACCATTGGATAACAATCAACTACAAACTCATAAAAAGTCATTTTGAGCTTACAAATCACCGAATCAGTGAACCCTTGCATGAGAATCAACTACAATCATGTAACAAGGCATTATGAGCTTCCAAATCACCTAATCGGTCAAGCATTTGATGAGAATCAACTACAATCATGTAACAAGTCATTCTAAGTTGACAAATCACCAAATCAGTCAACTGTTCAATGAGAATTAGCTACAATCATGTAACAAGCCATTTTCATCTTACAAATCAATGAATCGGTCAATCGTCCAATCAAAATTAGCTACAATCACGTAACAAGCCATTCTCAGCTGACAAATCACCGAATCGGTCAACTGTTCAATGAGAATTAGCTACAATCATGTAACAAGCCATTCAGAGCTTACAAATCACAAAATCGGTAAGAATCAGCTAGTATCACGTAAAAAGCCATTCCAAACTTACAAATCATTGAATCACTCAACCGTTCGATGAGAATCAGCTACAATCACGTAACAAGCCATTCTGAGCTTACAAATTATTGAATCAGTCAACCATTCGATGAGAATCAGCTACAATCATGTAACACGTAATTCTGAGCTTACAAATCACCAAATTGGTCAACAGTTCAATGAGAATCAGCTACAATCATGTAAAAAGCTATTTTGAGCTTACAAATCACTAAATCGATCGACCGTTCGATAATTTATAAGCTTAGAATGACTTTTTACGTGATTGTAGCTAATTCTCATCAAATGGTTGATCGATTCGATGATTTGTAAGCTTAGAATGGCTTGTTATGTGATTATAATTGATTCTCATCAAATGGTTGATCGATTCGATGATTTGTAAGCTCAGAATGGGTTGCTACGTGATTGTAGCTGATTTTCATCAAATGGTTAATCGATTCGGTAATTTATAAGCTAAAAATAGCTTGTTACATGATTGCACATGATTCTCATCGAATGGTTGACCAATTCGATGATTTCTAAGTTCATAATGATTTGTTACATGCTTGTAGCTGATTCTCATCGAACGGTTCACCGATTCGGTGATTTGAAAGCTCATAATGGCTTGTTACATTATTGTTGCTGATTCTCATCAAACGGTTGACTGATTCGGTGATTTATATTCCCAGAATGGCTTGTTACATGATTGTAGCTAATTCTCATCAAACGGTTGACCGATTCGATAATTTTTAAGCTCAAACTGTCTTGTTACGTGATTGTAGCTGATTCTCATAGAATTGTTGATCGATTCGATGATTTTTAAGCTAAGAATTGCTTGTTACATGATTGTAGCTGATTCTCATAGAATGATTGACCGATTTGGTGATTTCTAAGATTAGAACGGCTTGTTACGTGATTGTAATTGATTTTCATCGAACGGTTGACTGATTCAGTTATTTGTAAGCTCAGAATGGCTTTTTATGTGATTGTAATTGATTCTCATCAAATGGTTGACCGATTCAGTGATTTGTAAGCTCAAAATGGCTTGTTACGTGATTGTAGCTGATTCTCACCAAGCGATTGACCGATTCGGTGATTTGTAAGCTCATAATGGCTTGTTACGTTATTGTAATTCATTCTAACCGAATGGTAGTCTGATTTAGTGATTTGTAAGCTCAGAATGTTTTGTTACATGATTGTAGTTGATTTTTATTGAATGGTTGACCGATTCGGTGATTTATAAGATCAAAAGGGCTTGTTACGTGATTGGAATTGACTCTCAATGAACGGTTGACCGATTCAGTGATTTCTAAGCTCTAAATGGCTTTTTACATGATTGTAATTGATTCTCATCGAATGGTTGACGATTCGATAATTTGTAAGCTCAGAATGGCTTGTTGCGTGATTGTAGTTGGTTGATTCTCACCAAACGGTTGACCGATTCGATGATTTGTAAGCTTAGAATGGCTTATTAGGTGATCTTGATTGATTCTCATAGAATGGTTGGCCAATTCAGTGATTTGTAAGCCCAGAATGGCTTGTTATGTGATTTGTAAGTTCAGAATGGATTTTTACTTGATTGTTATTGATTCTCATACGGTTGAACGATTCGGTGATTTGTAAGCTCAAAATGGCTTGTTATGTGATTGTAGCTAATTCTCATTGAACGGTTGATCGATTTGGTGATTTGTAGGCTCAGAATGACTTGTTACGTGATTGTAGCTGATTCTCAACGAACGATTGATCGATTCGGTGATTTGTTAGCTCAGAATGGCTTGTTATTGTGATTGTAATTGATTTTCCTCGAACGATTGATTGATTCACCGATTTGTAAGCTCAGAATGGTTTATTACGTGATTGTACTTGATTCTCATTAAATGGTTGACTGATTTGGTGATTTCTTTACTCAGAATGGCTTGTTACGTGATTGTAGTTTATTCATGTCGAACGGTTGATCGATTTGGTGATTTGTTAGCTCATAATGACTTGTTACGTGATTGTAGCTAATTCTCATTGAATAGTTGATCGATTCGGTGATTTGTAAGCTCAGAATGGCTTGTTATGTGATTGTAGCTGATTCTCATCGAACGGTTGACTGATTCGATCATTTGTAAGCTCAGAATGACATGTTACGTGATCGTAGCTGATTCTCACTAACAGGTTGATTGATTTCGTGATTTGTAAGTTCAAAATGGCTTTTTAAATGATTGTAATTGATTCTCATCGACCAGTTGAGCGATTCAATGATTTGTAAGCTCAGAATGGCTTGTTACATGATTGTAGTTGATTCTCATTGAACGGTTGACCAATTTGGTGATTTGTAAGCTCAGAATGGCTTGTTACATAATTGTAGTTGATTCTCATCAAACAGTTAACCAATTCAATGATTTATAAGCGTGATTGTAGCTGATTCTCATTGAACTGTTGACCGGTTTAATTTTTTGTATGCTCACAATGGCTTGTTACGTAATTATAATTGATTCTTATTGAACAGTTGATCGATTCGGTGATTTGTAAGCTCAAAATGGCTTGTTACGTGATTGTAGCTAATTCTCATCTATCGATGCGATGATTTGTAAGCTCAGAATGACTTGCTACTTGATTGTAGCTGGCTCATCGAATGGTTGAACGATTCGATGATTTGTAAGCACAAAATGGCTTTTTACATGATTCTAATGTATTCTCATCAAATGATTGACCGATTCTGTGATTTGTAAGCTTAGAATGGCTTGTTACGTGATTGTAGTTGATTCTCATCGAACGATTTGTTGATTCAGTGATTTGTAAGTTAAGAATGGCTTGTAATGTGATTGTAATTGAGTCTGATCGAGCAATTGACCGATTTGGTAATTCGTAAGCTCAAATTTGCTTGTTACATGATTGTAGCTGATTCTCATCGAATGGTTGACCGATTTGGTGATTTGTATGCTTAGAATGCCTTGTTACGTTATTATAATTTATTCTCATTGAACAGTTGACCAATTTGGTGATTTGTAAGCTAAGAATGGCTCGTTACGTGATTATAGCTGGTTCTCACCGAACGGTTGACTGATTTAGTAATTTGTAAGATCAGAATGTTTTCTTACGTGATTGTAGCTGATTGTCATCGAGTAGTTGACCGATTCGGTGATTTGTAAGCTCAGAATGGCTTGTTACATGATTGTAATTGTTTCTCATCGAGCAGTTGACCGATTCGGTGATTCTTAAGCTCAGAATGGTTTGTTACGTGATGGTAGTTGATTCTCATCAAATGGTTTACCAATTTGGTGATTTGTAAGCTCAGAATGGATTCTTACTTGTTTGACCAGTTCAATGATTTTTAAGCTCAAAATGGCTTGTTACGTGAATGTAATTGATTCTCATCAACTGTTTAACTCATTCGGTGATTTGTAACCTCAAAATGAGTTGTTACGTGATTGTAATTGATTCTCATCGAACGGTTGACCGATTTGGTGATTTGAAAGTTCATAATGGCTTTTTTACATGATTGTAGCTGATTCTCATTGAACGGTTGATCGATTCTCATTGAATGGTTCACTGATTCAGTATTTTGTAAGTTCATAATGGCTTGTTACGTGATTATAGATGATTCTCAATGAACGGTTGAGCGATTCGATGATTTGTAAGATCAGAATCGATTGTTATGTATTTGTAATTAATTCTCATCAAATGGTTGACCGATTCGGTGATTCGTAAGCTCATAAGGCTTCTTACGTGATTGTTACAAGATTGTAGGTGAATTCTCATTGAATGGTTGACTGATTCAGTGATTTGTAAGCTCAAAATGACTTGTTACGTGATTGTAATTCATTCTTATCGAACGGTTGACCCATTCAGTGATTTGTAAACTCAGAATGGCTTGTTACATAATTGTAGTTGATTCTCATCGAATGGTTGACCGATTCGGTGATTTGTAAGTTTAGAATGGCTTGCTACGTGATTGTAGCTGAGACTCATCGAACGGTTGATGGATTCTATGATCTGTAAGCTTAGAATGGCTTGTTACATGATAGTAGCTTATTTTCATCTAACAGTTGACTGATTCAGCAATTTGTAAAATCTGAATGGCTTGTTATGTAATTGTAGTTGATTCTCATTGAACGGTTGACCGATTCAGTATTTTGTAAGTTCATAATGGCTTGTTACGTGATTATAGATGATTCTCAATGAATGGTTGACCGATTCGATGATTTGTAAGATTTGAATCGATTATTATGTAATTGTAACTGATTCTCATCGAATGGTTGACCGATTCGGTGATTCGTAAGCTTAGAATGGCTTCTTACATGATTGTTACATGATTGTAGGTGAATTCTCATCAAATGGTTGACCAATTCAGTGATTTGTATGCTCAGAATGACTTGTTACATGATTGTAATTCATTCTTATCGAATGGTTGACCCATTCGGTGATTTGTAAGCTCAGAATGGCTTCTTACGTGATTGTAGCTGATTCTCATCAAACGGTTGACCAATTTGATGATTTGTAAGCTTAGAATGACTCGCTACGTGATTGTACCTGAGACTCATCGAATAGTTGATGGATTTTATGATTTGTAAGCTCAGAATGGCTTGTTACATGATTGTACCTGATTCTGATCGAATAATTGCCTGATTTAGTAATTTGTAAGCTCAAAATGGCTTGTTACATGATTGTAGCTAATTTTTATCGAACGGTTGACCAATTCAGTGATTTGGAATCTCAGAATGGTTTGTTATGTGATTGTAGCTGATTCTCAATGAACAATTTACTGATTTGGTGATTGATAAGCTCAGAATGGTTTGTTAGATGATTGTAGCTGATTCTCATTGAACGGTTCACTGATTCGGTGATTTGTAAGCTTAGAATGACTTGTCACGTTATTGTAATTGATTCTCATCGAACGGTTGATCGATTCGGTGATTTGTAAGCTCAGAATGGATTGTTACGTGATTGTAACTGATTCTCATCGAACAGTTGACTAATTCGATGATTTATAAGCTCATAATGGCTTGTTACGTGAGTGTACCTGATTCTCACCAAATAGTTGACCGATTCGATGTTTTGTAATCTCAGAATGTAGTGTTACGTGATTGTAGCTGATTCTCATAGAACGGTTGACCGATTTAGTGATTTGTAAGGTCAGAATTGCTTGTTCCATGATTGTAGATGATTTGTAAACTGAGAATGGCTTGTTACATTATTGTAATTGATTTTCATCTAAAGGTGACCGATTCAGTGATTTGTAA
The DNA here is from genome assembly GCA_027943335.1 of Chamaecyparis obtusa. Taxonomy (NCBI): domain Eukaryota; kingdom Viridiplantae; phylum Streptophyta; class Pinopsida; order Cupressales; family Cupressaceae; genus Chamaecyparis; species Chamaecyparis obtusa. The sequence continues at coordinate 1,393,598 of BSBK01002074.1, forward strand.
GCTTAGAGTGGCTTGTTATGTTATTATTTCTAATTCTCATCGAACGGTTGGCCAATTCAGTCATTTATAAGCTTAGATTGGCTTGTTACATGATAGTAATTAATTTTCATCAAACGGTTGACCGAATCAGTGATTTGTAAGGTAAGAATGACTTGATACATGATTGTAGCTGATTGTCATCGAACGGTTGATTGATTCGGTGATTTATAACCTCAGAATGGCTTGTTACGTGATTGTAGTTAATTCTCACCTAACGGTTGACCGATTCCATGATTTGCAAGCTCAGAATGGCTTGTTACATTATTGTAATTCTTTCTCATCGAATGGTTGACCGATTTAGTGATTTATTGGCACATAGTGGCTTGTTACGTGATTGTAGTTGATTCTCAGCGAACGGTTGACCGATTCCTTGATTTGTAAGCTCAGAATGGCTTGTTACATGATTGTATCTGATTCTCATTAAACGGTTCATTGATTCGATGATTTGTAAGCTCAGAATGGCTTGTTACATGATTTTAGCTAACTGTCATTGAATGGTTGACCAATTCGGTGATTTGTAAGCTCATAATAATTTGTTACGTGATTGTAGTTGAGTCTCATTGAATGGTTGACCCATTCAGTGATTTGTAAACTTAGAATGGCTTGTTACATGAGTCTAATTCATTCTCATTGACCGGTTGACTGATTCAGTGATTTGTAAGCTCAGAATGTCTTTCTACATTATTGTAGTTGATTCTCATCGAACAGTTTACCCATTCGGTGATTTCTAAGCTCATAATGGCTTGTTACGTGATTGTACCTGATTCACATAGAATGGTTCACCAATTTGGTGATTTATAAACTCAAAATGGCTTGTCACGTGATTGTAGTTGATTCTCATCAAACGGTTGACCGATTCAGTGATTTATAAGCTCACAATGGCTTGTTACGTGATTGTAATTGATTCTGATCGAATGGTTGACCGATTCGGTGATTTGTAAGCTCAGAATGGCTTCTTACATGATTGTAGTTGATTCTCATTGAACAGTTGACTGATTCGATGATTTCTAATGTCAGAATGCCTGTTACATGATTGTAGCTGATTCTCATCGAACGGTTGACCAATTTAATGATTCGTAAGCTTAGAATGGCTTGTTATGTGATTGTAGCTGAGTCTCGTCGAATGGTTGACCGATTCAATGATTTGTAAGCTCAAAATGACTTGTTGCGTGATTGTAGTTGATTCTCATTGAATGGTTGACCAATTAGGTGATTTGTAAGCTTAAAATGGCTTGTTACGTGATTGTAACTGATTCTCATTGAACGGTTGATCGATTATGTGATTTGTAAGTTAAAAATGGCTTGTTACGTGATTGCAATTGATTCTCATCGAACAGTTGATCGATTCAGTGATTCGTAATCTCATAATGGGTTGTTTCATGATTGTAGCTTATTTTCATTGAATGATTAACTGATTCAGTGATTTGTAAGCTCAGAATGGCTTGTTACGTGATTGTAGCTTATTCTCATCGAACAGTTGACCGATTCAGTGATTTGTAAGCTCAGAATGGCTTGTTACATGATTTTAGTTCATTCTCATCGAACAATTGACTGATTCGGTAACTTGTAAACTTAGAATAACTTGTTACGTGACTGTAATTGATTTTCATCAAACGGTTAACCGATTCAGTGATTTGTAAGCTCAGGATGGCTTTTTACATGATTGTAATTGATTTTCATCGAACGGTTGACCGATTCGGTGATTTGTAAGTTCACAATGACTTGTTACATGATTGTAGCTAATTCTCATCAAACGTTTGACTGATTCGGTGATTTGTAAGCTCAAAATGGATTGTCACATAAATGTAATTGATTCTCATTGAATGGTTGACCGATTCAGTGATTTGTAAGCTCAAAATGGCATGTTACATGATTGTAGTCGATTGTCATCTAACGGTTGACCGATTTGGTGATTTATCAGCTCAGAATGGCTTGTTACTTGATTGTAATTGATTCTCATCAAGCAGTTGACCGATTCAGTGATTTGTAAGCTCAGAATGGCTTGTCACATAAATGTAATTGATTCTCATCGAATGGTTGACCGATTTGGTGATTTGTAAGCTCAAAATGACATGTTACATGATTGTAGTTGATTCTCATTGAATGGTTGATCGATTTGATGATTTATAAGCTCAGAATGGCTTGTTACATGATTGTGGCTGATTCTCATCGAAAGGTTGACCGATTCGGTGATTTGTATACTTAGAATGGATTGTTACGTGATTGTAGTTGATTCTCATCAAACAGTTGACCAATTCAATGATTTCTAAGCTCAAAAATGGCTTGTTACATGATTGTAGCTAATTCTGATCGAACGGTTGACGGATTCGGTGATTTATAAGCTCAAAAAGTCTTGTTAAGTGATTATAGTTGATTTTCATGGAACAATTAACCAATTCGATGATTTGTAACCTCAGAATGGCTTGTTACGTGATTATAGTTGATTATCATCGAACGGTTTACTGATTCGGTGATTTGTAAGCTCAAAATGGATTGTTACGTGATTGTAGCTGATTCTTATCAAACAGTTGATCGATTCGATGATTTGAGCTCAAATGGCCTGTTACGTGATTCTAGTTAATTTTCAGTGAACGGTTAACTGATTTAGTGATTTGTGAGCTCAGAATGGCTTGTTACGTGATTGTAGTTCATTCTCATCGAACCGTTGACCGATTCGGTGATTTGTAAGCTCAGAATAGATTGTTACGTGATTGTAGCTGTTTCTCATCAAACGGTTGACCAATTCAGTGATTTGTAAGCTCAGAATGGCTTGTTATGTGATTGTAATTGATTCTCATTGAACAGTTGCCCGATTCAGTGATTTGTAAGGTCAGAATGGCTTGTTACATAAGTGAAATTGTTTCTCATCGAACAATTGACCGATTCGGTGATTTGTAAGCTCAGAATGACATGTTACATGATTGTAGTTGATTCTCATCGAACAGTTGACCGATTCAATGATTTATAAGCTCAGAATGGCTTGTTACATGATTGTAGCTTATTCTCATCAAACGGTTGACCGATTTAGTGATTTGTAAGCTCAGAATGGATTGTTACATGATTGTAACTATTTCTCATCAAACGGTTGACCTATTCAGTGATTTGTAAGCTCAGAAATGGCCTGTTACATGATTGTAGATAATTCTGATCAAACTATTGACCGATTCAGTGATTTATAAGCTCAGAAAAGCTTGTTATGTGATTATAGATGATTTTCATGGAACAATTGACTAATTCAATGATTTGTATGATCAGAATGGCTTGTTACGTAATTGTAGTTGATTATCATCGAATGGTTGACTGATTCGGTGATTTGTAAGCTCATAATAGATTGTTACATGATTGTAGCTGATTCTCATCAAACGGTTGATTGATTTGGTGATTTGTAAGCTCAAAATGGCTTGTTATATGATTCTAGTTGATTTGCATTGAACGGTTAACCAATTTGATGATTTGTAAACTTAGAATGGCTTGTTACGTGATTGTAGTTGATTCTCATTGAAAGGTTGACCGATTTGGTGATTTGTTAGCTCATAATGGCTTGTTACATGATTGTAATTGATTCTCATGGAATGGTTGACTGATTCAGTGATTTGTAAACTCAGAATGGCTCCTTATGTGATTGTAATTAATTCTCATCGAATGGTTGATTGATTCGGTGATTTGTAATCTCAAAATTATCTTTTACGTCATTGTAATTGATTCTCGTAGAACGGTTGACTGGTTTGGTCATTTGTAAGCTCAGAATGGCTTGTTACGTTATTGTAATTGATTCTCATTGAATGGCTTGTTATGTCATTGTAGCAGATTCTCGTCAAACGATTGACTGATTCTATGATTTGTAAACTCAGAATGGCTTGTTTAATGGCTGTAGCTGATTCTCATCAAACGGTTGACCGATTTGGTGACCGTAATTGATTGTCATCAAAGGGTTAACCAATTCGGTGATTTGTAAGCTCAGAATTACTTGTTACGTGATTGTAATTGATTCTCATTAAACGGTTGACCGACTCGGTGATTTGTAAGCTCAGAATGGCTTGTTACGTGCTTGTAGCTAATTCTCATTGAACGCTTGATCGATTTGGTGATTTGTAATCCTAGAATGGTTTGTTACATAATTGTAGCTTATTCTCATCGAATGGTTGATCGATTCAGTGATTTGTAAGCTCAGAATGGTTTGGTATATGATTGTAGTTTATTGTCATCGAACGGTTGACCGATTCGATGATTTGTAAGCTGAATGTTACATGATTATAATTGATTCTCATCGAACTGTTGATCGATTTGGTGATTTTTAAGCTCAGAATAACTTGTTATGTAATTGTAGCTAATTCTCATTGAACTATTAACCGATTTAGTGATTTCTAAACTCAGAATGGCTTGTTACATGATTGTAGCTCATTCTCATCAAACGGTTGGCCGATTCGATCATTTGTAAGCTTAGAATAGCTTTTTACGTGATTGTAGCTTATGCCCATCGAACGGTTGACCGATTCGGTGAACTGTAAGCTTAGAATGGCTTGTTAGGTGATTGTAGCTGATTCTCATTGAACGGTTGACTGATTTAGTGATTTGTAAGCTTGGAATGGCTTGTTAGGTGATTGTAGCTGATTTTTATCAATAGTTGATGGATTCGGTGATTTGTAAGCTCAGAATGGCTTTTTACGTGATTGTAATTGATTCTCATTGAACGGTTGACTGATTCAGTGATTTGTAAGCTCATTATGGCTTGTTACGTGATTATAATTTATTCTCATCGAACGGTTGACCGATTTGGTGATTTGTAAGCTCAGAATGGCTTGTTACATAGTTGTAGCTAATTCTCTTCAAACTGTTGATCGATTTGGTGATTTATAAGCTCAGAATGGCTTGTTACATGATTTTATTTATTTCTCACTGAATGGTTGACCGATTTCATGATTTGTAAGCTCAAAATGGCCTATTAAGTGATTGTAATTGATTATCATCGAATGATTGACAGATTCAGTGATTTGTAATCTTAGAATTGCTTGTTACGTGATTTTAATTGATTCTCATTGAACGGTTGACCGATTCGATGATTTGTAAACTCTGAATGTCTTATTTCATGGCTGTAGTTGATTCTCATCGAACGGTTGACCAATTTGGTGACTTGTAAGCTTAGAATGGTATGTGATTGTAGCTAATTCTTATCGAACGGTTGATCGATTCGATGATTTGTAAGCTCAGAATGACTCATTACGTGATTGTAATTAATTCTCATCGAATGGTTGACCAATTCGGTAATTTGTAAGTGCCGAATGACTTATTACGTCATTGTAAGTGATTCTCATAGAATGGTTGATTGGTTTGGTCATTTATAAGCTCAGGATGTCTTGTTAGCTTATTGTAATTGATTCTCATCGAATGGTTGACCGATTCATTAATTTATAAACTCTGAATGGCTTGTTATGTGATTGTAGCTGATTCTCATCGAACGGTTGACCGCTTTGAGGATTTGTAAGCTCAGAATGACTTGTTACATGATTGTAGCTGATTCTCATTGAACGGTTGACAACTTCAATGATTTGTAAGCTTAAAATGGCTTGTTACATTATTCTACTTGATTCTCATCGAATGGTAGACCGATTTGGTGATCTGTTAGCACAGAATGGCTTGTTATATTATTGTAGCTGATTCTCATCGAACAGTTGACTAATGCTGTGAATTGCAACCTTAGAATAACTTGTTATACAATTTTAGCTTTCATTGAATGGTTGACTGATTCGATGATCTCAAACCTCAGAAGGATTTTTTTGCGATCTTAGTTGATTCTCATCGAATGAATGATAGATTCACTCATTTTTAAGCTCAGAATGGCTTATTACATGATTATAGCTGATTTTCATCAAACACTTCACTGATTCACTGATCTAAAATCTCAGAATGGTGTGTTACGTGCCTGTATCTGATTCTCATCAAACAATTGATCGAGTCGGTGATCTACAACCTGAGATCAACTTGTTAAATGATTGTAGTTGATTCTCATCGAACAGTTGACTAATTCAGTTATATGTACCTTAGAATGATCTTTTATGTTATTGTAGTTAATTCTCATCAAATGGTTGACCGATTCAGTGATCTGTAAGCTCAGAATGGCTTGTTACGTAATTGCACTTGATTCTCATCAAACGGTAGACCTATTTGGTGATATGTTAGCTCGGAATGGCTTGTTACCTAATTGTAGCTGATTCTCATCGAACAGTTCACCGATTCAGTGATTTGTAAGATTAGAATGGCTTGTTACATGATTAGAGCTGATTCTAATGGAACGGTTGACCGATTTGGTGATTTGGAAGCTCAGAATGGCTTATTACATGATTGTAATCTATTCTCATCAAACGGTTGACCAATTTGGTGATTTGTAAGCTTAGAATGGCTTGTTACCTGATTGTAGCTGATTCTCATCGAACGGTTGATGGATACGGTGATTTGTAAGCTCAGAATGGCTTGTTACGTGATTGTAATTGATTCTCATCGAACGGTCTACCGATACAATGATTGTATTTGATTCTCATCAGATGGTTGATCGATTCAGTGATTTGTAAGCTTAGAATGGCTTGTTACGTGATTGTAATTGATTCTCATAGAACGGTTGATTGGTTCGATGATTTATATGCTCATAATGACTTGTTACATGATAGTAATTAATTCACATCGAACAGTTGATAGATTCGGTGATTTGTAAGTTCAAAATGGCTTGTTACATGATTGTAGCTGATTCTCATCAAATGGTTGACCGATTCATTGAATTGTAAGCTCATAATGGCTTGTTACATGATCAGAGCTGATTCTGATCAAACGGTTGACCGATTCGGTGACTTGTAAGTTCAGAATGGCATGTTACGTGATTGTAGCTGATTTTCATCGAACGGTTAACCAATTCGGTGGTTTGTAGGCTCGGAATGGCTTGTTACGTGATTGTAGCTGATTCTCATCGAATGGTTGACCGATTTGGTGATTTTTAAGCCCAAATGGCTTGTTATGAGATTTTAGCTGATTCTAATCGAATGGCGACAGATTCGGTGATTTGTAAACTCAAAATAGCTTGTTACATAATTGTAACTGATTCTCATTGAACGTTTCATTGATTCAGTGATTTATAAGCTCAAAATGGCTTGCTACATGATTGGAGCTGACTCTCATCGAACGGTGACGGATTTAGTGATTTGTAAGCTCAGAATGACTTGTTACGTGATTCTAATTGATTCTCATCGAGCGGATGACCGATTTGGTGATTTGTAAGCTCAAAATGGCTTGTTACGTGATTGTAATTGATTCTCATCGAACGGTTGATCGACTCTGTGATTTGTGCCAAGAATGACTTCTTACATGATTGTAGTTGATTCTCATCTAACGGTTGACAGATTTGGTGATTTGTAAGCTCATAATGGCTTGTTACATTATTGTAGCTGATTCTCATCAAATGGTACACTGATTCAACGATTTGTAAGCTTAAAATAACTAGTTATATGATTGTAGCTGATTCTCATCGAATGGTTGACCGATTTAGTGATTCATAAGCTCATAATGGCTTGTTAGATGATTGTAACTGATTCTCATCAAACGGTTGACTGATTTGGTGATTTGGAAGCTCAGAATGGCTTGTTAAGTGACTTTTATTGATTCTCATCGAATGGTTGACTGATTCGGTGATTTGTAAGCTCATAATGACTAACATGATTGTGGCTGATTCTCATCGAACAGTTGATTGATTTGCTGATTTGTAAGCTCAGGATGACTTGTTACATTATTGTAGCTGATTCTCATCGAACGACTGATCGATTCTATGATTTGCAAGCTTGGAATGGCTTTTTATGTAATTGTAATTGATTATCATTGAATGATTGACCGATTCGGTGATTTGAAAGTTCATAATAGCTTGTTACATGATTGTAGCTGATTCTCATCGAATGATTGACCAATTTGGTGATTTGTAAACTCAAAATGGCTTGTTACATGATTGTAAGTGAATAGTTGACCGATTTGGTGATTTGTAAAGTCAAAATGGCTTGTTACATGATTGTAAGTGATTCTCATCGAATGGTTGACTAATTCGGTGATTTGTAAGTTCAAAATGACTTGTTTCATGATTGTAGGTGATTTGCAAGCACAAAATGACTTGTTATAAAATTGTAATTAATTCTAATCGAATGGTTGACCGATTCGGTAATTTGTAAGCTCATATAATGGCTTGCTAAATGATTGTAGCTGATTCTCATCGAATGGTGAATCAGTTCTATGATTTCTAAGCTCAGAATAGCTTGTTACATGATTGTACCCGATTCTAATCAAACAATTGACCGATTCAGTGATTTGTAAGCTCAGAATCACTTGTTACATGATTCTACCTGATTTTGATTGAACAATTGATCGATTTAGTGATTTGTAAGCTCAAAATGGCTTGTTACGTGATTGTAGCTGATTCTCATTGAATGGTTGACCGATTCGATGATTTAGAAGCTCAAAATGGTTTTTTATGTGATTGTAGCTAATTCTCATCAAACAGTTGACTGATTTATTGATTTATAAGCTTAGAATGGCTTGTTAGGTGATTGTAGTTGATATCATTGAATGGTTGACCGATTCGCTGATTTATGAAATTGTAATTGATTCTAATCGAATGGTTGACCGATTCAGTGATTTGTAAGCTCAAAATGGCTTGTTACATGATTGTAACTGATTCTCATTAAACGGTTGACCGATTCGCTGATTTATAATCTCAAAATGGCTTTTTACGTGATTGTAGTTGATTCTCATCAAACGGTTGACCGATTCGATGATTTGTAAGCTCAAAATTTCTTGTTACGTGAGTGTAGTTGATTCTCACCGAACGGTTGACCGATTCGGTGATTTGTAAGCTAACAATGGCTTGTTATGAGATTGTAGCTGATTCTCATCGAACAGTTGATAGATTCGGTTATTTCTAAGCTCAGAATGGCTTGTTACATTATTTAATTTATTCACATCAAACAATTGACCGATTCGGTGATTTGTAAGCTCAGAATAGATTGTTACGTGATTGTAATTGATTCTAATCTAATGGTTGACCGATTCGGTGTTGTAAGCTCATAATGGCTTGTTACATGATTGTAATTGATTCTCATCAAATGGTTGACCAATTCAGTGATTTGTAAGGTCAGAATGGCTTGTTACGTGATTGTAGCTAAATCTCATCAAATGATTGACCGATTCAGTGATTTGTAAGCTCAAAATGGCTTATTACGTTATTGTAGCTGATTCTCATCGAACAGTTGACGGATTCAGTGATCTGTAAGCTCAGAATGGCTTGTTAAGTGATTATAGCTGATTCTCATCGAACGATTGACCGTTTCAGTGGTTTTTAAGATCAGAATGGTTTGTCACATGATTGTAATTTATTCTAATGAAAAGGTTGACCGATTCGGTGATTTGTAAGCTCAAAATTACTTGTTACGTGATTGTAGCCCATTCTCATCGAACGGTTGACCGTTTCAATGATTTTTAAGAACATAATGGTTTGTCACATGATTGTAATTTATTCTCATGTAAAGGTTGACCGATTCGGTAATTTGTTAGCTTGGAATGGATTGTTACATGACTATAATTGATTCTCATTGAACGGTTGGCCAATTCAGTGATTTGTACACTTAGAATGGCTTGTTATGTGATTGTAGGTGAGACTCATTGAACGATTCACTGATTCAGTGGTTTGTAAGCTCAAAATGTCTTGTTACGTGATTGTAGTTGATTCTCATCGAACGATTGACCAATTCGGTGATTTGTAAGCTTACAATGGCTTGTTACATGATTGTAATTTATTCTCATCAAACAGTTGATTGATTTGATGATTTGTAAGCTCAGAGTGACTTGTTACATGATTTTAGCTGATTCTCATCGAACAGTTGATCGATTCGGTGATTTGTAAGCTCAGAATGGATTGTTATGTGATTGTAGCTGATTCTCATTGAACAGTTGACCGATTATGTGATTTGTAAGTTGAGAATGGCTTGTTACGTGATTCCAATTGATTCTCATCGAATAGTTAACCGATTCGGTGATTCGTAAGCTCAGAATGGTTTGTTATGTGATTGTAACCTATTGTCATCGAACGGTCAACCGATTCGGTGATTTGTAATCTCAAAATAGATTGTTACATGATTGTAGTTGATTCTCATCAAACTGCTGACCGATTTGGTGATTTATATAAAAGCTCAGAATGGCTTGTTAGGTGATTATAACTGATTCTTATCGAACGGTTGACCGATTCAATTATTTGTAAGTTTGAATGGCTTTTTACATGATTGTAGCTAATTCTCATCGAACGGTTGACTAATTCAGTGATTTGTAACTTATAATGGCTTGTTACATGATTCTAGCTGATTCTCATCGAAAGGTTGATAGATTTGGTGATTTGTATGCTCAGAATGGCTTGTTACATGATTGTAGTTCATTCTCATCGAACGGTTGACCGATTCGGTAATTTGTAAACTCAAAATAACTTGTTATATGACTGTAATTGATTCTCATCAAACGGTTGACCGATTTGGTGATTTGTAAGCTTAGAATGGCTTGCTACATGATTGTAATTGATTCTCATCGAACAGTTGACCGATTCGGTGATTTGTAAGTTCAGAATGGCTTGTTACATGATTGTAGCTAATTCTCATCAAATGTTTCACTGATTCGATGATTTGTAAGCTCAGAATGGGCTGTTACATGATTGTAGCTGATTCTCATCGAACGGTTGACAGATTCAGTGATTTGTAAGCTTAGAATGTCATGTTACATGATTGTAGCTAATTCTCATCAAACGGTTGACCGATTCGATGATTTATAAGCTCATAATGGCTTGTTACATGATTGTAGCTGATTCTCATTGAACGGTTGACCGATTTGGTGATTTGTAAGCTCAGAATAGATTGTTATGTTATTGTAGCTGATTCTCATCAAACGGTTGACTGATTTGGTGATTTTTAAGCTGAAAATGGCTTGTTACATGATTGTAGCTAATTTTGATTGAACGGTTAACCGATTTGCTGATTTGTAAGCTCAGAAAGGCTTGTTATGTGATTATAGTTGATTTTTATCAAACAACTGACCGATTCAGTGATTTCTAAGCTCAGAATGGGTTGTTACATGATTGTAGTTGATTATCATCGAACGGTTGACTGATTCGGTGATTTGTAAGCTCAGAATGGATTGTTACGTGATTGTAGCTGGTTCTCATCAAACGATTGACGGATTCGATGATTTGTCAACTTAGAATGGCTTGTTTCATGATTGTAATTGATTTTCATTGAACGGTTGACCGATACGGTGATTTGTAAGCTCAGAATGGCTTGTTACGTGATTGTAGTTGATTTTCATCGAACGGTTGACCATTTCAATGATTTGTAAGCTTAGAATGGATTGTTACATGATTGTAGCTGATTCTAATCCAATGGTTGACTATTTCAGTGATTTGTCAGCTCAGAATGACTTGTTATGTGATTGCAGCTAATTGTCATCGAAAGTTTGACTGATTCGGTGATTTGTAAGCTCAAAATGGCTTGTTACATGATTGTAGCTGATTCTCATTGAACAGTTTACCATTTCAGTGATTTGTAAGATCAGAATGGTGTGTCAGATTATTGTAATTGATTCTCATTGAAAGGTTGACCGATTTGGTGATTTGTTAGCTCATAATGGATTCTTACATGATTGTAATTGATTCTCATCAAACGGTTAACCGATTCGGTGATTAATAAGCTCAGAATGGCTTGATACGTTATTGTAGCTTATTCTCATCGAACAGTTGACTGATTTGGTGATTTGTAATCTTAGAATGGCTTGTTAAATGATTGTAGCTGATTCTCATCGAATGGTTGACCGATTCGATGTTTTGTAAGCTCAGAATGGCTTGTTACGTCATTGTAGATGATTGTCATTGAACGGTTGATTGATTTGGTGATTTGTACGTCAGAATGGCTTGTTACGTGATTGTAGCTGATTCTCATGGAATGGTTGACTGATTCGGTGATTTGTAAGCTCCGAATGGCTGGTTACGTGATTGTAGCTGATTCTCATCAAACCATTCCTCGATTGTTGATTTGTTAGCTTAGAATGGCTTGTTATGTAATTGTAGCTAATTCTAATCGAATGGTTGATCGATTCGGTGATTTGTAAGCTCATAATGGCTTGTTACGTGATTGTAATTGATTCTCATTGAACGGTGGACCAATTCAGTGATTTGTAAGCTCAGAATGGTTTGTTACATGATTGTAGCTGATCCTCATCGAACGATTAACCAATTTGATGATTTGTAAGCTCAGTGTCACATGATTGTAATTGATTATCATCGAACGGTTGACCGATTCAGTGATTTGTAAGCTCTGAATGGCTTTTTGGGTGATTGTAGCTGATTCTTATTGATAGTTGATAGATTCAATGATTTGTTACATTATTGTAAAATATTCTCATTGAACGGTTGACCGATTCAGTGGTTTGTAAGCTTAGAATGGCTTGTTACATGATTGTAGCTTATTCTCATCAAACGGTTTACCGTTTCAATGATTTGTAAGCTCATAATGGCTTGTTACGTGATTGTACCTAATTCTCATCAAATGGTTGATCGATTCTCTAATTTGTTAGCTCAAAATGTCGTGTTACCTGATTGTGATTGATTCTCATATAATGGTTGACCGATTCAGTGATTTGTAAGCTCAAAATGACTTTTTATGTGATTGTAGTTGATTCTCATCGAATGGTTGACCGCTTCAGGGATTTGTAAGCTCAGAATGGCTTGTTACGTGATTGTAGCTGATTCTCCTCAAACATTTGACCGATTTGGTGAACTGTAACCTCAGAACAACTTGTTACCCAATTTTAGTTGATTGTCATCGAATGGTTGTTTTCGATGGATGATTCGAAAACGTCTTGAAAAATCATAGCTATTAGTCATATTTGGTGGGTGGAGTTTCATTTGGTTTCCGCAATGACCTTTACATATTGGTCACGTTTTCTAGATTTCCCCCTACTATTCTAAGGCGCCCTACTATTCTAAGGGGGCAGTTACAATTGGGTGGGTCGCGACCATACCACATCATCGCCTAGATCGATTTGGTGATCTGTTAGCAGATAATGGCTTGTTATGTTATTGTAGCTGATTCTCATTGAACGGTTGACTGATGTAGAGAATTGCAACCTCAGAACAACTTGTTATTCGATTTTAGCTTATTGTCATCCAGCAGTTGACCGATTCGATGATCTAAAACCTCAGAAGGATCTTTTTTCAAATTGTAGTTGATTCTCATCGCATGAATGATAGATTCGTTGATTGCTAAGCTCAGAATGGCTTATTACGTGATTGTAGCTGATTTTCATCAAACGCTTCACTGATTCGGTGATAAAAAAATGTCAGAATGGTGTGTTACACTCATGTATCTGATTCTCATCGAACAGTTGATCAAGTCAGTGATCTGCAACATCAGATAGACTTGTTACATGATTGTAGTTGATTCTCATCGAACATTTGACTGATTCAGTGATCTACAACCTTAGAATGATCTTTTATGTTATTGTAGTTGATTCTTATTGAATGGTTGACCGATTCAATGATCTATAAGCTTAGAATGGCTTGTTATGTGATTGTACTTGATTCTCATCAAACAGTAGACCGATTTGGTGATATGTTAGCTCTGAATGACTAGTTATGTGATTGTAGCTGATTCTTATCGAATGGTTGACCGATTCGGTGATTCATAAACTCAGAATGGCTTGTTATCTGATTGTAGCTGATATCAAATAGTTGACTAATTCGATAATTTGTAAGCTCAGAATGGCTTGCTAGGTGATTTTTTTTTATTCTCATCGAAGGGTTGACCGATTCAAATGGCTTGTTAGGTGATTTTTTTAAATTCTCATCAAAGGGTTGACCGATTCGGTGATTTGTAAGCTCAGAATGACTTGTTACGTGATTGTGGCTGATTCTCATCAAATTATTGACCGATTTGCTAATTTGTAAGCTCAGTATAGCTTGTTACGTGATTGTATTTGATTCTCATCAGACAGTTGATTGATTCGGTGATTTGTAAGCTCGGAATGGCTTATTACATGATTGTAATTGATTCTCATAAAATAGTTGATTGGTTCAGTGATTTGTAAGCTCGTAACTTGTTACATGATTGTAATTAATTCTCATCAAACGGTTGACCGATTTGGTGATTTGTAAGCTCATAATGGCTTTTTACGAGATTGTAATTGATTCCCATAGAATAGTTGATTGGTTCGGTGATTTGTAAGCTCATAATGACTTGTTATATGATTGTAATTAATTCTCATCGAATGGTTGACCGATACGATGATTTGTAAGCTTAGAATGGCTTCTTACATGATTGTAAATGATTCTCATAGAATGGTTGATTGATTCGGTGATTTGTAAGATCAAAATGACTTGTTACATGATTGTAATTAATTTTATGGAATAGTTGATAGATTCAGTGATTTGTAAGCTCATAATGGCTTGTTACGAGATTGTAATTGTTTCTCAGAGAACGGTTGACTGGTTTGGTGATTTGTAAGCTCATAATGGCTTGTTACGTAATTGTAATTGATTCTCATCAAACGATAGATCAATTCAATGATTTGTAAGCTCATAATGGCTTGTTACGTGATTGTAGCTAATTCTCATCGAACGGTTGCCCAATTCAGTGATTTTTAAGCTTAGAATAGCTTGTTACGTGATTCTAGCTGATTGTCATTGAACGGTTAATCGATTCGGTGATAAGTAAGTGCAAAATGGTTTGTTATGTGATTGTAGCTAATTCTCATCAAACGGTTGACCGATTCGGTGATTTGTAAGCTCAGAATAACTTGTTACATGATTGTAACTGATTCTCATCAAACAATTCACCAATTCGGTGATTTGTAAGATTAGAATGGCTTGTTACATGATTGTAATTTATTCTCATCAAACGGTTGACCGATTCAGTGATTTGTCAACTCATAATGGATTTTTATGTGATTGTAATTGATTGTCATCGAACAGTTGACCGATCGATGCTCTGTAAGCCCAAAATGGCTTGTTGCATGATTGTAATTGATTTTGATCAAACGATAGACTGATTCAGTGATTTGTAAACTCAGAATGGCTTGTTACGTGATTATAATTGATTCTCATCGAACGGTTCACCGATCTAGTGATTCTAGCTGATTCTCATTCTAAGCCATTCTAGCTTAGAATGACTTGTTACGTGATTCTAGCTGATTCTCATTAAACATTGATAGATTCAGTCATTTGTAAACTCAGAATAGCTTGTTACATGATTATAATTGATTCTCATCGAATGGTTCACCGATTCGGTGATTTGTAAGCTCATAATGGCTTGTTACATGATTGGAGCTGATTCTCATCGAATGGTGACCGATTCGGTGATTTGTCATCTCAAAATGGTTTATTTCGTGATTGTAGCTGATTCTCATCGAACGGTTGACCGACTTGGTGATTTATAAGCTCATAATGGCTTCTCACATGATTGTAGCTTATTCTAATCGAACGGTTGACCAATTCAATGATTTGTAAGCTCACAATGGCTTGTTACATTATTGTAGCTAATTCTCATCAAATGGTAGTTCGATTCAGTGATTTGTAAGCTCAGAATGACTAGTTATGTAATTGTAGCTGATTGTCATCGAAAGGTTGACCGATTCGGTGATTCGTAAGCTCAGAATGGCTTTTACGTGATCGTAGCTAATTTTCATCAAACGGTTGATTGATTCGGTGATTTGTAAGCTGAGAATGGCTTGTTACATGATTTTTGCTGAATCTCATCGAAGGGTTGACTGATTCGGTGATTTGTAAGCTCAGAATGACTTGTTACGTGATTATGGTTGATTCTCATCGAATGGTTGACTGATTTGTAAGCTCATAATGGCTTGTTACATTATTGTAGTTGATTCTCATCAAACGGTTCACTAATTTAGTGATTTGTAAGCTCATAATGGCTTGTTATGAAATTGTAATTGTTTCTCATCGAACAGTTGAGCGATTCGGTGATTTGTAAGTTCAGAATTGCTTTCTACGTTATTGTAATTGATTCTCATAGAACAGTTGACCAATTTGGTGATTTGTAAGCTCAGAATGGCTTGTTACATGATTGTAGCTGATTCTCATCAAACGGTTGACTGATTTGGTGATTTGTAAGCTGATAATGGCTTCTTGCTTGATTCTAGCTCATTCTCACTAAACGGTTGACCGATTCGTTGATTTGTAATCTCAAAATGGTTTCTTATGTGATTGTAATTGATTATCATCGAACGGTTGATCGATTCGGTGATTTGTAAGCTTAGAATGGATTGTTACATGATTGTAATTGATTCTCATCGAACGGTTGACTAATTCATTGATTTCTAAGCTCTGAATGGCTTGTTACGTGATTGTAATTGATTCTCATCGAACGGTTGACCGGGTCAGTGATTTGTAACCTCAGAATGACTTGTTATGTGACTGTATTTGCTCTCAATGAACGGTTGACCGATTGGGTGATTTGTAAGCTCAGAATGACTTGTTACGTGATTGTAGCTGATTCTCATCGAACGGTTGACCGATTCGATTATTTATAAGCTCAGAATGGCTTGTTACGTCATTACAGCCTATTCTCATCAAACAGTTGACCGATTCAGTGGTTTGTAAGCTCAGAATGGCCTGTTACGTGATTGTAATTAATTCTCATCGAATGGTTGAACAATTTTATGATTTGTAAGCTCAGAATGGCTTGTTACTTGATTGTAAGTTATTCTTTTCGAAAGGTTGACCGATTCAGTGATTTGTAAGCCCAGAATGGCTTGTTAGGAGATTGTAATTGATTCTCATTGAACGGTTAACCGATTGAGTGATTTGTAAACTCAGAATGACTTGTTATCTGATTGTAGCTGATTCTTATTGAACAGTTGATCGATTCTATGATTTATTGCCTTCTACATGATTGTAGCTGATTCTCATCAAACAGTTGACCAATTCGGTGATTTGGGAGCTCAGAATGGCTTGTTACATGATTGTAATCGATTCTCTTCAAACGGTAAATTGATTCGATGATTTGTAAGCTCATAATGGCTTGTTACATGATTGTAGCTAATTCTCATCTAACGGTTGATCAATTCGATGTTTTGTAACCTTAGAATGGCTTGTTACATGATTGTAGTTGATTCTCATCGAATGATAGACCAATTTGGTGTTCTGTTAGTTCAGAATGGCTTGTTACATGATTGTAGCTAATTCTCATTGAACGATTGATCGATTCGATGAACTGCAACCTCAGAACAACTTGTTATGCGATTTTAGTTGATTGTCATCGAACAGTTGAATGATTTGGTGATCTACAACCTTAGAAGGATCTTTTAGGCAATCCTAGTTGATTCTCATCGAATTGTTCACAGATTAGGTGATTTGTAAGCTCAGAATGGGTTATTACATGATTGTAGTAGATTCTCATTGAATGGTTCACCGATTTGGTGATCTACAACCTCAGAATGGTGTGTTATGTGCTTGTATTTGATTCTCATCAAATGGTTGATGAATCGGTGATCTGCAACCTCAGATCGACTTGTTACATGATTGTAGTTGATTCTCATCGAACATTTGACCGATTTGGTGATCTACAACCTTAGAATGAGCTTTTATATTATTGTAGTTGATTCTCATTAAATTGTTGACCGATTCAGTGATCAGTAACCTCAGAATGGCTTGTTACATGATTGTAGTTGATTCTCATCAAACGGTAGACCGATTTGGTGTTCTATTAGCTCAGAATGGCTTGTTACGTGATTGTAGCTGATTCTCATCAAACGGTTGACCGATTTGGTGAACTGCAACCTCAGAACAACTTGTTACCCAATTTTAGTTCATTGTCATCAAACGGTTGACCGATTCAGTGAGCTAAAACCTCAGAAGGATCTTTTATGCAATCCTAGTTGATTCTCTTCGAATGGTTAACCGATCCAGTAATTTGTAAACTTATAATGACCTGTTAAATGATTGTAGCTAATTCTCATCGAACGATTGACTGATTCAGTGATTTGTAAGCTCACAATGGCTTATTACATGATTGTAGTTGATTCTCATCGAACGGTTGAACGATTTGGTGATTTGTTAGCTTAGAATGGCTTGTCACATGATTGTAGCTGATTCTCATCAAACAGTTGACTGATTTGGTGAACTGCAACCTCAGAACTACTTGTTACCCAATTTTAGTTGATTGTCATCGAATGGTTGACCGATTTAGTGATCTACAACCTCAGAAGGATCTTTTATGCAATCCTAGTTGATTCTCTTCGAATGGTTGATAGATTTAGTGATTTGTAAGCTCAGAATGGCTTATTACGTGATTGTAGCTGATTCTTATTGAATGGTTCATCGATTCATTGATCTACAACCTCATAATGGTGTGTTATGTATGCTTGTATTTGATTCTCATCAAATAGTTGATGAGTTGGTGATCTGCAACCTCAAATCAACTTGTTACATCATTATAGTTGATTCTCATTGAACATTTGACCGATTCGGTGATCTACAACTTTAGAATGATCTTTTATGTTATTGTAGTTGATTTTGATGAAATTATTGACCGATTGAGTGATCTCTAAGCTCAGAATGGCTTGTAACATGATTATAGTTTATTCTCATCAAATGGTAGACCGATTTGGTGATATGTTAGCTCAGAATAGCTTGTTACATGATTGTAGCTGAATTTCATCAAATGATTCACCGATTCAATGATTTGTAAGCTCAGAATGGCTTGTTACGTAATTGTAATTGATTCTCATCGAACGGTTGATCGATTCGATGATTTGTAAGCTTGGAATTGCTTGTTACGTGATTGTAGCTGATTCTCATTGAATGGTTGACCGATTTCATGATTTGTAAGATCACAATGGCTTGTTACATGATTGTAGCTGAGTCTCATTGAATGATTGACCAATTTGGTGATTTGTAAGCTCAGAATGGCTTGTTACGTGATTGTAGTTGATTCTCATCGAACGCTTGACCAATTCAGTTATTTTCAAGCTCATAATGGCTTGTTACGTGATTGTAGCTAATTCTGATTAAACGGTTGACCGATTCGGTGATTTGTAAGCTCAGAATGGCTTGTTTCATGATTGTAAGTGATTCTCATTGAACAATTGACCAATTTGATAATTTGAAGCTCAGAATGGCTTGTTACATGATTCTCATCCAATGGTTGACCGATTTGGTGATTTGTAAGCTCAGAATGACTTCTTACGTGATTGTAGTTGATTCCCATCGAATGGTTGACCAATTTGATGATTTGTAAGCTCAAAATGGCTTGTTAAGTGATCTTAATTGATTCTCATAGAATGGTTGACCGATTCGATGATTTGTAAGCTCAGAATGACTTGTTACGTGATTGTAGCTGATTCTCATCGAATAGTTGACCAATTCGGTGATTTATAAGCTCATAATGGTTTTTTGATTCTCATCGAACGGTTGATCGATTCGGTGATTTGTAAGCTCATAATGGATTTTTACGTGATTGTAATTGATTCTGCTATGGTTGATAGATTTGGTGATTTGTAAACTCAGAATGGCTTGTTACATGATTGTAGTTGATTCCCATTAAACAGTTGACCGATTCAGTGATTTGTAAGCTCAGAATGGCATGTTAGGTGATTGTAGCTTATTCCCATTGAACAATTGACCGATTTCATGATTTGTAAGCTTAGAATGGTTTGTTACGTGATTGTAGCTGAGACTCATCAAACGTTGACTGATTTGGTGATTTGTAAACTCACAATGGCTTGTTACATGATTGTGGCTGATTCTCATCGAACGGTTGACTGATTCGGTGATTTGTATGTTCAGAATGGTTTGTTACGTGATTATAATTGATTTTCATCGAACAGTTGACCAATTTCATGATTTGTAAGCTCGTAATGGTTTGTTACGTGATTGTAATTGATCCTCATCGAAAGGTTGACCAATTCAGTGATTTGTAAGCTCAGAATTGTTTCTTACGTGATTGTAGATGATTCTCTCTGAACGGTTCACCGATGTAGTGATTTTTAGGATCAAAATGGATTGTTACACGACTGTAGCTGATTCTCATCGAATGGTTGACCGATTCGATGATTTGTAAGCTCAAAATGGCTTGTTAGGTGATTGTAGTCGAGTCTCATTAAACGGTTGACCACTTCAGTGATTTGTAAACTAAGAATGGCTTGTTACTTGATTGTATCTGATTCTCATCACACGGTTGACCGATTTAGTGATTTGTAAGTACATAATAGCTTGGTACGTGATTGTAGCTGATTCTCATCAAACAGTTGATTGATTCGGTGATTTGTAAGCTTAGAATGGCTTGTTACATGATTGTAGCTAATTTTCATCGAACAATTGACTGATTCGATGATTTGTAAGCCTAGAATTGCTTGTTACATGATTTTAGCTAATTATCATCGAATAGTTAACTGATTCAATGATTTGTAAGCTGAGAATGGCTTGTTACGTGATTGTAGCTAATTCTCATCGAACAGTTAACCAATTAGGTGATTTATAAACTCAGAATGACTTGTTACATGATTATAACTAATTCTCAGCAAATGGTTCACTGATTCGGTGGTTTGTAAGCTCAGAATGGCTCATTTCATGATTACAAGTGATTCTCATGGAACCTTTGACCAATTTAGTAATTTGTAAGCTCAGAATGGCTTGTTACATGATTGTAGTTGATTCTCATCAAACAATTGACCGATTCGGTGATTTGTAAGATTAGTGTTACATGATTGTAATTGATTCTCATCAAACGGTTGATTGATTTGATGATTTTTAAGCTCAAAATGGCTTGTTACGTGATTGTAATTGATTATGCTCGAATGGTTGACTGATTCGATAATTTGTAAGCTCAGAATTGCTTGTTACATGATTGTAGTTATTTCTCCTTGAACAGTTGATAGATTCAGTGATTTGCAAGCTCATAATGGCTTGTTACATGATTATCACTGATTCTTATCAAACGGTTGTTCGATTCAGTGATTTGTAATCTCAGAATTGCTTGTCACATGATTGTAATTGATTCGCATCGAACGGTTGACCAATTCAATGATTTGTAAACTCAAAATGGCTTGTTACATGATTAAAATTGATTCTCATCAAATGGTTAACCATTCGATAATTTGTAAGCTCCAAATTGCTTGTTACATGATTGTAATTGGTTTTGATCGAATGGTTGACTGATTCGGTGATTTGTAATCTCAGAATGACTTGTTATGTGATTGTAATTGATTCTCATCAAATGGTTGATTGTTACGTTATTGTAATTGATTCTCATCGAATGGCTTGTTACCTCAGAATGGCTTGTTACGTCATTGTAGCTGATTCTCATCGAACGGTTAACTGATTCCATGATTTGTAAACCCAAAATAGCTTTTTTCATGGCTGTAGTTGATTGTCATCAATCGGTTGACCGATTTGGTGATTTCTAAGGTCAAAATGGCTTGTTACGTGATTGTAATTGATTCTCATCGAAAGGTTGACTGATTCGATGATTTGTAAACTTAGAATGGCTTGTTACGTGCTTATAGCTGATTCTCATTGAACGTTTGACCAATTTGGTGATTTGTAGTGTCAAAATAGCTTGTTACGTGATTGTATTTGATTCTCATCGAACGATTGACCTATTCGGTGATTTGTAAGCTTAGAATGGCTTCTTACATAATTGTAGCTGATTCTCATCAAATTATTGACCGATTCGGTGATTAGTAAGCTCAGTGTTACATGATTGTAAGTGATTCTCATTGAATGGTTGACCGATTCAGTGATTTGTAAGCGTAGAATGGCTTGTTACGTAATTGTAGCTAATTCTCATCAAACTGTTGACCGATTCGGTGATTTCTAAGCTCAGAATGGGTTGTTACGTCATTATAGCTCATGCTCATCAATTGGTTGACCGATTTGATAATTTGTAAGCTCAAAATGGCTTGTTACATGATTGTAGCTGATTCTCATCAAACGGTTGACCGATTTGATGATTTATAAGCTAAGAATGGCTTTTTAAGTGATTGTAGCTAATTCTCATTAAACGGTTGACTGATTCGGTGATTTATAAGCTCAGAATGGCTTGTTAGGTGATTGTAGCTGATTCTTATCGATAGTTGATAGATTCGGTGATTTGTAAGCTTAGAAGGGAATGTTACATGATTGTAAAATATTCTCATCGAACGATTGACCGATTCAGTGGTTTTTAAGCTCATAATGGCTTGTTACATGATTGTAGTTTATTCTCATCAAATGGTTTATCGTTTCAGTGATTTGTAAGCTCATAATGGCTTATTAAGTGATTGTAGCTGATTCTCATCAAACAGTTCACCGATTCGATGATCTAAAACCTCAAAATGGTGTGTAAAATGCCTGTATCTGATTTTTATCAAACAATTGATCGAGTTGGTGATCTACAATCTTAGATCGACATGTTACATGATTGTAGTTGATTCTCATCAAACATTTGACTAATTCAGCGATCTACAACCTTAGAATGATCTTTTATATTATTGTAGTCAATTCTCATCGAATGGTTGACTGATTCAGTGATTTGTCAGCTCATAATAGCTTGTTACATGATTGTAGTTGATTCTCATCAAAGGATAGATCGATTTGGTGATATGTTAGCTCATAATGGCTTGTTACATGATTGTAGTTGATTCTCATCGCATAGTTCATCGATTCGGTGATTGGTAAGCTCAGAATGACTTGTTACATGATTAGAGCTGATTCTTATTGAACAGTTGACCGATTCAGTGATTTGGAAGCTGAGAATGGCTTATTACATGATTGTAATTAATTCTCATCAAACGGTTGATCGATTTGGTGATTTGTAAGCTCAGAATAGCTTGTTACATAATTGTAGTTGATTCTCATCGAATGGTTGACCGATACGGTGATTTGTAACCTCAGAATGGCTTGTTACATGATTGTATTTGATTCTCATTAGACGGTTGATCGATTTAGTGATTTGTAAGCTTAGAATGGCTTGTTATGTGATTGTAATTGATTCTCATAGAAAGGTTGATTGGTTCGATGATTTGTAAGCTAGAATGGCTTGTTACATTATTGTAATTAATTCTCATTGAACAGTTGACCAATTCAATGATTTGTAAGCTCATAATGACTTGTTATGAGATTGTAATAATTCATAGAACGGTTGACTGGTTCAGTGATTTGTATGCTCAGAATGGCTTGTTACGTGATTGCAATTGATTCTCATCAAATGATAGACAGATTCAGTGATTTGTAAGCAAGTGATTCTGAGCTTACAAATCACCAAATTAGTCAACTGTTCGATGAGAATCAATTACAATCATGTAATAAGCCATTCTAAGCTTCCAAATCATTGAATTGGTCAACTATTCGATTAGAATCAACTCTAATCACGTAACAAGTCATTTTGAGCTTACAAATAAATCAAATCGATGAACCGTTCGATGAGAATCAGCTACAATCATGTAACAACCCATTCTGAGCAAACATATCACCAAATCGGTCTACCGTTTGATGAAAATCAACTACAATCACGTAACAAGTCATTCTAAACTTAGAGATCACTGAATTAGTCAACCATTCGATGAGAATCAACTACAATAACATAAAAGATCATTCTAAGGTTGTAGATCATTGAATCAGTCAAATGTTCGATGAGAATCAACTACAATCATGTAACAAGTCAATTTGAGGTTGCCATCACTGACTCGATCAACTATTTGATAAGAATCAGATACAGGCACGTAACACACTATTCTAAGGTTTGAGATCATCGAATCGGTGAACCGTTAGATGGGAATTAGCTACAATCACGTAATAAGCCATTATGAGCTTACAAATTAGTGAATCTATCATTCATTCGATGAGAATCAATTACGATCGCAAAATAGATCCTTCTGAGGTTTTAGATAATTGAATCCATCAATCGTTCCATGAAAATAACCTAAAATTAAATAAAAAGTTGTTCTAAGGTTGTAATTCCCCGCATCAATCAACCGTTCGATGAGAATCAACTACAATGGCATAACAAGCCATTCTATGCTAACAGATCACCAAATTGGTCTATCATTCGATGAAAATCAACTACAATGATGTAACAAGCCATTCTGAGCTTACAAATCATTGAATCTATCAACCATTCGATGAGAATCAGCTACAATCATGTAACAAGCCATTCTGAGATTACAAATCTCCGAAGCGGTCAACTGTTCAATGAGAATCAACTACAATCACATAACAAGCCATTCTGAGCTTACAAATCACTGAACCAATCAACCGTTCGATGAGAATCAATTACAATCAGGTAATAAGACATTTTGAGCTTACAAATCAGTGAATCAGTCAACCATTCGATGAGAATCAGCTACAATCACGTAACAAGCCAATTTGAGCTTACAAATCATGGAAATGGTAAACCGTTTGATGAGAATAAGTTACAATCATGTAACAAGCCATTCCTAACTTACAAACCACCGAATCGGTCAACCGTTCAATGAGAATATTTTACAATCATGTAACAAGCCATTCTGAGCTTACGAATCATTGAATCTGTCAACTATCAATAAGAATCAGCTACAATCACCTAGCAAGCCATTTCGAGCTTACAAATCTCTAAATCGGTCAACCGTTCAATCAGAATCAACTACAATCATGTAACAAGTCATTCTGAGCTTACAAATCATCGAATCGGTAAACCGTTAGATAAGAATTAGCTACAATCACGTAACAATCCATTCTGAGATTACAAATCACCAAATCGGTCAACCGTCTGATGAGAATCAACTACAAGCATGTAACAATCCATTTTGAGCTTACAAATCATAGAATCAATCAACCGTTCGATAAAAATCAATTATAATCATAACAAGCCATTCTGAGATTACAAATCACCGAATCAGTTAACCTTTCGATGAGAATCAATTACAATCACGTAACAAGCCATTCTGAGCTTACAAATCATTGAATCTATCAACCATTTGATGAGAATTAGCTACAATCACATAACAAGCCATTCTGAGCTTACAAATCCCCGAAGCGGTCAACTATTCGATGAGAATCAACTACAATCACATAACAAGTCATTCTGAACTTACAAATCACTGAATCAGTCAACCGTTCGATGAGAATCAATTACAATCAGGTAACAAGACATTTTGAGCTTACAAATCAGCGAATCAGTCAACCATTCGATGAGAATTGGCTACAATCACGTAACAAGCCAATTTGAGCTTACAAATCATGGAAACGGTAAACCGTTTGATGAGAATAAGCTAAAATCATGTAACAAGCCATTCCTAGCTTACAAACCACCGAATTGATCAACCGTTCAATGAGAATATTTTACAATCATGTAACAAGCCATTCTGAGCTTACGAATCATTGAATCTGTCAACTATCAATAAGAATCAGCTACAATCACCTAGCAAGCCATTTCGAGCTTACAAATCTCTAAATCGGTCAACCGTTCAATCAGAATGAACTACAATCATGTAACAAGCCATTCTAAGCTTACAAATCACCGAATCGGTAAACTGTTAGATAAGAATCAGCTACAATCACGTAACAATCCATTCTGAGATTACAAATCACCAAATCGGTCAATCGTTTGATGAGAATCAACTACAAGCATGTAACAATCCATTTTGAGCTTACAAATCATAGAATCAGTCAACCATTCGATAAGAATCAATTATAATCATAACAAGCCATTCTGAGATTACAAATCACCGAATCAGTTAACCTTTCGATGAGAATCAATTACAATCACGTAACAAGCCATTCTAAACTTACAAATCACCAAATTGCTCAACCGTTCGATGAGAATGAATTACAATCATATAAGAAGCCATTCTAAGATTACAAATCACTGAATCGATCAACCGTTCGGTGAGGATGAGCTACAATTAGGTAAGAAGCCATTATGAGCTTACAAATCACCAAATCGGTGAACCATTCGATGAGAATAAGCTACAATCACATAACAAGCCATTCTAAGCTTACAAATCACCAAATCAGTCAACTATTCTATGAGAATGAATTACAATCACGTAAAAGTCATTTTGAGCTTACAAATCACCAAATCGGTCAACCGTTTGATGAGAAACAATTACAATTTTATAACAAGCCATTCTGAGCATATAAATCACTGAATTAGTGAACCATTTGATGAGAATCAGCTACAATAATGTAGCGAGCCATTCTGAGCTTACAAATCACCAAATTGTTGAACCATTCGATGAGAATTAGCCACAATCATGTAACAAGTCATTCTGAGCTTACAAATCTCCAAAGCGGTCAACTGTTCAATGAGAATCAGCTACAATCACATAACAAGCCATTATGAGCTTACGAATCACCGAATCGGTCAACCATTTGATGAGAATCAGCTACAATCACATAACTAGTCATTTTGAGCTTACAAATCATTGAATCGAACTACTGCTTGATGAGAATCAGCTACAATAATGTAAGAAGCCATTCTGAGCTTAAAAAATCACCAAATCAGCCAACCATTCGATTAGAATCAGCTACAATCAGTAACAAGCCATTATGAGCTTAAAAATCACTGAATCGGTCAACCATTCGATGAGAATCAGCTCCAATGACCTAACAAGCCATTCTGAGCTTACAAATCTCTGAATCGATCACCGTTCGATGAGAATCAGCTCCAATCACGTAACAAGCCATTATAAGCTTACAAATCACTGAATCGGTGAACCATTCGATGAGAATCAATTACAATCACGAAACAAGCTATTCTAAGTTTATAAATCACCGAATCTATCACCATTCGATGAGAATCAACTAAAATCATGTAACAAGGCATTCTGAGCTTACAAATCATGAGATCGGTCTTCTGTTCAATGAGAATCAGCTACAATCATGTAACAAGCCATTTTGAGCTTACAAACCCTCCAAATCAAACAACCGTTCGATGAGAATTAGCTACAATCATGTAACAAGCCATTCTAAGGTTACAAATCACCGAATCGGTCAACCGTTCGATTAGAATCAACTCTAATCATGTAACAAGCCATTATGAGCTTACAAATCACCGAATTGGTCAACTATTCGATTAGAATCAACTACAATCATGAAACAAACCATTTTGAAATTACAAATCACTGAATTGGTCAACCGTTCGATGAGAATCAACTACAATCACGTAACAAACTATTCTGAGCTGACAAATCACTTAATTTGTCTATCATTTGATGAGAATCAATTCCAATCACTTAAAAAGCCATTATGAGCTTACAAATCACCGAACCAATCAACCATTCTATGAATTATTATAATTTCGTAACAAGCCATTATGAGCTTACAAACCACCAAATTGGTCAACCGTTTGATAAAAATTAATTACAACAATGTAAAAAATTATTTTGAGCTTACAAATCACCGAACCAATCAACCTTTCTATGAGAATCAATTACAATCACATAACAAGTCATTCTGAGCTTACAAATCATTGAATCGATCAACCATCCGATGAGAATCAAATACAATCACATAACAAGCCATTCTGAGCTTACAAATCACCATATCAGTCAACCGTTCATGAGAATCAACTACAATCACGTAACAAGCCATTCTAAGCTTACAAATCACCAAATCAGTCAACCGTTCAATGAGAATCAATTACAATCATGTAATAAGCCATTCTGAGCTTCCAAATCACCGAATCGGTCAACCATTCGATAAGAATCAGCTCTAATTATGTAACAAGCCATTCTAAGCTTACAAATCACCGAATCAGGGAACTGTTCGATGAGAATCAGCTACAATGACGTAACAAGTCATTCTGAGCTAACATATGACCGAATTGGTCTACCATTTGATGAGAATCAACTACAATCATGTAACAAGCCATTCTGAGCTTACAGATCATTGAATCAGTCAATCGTTTAATGAGAATCAGCTACAATCATGTAACAAGCCATTTTCAAGCTACAAATCACCATATCGATCAAACGTTCAATGAGAATTAGCTACAAGCACGTAAGAAGCCATTGTGGGCTTACAAATCACCGAATCGGTCAACTGTTCGATGAGAATCAATTGCAACGTAACAAGCCATTATGAGCTTACAAATTACCAAATCGGTCAACCTTTAGATGAGAATTAATTACAATCACATAACAAGTCATTTTGACCTTACAAATCACCAAATCTGTCAACCGTTCGATGAGAATCAGCTACAGCCATGAAACAAGCTATTTTGGGTTTACAAATCATCGAATCAGTCAACCGTTCGATGAGAATCAGCTACAATGACGTAACAAGCCATTTTGAGGTAACAAGCCATTCAATGAGAATCAATTACAATAATGTAACAAGCCATTCTAAGCTTACAAATAACCGAACCAGTCAACCATTCTATGAGAATCAATTACAATCATGTAATACGACATTCTGAGCTTACAAATCACCAAATCAGTTAAGAATCAATTACAATCATGTAACAAGCCATTCTAAGCTTAAAAATCACTGAATCTGTCAATCGTTGGATGAGAAACAGCTACAATCACGTACTAAGTCATTTACAAATCACCAAATTAGTCAACCATTCGATGAGAATTAGCTACAGCCATGAAACAAGCCATTATGAGTTTACAAATCATTCAATCGGTCAACCGTTCGATGAGAATCAATTACAATCACGTAACAAGCAATTTTGAGCTTACAAATCATCGAATCGGTCAACCATTCAATAAGAATTAGTTACAATTACGTAACAAGCCATTCTGAGTTTACAAATCACCGAATTGGTCAACCGTTTGATGCGAATCAATTACAATCACGTAACAAGCAATTCTGAGATTACAAATCACCGAATTCGTCAACCGTTCGATGAGAATCAGCTATAATCATGTAACAAGTCATTTTGAGCTTACAAATCACTAAATCTGTCAACCATTCAATGAGAAACAACTACAATCACGTAACAAGCAATTCTGAGCTTACGAATCACCAAATTGGTCAACCGTTCAATGGAAATCAATTACAATCACGTAACAAGCCATTGAGCTTACAAATCACTGAATCAGTAGAACGTTCAAGGAGAATCAATTACAATCACATAACAAGCTATTCTGAGCTTACAAATCATCGAATCGGTCAACCGTTCGATGAGAATCAATTACAATTATGTAACGTTGATCTTACAAATCACCGAATCGATCAACTGTTTAATGAGAATTAACTACAATCATGTAACAAGCCATTATGAGCTTACAAATTACTAAATTGGTCAACCATTTGATGAGAATCACTTACAATCATGAAATGAGCCATTCTAACCTTACAAACCACCAAATCAGTTAACCATTCGCTGAGAATTAGTTATAATCATGTAACAAGCCATTATGAGCTTTCAAATCACCGAATCGGTGAATCGTTCGATGAGAATCAACTACAATCATGTACCAAGCCATTCTAAGCGTACAAATCACCAAACCACTCAACTGTTCGATGAGAATCAACTACAATCATGTAACAAGCCATTCTAAGCTTACAAATCACTGAATTAGTCAACCGTTTGGTAAGAATCAGTTCCAATCACAGAACAAGCCATTATGAGCTTACAAATTACTGAATCAGTCAACTGTTCGGTGAGAATCAATTACAATCACGTAACAAGCCATTCTGAGCTTACAAATCACCGAATTGGTTAATAGTTCGATGAGAATCAAATACAATCATGTGACAAGCTATTCTTAGCTTATAAATCACCGAATTGGTCAACTGTTCGATGAGAATCAACTACAATCATGTAACAGGCCATTCTGAGCTTACAAATCATTGAATCAGTTAACCGTTCGAAGAGAATCAGCTACAATCACATAATAAGCCATTCTCTAGTTACAAACCACCGAATCAGTGAATCATTCGCTGAGAATTAGCTACAATCACGTAACAAGCCATTATGAGCTTACAAATCACTAAATCGGTCAACCGTTTGATGAGAATCAACTACAATCATGTAACAAGCTATTTGGAGCTTACAAATCACCGAATCGGTCAACTGTTCGATGAGAATCAGCTACAATCACATAACAAGCCATTCTAACATTACAAATCATTGAATTGATCAACTGTTCGATGAGAATCAGCTACAATCACGTAACAAGCCATTTTGAGCTTACAAATTATGGAATCGGTCAACCGTTCGATGAGAATCAATTATAATCATGTAACATGTCATTCTGAGCTTTCAAATCACCGAACTAGTCAACCATTCTATGAGAATCAATTACAATCATGTAACAAGCCATTCTGAGATTACAAATCACCGAATCAATCAACCGTCAACCATTTGATTAGAATTAGCTCTAATCACGTAACAAGCCATTATGAGCTTACAAAGCACTGAATCAATCAACCGTTCGATAAGAATCAGCTACAATCACGTAACAAGCCGTTCTAAACTTACAAATCACTAAATCGGTCAATCGTTCGATGAGACTTAGCTACAATCATGTAACAAGCCATTATGATCTTACAAATCATCGAATCGATCAACCATTTGATGAGAATCAGCTACAATCAGGTAAGAAGCCATTCTGAGCTTACAAATCATTGAATCGATCAACCGTTCGATGAGAATCAATTACAATCACATAACAAGTTATTCTGAGCTTACAAATCATTGAATCAGTGAATTATTCGATAAAATTCAGCTACAATCATGTAACAATCTATTCTGAGCTAACATATCACCAAATCGGTCTACCGTTTGATGAGAATAAACTACAATCACGTTACAAGCCATTCTGAGCTTAGAGATCACTGAATTGGTCAACCATTTCATGAGAATCAACTACAATAACATAAAAGATCATTCTAAAGTTCTAGATCACCGAATGGGTCAAATGTTCGATGAGAATCAACTACAATCATGTAACAAGTCAATTTGAGTTTGCAGATCACCAACTCATCAATTGTTTGATAACAATCAAATACAAGCATGTAACACACCTTTCTAAGGTTGTAGATCAATGAATTAGTGAACCGTTCGATGAGAATCAGCTACAATCACGTAATAATCCACTCTGAGCTTACAAATCACTGAATTTGTCAACCATTCTAAAAGAATCAACTAGGATCACATAAAAGATCCTTCTAAGGTTCTAGATCACCGAATTGGTCAACCATTCCATGACAATCAACTAAAATTGGGTAACAAGTTGTTCTGAGGTTGCAGTTCACCAAATCGGTCAACTGTTTGATGAGAATCAGCTACAATCACGTAACAAGCCATTCTGAGCTAACAGATCACCAAATCAGTCTATCATTTGATAAGAATCAACTATAATCATGTAACAAGCCATTCTGAGGTTAGAGATCACTGAATCGGTCAACAATTTGATGAGAATCAACTACAATAATATAAAAAGATCAGTCTAAGGTTGTAGATCACCAAATTGGTCAAATATTCGATGAGAATCAACTACAATCATGTAACAAGTCGATCTAAGGTTGCAGATCACCGGCTCGTCAACCACTGGATGAGAATCAAACACACGTGCATAACACACCATTCTGAAGTTGTAGATCACTAACTCGATGAACCATTCAATGAGAATCTGCTTCAATCACGTAATAAGCCATTCTGAGCTTAAATATCACCAAATCTATGACCCATTCGATGAGAATAAACTAGGATCGCATAAAAGATCCTTCTGAGGTTGTAGATCACCGAATCGGTCAACTGTTCAATGAGAATCAGCTACAATCATGTAAAAAACCATTATGAACTAATAGAACACCAATCTACCATTCGATGAGAATCAATTACAATCACGTAACAAGCCATTTTAAGGTTACAAATCACCGAATCGGTCAACCATACGATGAGAATTAGCTACAATCACGTAACAAGCCATTATGAGCTTACAAATGACTAAATTGGTCAATCCTTTAATGAGAAATAGCTACAATCACGTAACAAGTCATTCTAAGCTTACAAATCATCGAATCAACCAACCGTTCGATGACAATTAGCTACAATCATGTAACAAACCATTTTGAGCTCCCAAATCACCGAATTGGTCAACCGTTTGATGAGAATCAGCTACAATCACGTAAAAAGCCAACAAATCATAGAATAGGTCAATTGTTCGATAAGAATCAGCTATAATCACGTAATAAGCCAGCCATTCTAAGCTTACATATCACTAAATTGGTGAACTGTTCGATCAGAATCAGCTACAATCACGTAACAAGCCATTCTGAGCTTACAAATCACCAAATAGGTCAACCGTTGGTTGAAAATTAGCTAAAATCAAGTAACAAGGCATTCTGAGCTTACAAATCACTGAATCGTTCAACCGTTCAATAACAATCACTTACAATCAAGTAACAACCCATTTTGAGCTTACAAATCATACAATCGTTCAACCGTTCGATGAGAATCAATTACAATCACATAACAAGCCATTCTGAGCTTACAAATCACCGAATCAGTCAACTGTTCGATGAGAATTAGCTACAATCATGTAACAAGCCATTTTAAGTTTATAAATCATCAAATCGGTCAACCGTTCGATGAGAATCTGCTAAAATCATGTAACAAGCCATTCTAAGCTTACAAATCATCAAATTGCTTAACCATTCATTGAGAATCACATACAATCACATAACAACTCATTCTAAGGTTACAAATCACTAAGTCGGTCAACCGTTCAATGAGAATCAATTACAGTCACCTAACACGTCATTCTGACCTTACAAATCACCAAATCGGTCAACTGTTTGATAAGAATCAGGTATAATCATGTAACAAGCCATTATTGAGCTTACAAATCACCAAATTAGTGAACTGTTTGATGATAATCAACTACAATAATGTAACAAGCCATTCTAAGCTTACAAATCACCAAATCAGTCAACTGTTCGATCAGAATCAGCCACAATCATGTAACAAGTCATTCTGAGCTTACAAATCACCGAATCGGTCAACCCTTCGATGAGATTCAACAACAATCATATAAAAAGCCATTCTAAGCTTAAAAATCATTGAATCAGTCAACCGTTCGATGAGAATAAGCTACAAGCATGTAAAAGCCATTCTTAGCTTACAAATCAAAATGAGAATCAGCTACAATCAAATAAGTAGTCATTATGAGCTTACAAATCACTGAATCAGACTACCGTTTCATGAGAATCAGCTATAATAATGTAACAAGCCATTGTGAGCTTACAAATCACCGAATCGGTCAACCGTTCGATTAGAATAAGCTACAATGCTGTAACAAGCCATTATGAGCTTATAAATCATCGAATTGGTCAACGGTTCAATGAGAATGAGCTACAATCACATAACAAGCCATTTTGAGCTTACAAATCACCGAATCGATCAACCATTCGATGACAATAATCTACAATGATGTAACAAGCTATTTTGAGCTTACAAATTACCGAATCGATCAACCGTTCGATGAGAATCAGCTACAATCATGTAACAAGCCATTCTGGGATTACAAATCACCGAATCGGTCAACGATTCGATGAGAATAAGCTACAATAATGTAACAAGCCATTCTGAGCTTACTAATCACCGAATCGGTCAACTGTTCTATGAGAATCAATTACAATCATGTAACAATCCATTATGAGCTAACAACTCACCGAATCAATCAACCTTTCGATGAGAATCAATTACAATCATGTAACAAGTCATTTTGAGCTTACAAATTACTGAATCGGTCAACCGTTCAATCAAAATCAACTACAATCATGTAACAACCATTTTGAGCTTACAAATCACCGAATCGGTCAACCATTTGATGAGAATCAGCTTACAAATCATCGAATCGGTCAATCATTCGATGAGAATCAACTACAATCATGTAACAAGCCATTCTGAGCTTACAAATCACCAAATCAGTCAACCTTTCAATAAAAATCAACTACAATCACATAACAAGCCATTCTGAGCTGACAAATCATCGAATCGGTCGACCGTTTGATGAGAATCAGCTACAATCATGTAACAATCCATTTTGAGCTTACAAATCACCAAATCTGTCAACCGTTCGATGATAATCAACTACAATCACCTAACAAGCCATTCTGAGCTTACAAATCATCGAATCGATTAATTGTTTGATAAAAATAAACTATAATCATATAACAAGCCTTTTTGAGCTTACAAATCACCGAATCAGTCAATCGTTTGATGAAAATTATCTACAATCACATAACAAGCCATTTTGAGCTTACAAATCACTGAATCGGTCAACCGTTTGATGCAAATCAGCTATAATAATGTAACAATCCATTTTGAGCTTACAAATCATCGAATCGGTTAACTATTCGATAAGAATCAACTACAATCATGTAACAAGCCATTATGAGATTAGAAATCACCAAATCGGTCAACCGTTTAATCAAAATCAACTACAATCACGTAACAAGCCATTCTGAGTTGACAAATCACCAAACTGATCATCTGTTTGATGAGAATCAGGTACAATCACGTAACGATCCATTCTGAGCTTACAAATCACCAAATTGATCAACCGTTCAATGATTATAAACTACAATCACGTAACAAGCCATTTTGACCTTACAAATCATCGAATCAATCAACCGTTCAATGAGAATTAGCTATAATCATGTAACATGCCATTCTGAGCTTACAAATTACCGAATCGGTCAACCGTTTGATGATAATCAATTACAATCACATAACAGGCCATTCTAAGCTTAGAAATCATTGAATGAGTCAATCGTTCAATCAGAATCAGCTACAATCACGTAACAAGCTATTCTAAGCTTATAAATCACCGAATCGGTCAACTGTTAGATGAGAATCAGCTCCAATCACGTAACAAGCCATTCTGAGCTTACAAATCACCGAATTAGTCAAACTTTTGATGAGAATTAGCTACAATAATGTAACAAGCCATTCTGAAATTACAAATCACCGAATCAGTCAACCGTTCGATGAGAATCAATTACAATTATGTAGCGATCCACTCTGAGCATATAAATCACCGATTAGTCAACCTTTCGATGAGAATCAACAAGAATCACGTAACATTTTAAGTTACAAATCACCGAATCGGTCAACTGTTCGATGAGAATTAGCTACAATCATGTAACAAGCCATTCTGAACTTACAAATCACCGAATCGGTCAACCATTCGATGAGAATTAGCTACAATCATGTAACAAGCCATTCTAAACTTACAAATAATCGAATCGGTCAACCGTTCGATGAGAATCAGTTACAATCACCTAACAACCCATTCTGAGCTTATATAAATCGCCAAATCGGTCAACAGTTTGATGAGAAACAACTAAAATCACGTAACAAGCCATTCTAAGCTTACAAATCACCGAGTCGGTGGACCGTTCGATGTTAATAGGTTACAATCACATAACAAGCCATTCTGAGTTGACGAATGATCGAATCGGTTAACTGTTCGATGCGAATCAGCTTCAATCATGTAACAAGCCATTCTAAGCTTAGAAATCACCAAGTCGATCAACCGTTTGATGAGAATCAACTATAATAACGTAGAAAGACATTCTGAGCTTACAAATCATTGAATCGGTCAACCGGTCGATGAGAATGAATTAGAATCATGTAACAAGAGATTATGAGCTTACAGATTATTGACTCAGTCAACCATTCAATGAGACTCAACTACAATCATGTAACAAGCTATTTTGAGCTTACAAATCACCGAATCAGTCAACCGTTCGATGAAAATCAATTACTATCACGTAACAAGCCATTCTAAGCTTACAAATCATCGAATCGGTGAACCGTTCGATGAGAATCAGCTACAATCACATAATAAGCCATTCTAAGCTTACAAATAACTGAATTGATCAAGTGTTCAATGAGAATCAACTACAATCACGTAACAAGCCATTTTGAGCTTACAAATCACCAAAATGGTAACCATTCGATGAGAATCAATTACAATCACGTAACAAGCCATCTAAGCTTACAAATCACTGAATTGGTCAATCATTCAAAGAGAATCAGCTACAATCACGGAACAAACCATTCTGAGCTTAGAAACCAATGAATCAGTCAACCGTTTGATGAGAATCATCTACAATCATGTAACTAGCCATATTGTGCTTACAAAACACCAAATCAACTACAATCATGTAACAAGCCATTCTAAGCTTATAAGTAACTGAATCGGTCAACCGTTCGATGAGAATCAGGTACAATAACGTAACAAGACACTCTGAGCTTACAAATCACCAAATCAGTCACCATTAGATGAAAATCAATTACAATAATGTAACAAGCCATTCTCAGTTTACAAATCACCGAATTGAGCAACCGTTCGATGAGAATCGGCTACTATCATGTAACAAGCCATTCTCAGCTTACAACTCATCGAATTATTCAACCGTTTGATGAAAATTAGCTATAATCACGTAACAAGCTATTTTGAGCTTACAAATCACTGAATATGTCAACCATTCGATGAGAATCAGCTACAATCATGTTACAAGCCATTCTAACCTTACATATCACTGAATTGGTCAGCCATTCAATGAGAGTCAACTACAATCACATAACAAGCCATTTTGAGCTTACAAATCACTGAATCGATCATTTGTTCGATAAGAATCAGCTACAATCATGTAACAAGCTATTTTGAGCTTATAAATCATAAAATCAGTCACAAATTCGAAGAGAATCAACAACAATCATGTAACAAGCCATTTTGAGCTTACAAATCATAGAATCGATCAACCACTCGATGAGAATCAGCTACAATCACATAACAGGCCATTCTCAGCTTACAAATCACTGAATCGGTCAACCATTCGATGAGAAATAGCTACAATCACATAACAAGCCATTCTGAGCTTACAAATCAATGAATCGGTCAATTGTTTGATGAGAACCAGGTAC
This sequence comes from Chamaecyparis obtusa, assembly GCA_027943335.1. Classification (NCBI taxonomy): domain Eukaryota; kingdom Viridiplantae; phylum Streptophyta; class Pinopsida; order Cupressales; family Cupressaceae; genus Chamaecyparis; species Chamaecyparis obtusa. The sequence goes on from BSBK01002074.1 coordinate 1,430,560, forward strand.
AATCACATAACAAGCCATTTCGAGCTTACGAATCACCAAATTGGTCAACTATTTGATGAGTATCAATTATAATCAGGTAACAAGCCATTCTTAACTTACAAATCATCGAATCGGTCAACCATTCGATGAGAATCAGCTACAATCATGTAACAAGACATTTTGAGCTTACAAATCACCGAATTGGTCAACCGTGTTGGTTGTGGATTATTCCCTTTGATCTTCAACTTGCAGATTTACACTTTGATGGATAATATAAATAAAATCCTGACTCTATCACCACTCCAAAGTCCACAAGGAAGAGGGCCAACTAACAAGGATCAAAGGATCCTTCTACTCTTTGAGCTTCAGTGCTCAGGCGGGTGTACCCTTGACTCACTTCTTTAAAGGAGTCTCAAAATGATGTATACAATACTCAACACAAGTCTATAAAAGGTTTATCAAATAAATGTTTGTGTTTGTGTGGTTGTTAACCATGACTTCAAAAGAAAGGACTAGTGCCTTATCCCAGGGCTAAGAGTCACCCAACCGTATACTTCAACTAAATACTAGGGTAAGTGCTTTGCCTATTACCCCTTTCCCTCAAGCACAAGGACATCAAATTCTATACCTAGCTGCAAACTCATTGAATTGACCTAGAAGGCTTTAATCCTAACTTTGTTAGAAACTCAGAGATGAATTCAAAATACTCTTTGTTTACCATACATTAACACACTTTGTGACATTAACATATATGAGCTTAGAGACAAGCAAGAAGACATACACAAGATACATGATTGGGATTCAAGAATGTTTTCCTTAACACAATCAAGATCAACATACAATTGACATGACACCAAGATGAGAAAAGGGCACCAAATCAGACCTCTATCAGTATATTACAGTAAAAAACTAGGGACCAAAAGCAACAACATTTTTGGAACCCTTGCAAAATCAAAGATTCTGCAACTTATACCACTAGCTGCCTTCGGATCCTCAAGATCGGATGCAACAAGCTTCAGACAGCTAGGGTTAGGGTCTCAACCACCCAACCTACTGGAAACGGTCACAAAAGTTATTACAGGGGCAGGAAACACAGGAAACCAGAACTGATCCACAATCATGAAAGTCTTCTCTGTAGGTACAGGGGATCATAAAACTGGGCTTAAAAGGACACCCTGCAACACGCCTTGAGCACACAATCACCACGGTACAAGCTCTGCAAATGATCCAACCACACCCTGGACCACACCGCAAACAACAAACCAGTCATTTCTCACCGAACAAGGTCATTTCTGCAATAAAATCCATAAATTTGGTACTTTCTGGCGCTGGAAGCTCTTAGAAAAATTTGAATTTGAATACCAACGGCCACTTCTATGGCACCTGTAGAGAAACGACGGCCCATGTTTAAATCATCATCACCTTTAAAACACAGTCGTCAAATCAATTTCTTTCGCGGGTTTATATTTTCCTCTAAAAGTGGCCCCACTAGACTTAGCGAATTGGCAACAAAGGACCTTCTCCAATTCGTTAAACATTTCACACTTTCGCTAAACAACTTAGTGACTTCCCGACCATCATTCGCGCAATCGCCAGAGAAACTAGCGAATCACCCCTATCTTTCCGTGAATGTGCGACCACATTAAATTTGTTAGCACCGTTAACTTCTTTATCCACTCAGCCAAACACTAGACTACACCTGGGCCCACAAGATGCCACACGTCGCCATTTTATTTGCAGTTCACTTCCGGTCATACTGACATGAGACCCACTTTCCTTAAGCCTTTAAAATGAATGACTGGCGTAAGATCTCATGGCTCTGACAAATCCTGTGAGAACTTATGGCGGCCGTAGGATCCATCCTCATCACAGACCCTTCTGACAATGACCCCACCTCTGAGCACATCCACGTCGACCAATAGGAACACAACAACTAAGCACCACATGGCAAACTGTCCTGCTGAGCACAACAGGCAACCTGGCAAAATGGAATAAAATCTGACGAATGGCGCATGATCTTAAAGGCTTGGAATATTCCTTGAGATCATACGCTGACCATTAGATTAAAAGCTTTCAACGTGGGCACATCTGACAAGCCAAGTCATCACCACGTGGACGAATGAAAACCTGCCAACTCAGATCATCGTAACCACCACCGAACTGCAACCAGCACCATTCTACCAATGGGCCCCAGGGACATATGGCAAGTGGTCACATGATCGCATAGCCAAAAATTGGGCTATGTGATCAAGCGACAGCCAATCATAGGCTGCCACATCACCACCTGCTGTAAATGGGTCCACCGAGCAGTCTCCTCATAAACCAAAATCGACGGCTGTCGCTATACCGCGATGTTAAAAAGTGAGCACCTCCGCTCAGCGGTATAATGGAAACCACCAGATCTGTCCACGCTTTAACCTCCTCAGAAGACTGTGGACCCACCGAAGCTATCCAACTTGTCAATCTGCCAACCAATCAAAAGATGCCAACTCGCTCCACCCTGACAATAGACCTACTGACAAAAGCCAAGTCACCACTCGCCGGCCAATCAGGAACACCCATGTCACTAGAAACACCGGCCCCACCAACTAACTGCCAAGCATTCAGCGACTACGCGACTAATCATTCACTAAGTCATGAGATGCTAGCCGCTAACTGTGTGTGTGAAAATTGTACCTGATCTGTAGACACAACACTCAGTAAAACATTAGAGGTTAGTGATAATCAAAATCGTGCAAAATTGAAAGCTATCTAACCAAGCGATTTACTGCCTTCTAATAGGTGCGAGATTAATGTTCTCAGATTGTTTATCGAGATCAGTGACCTAGACGACACCTAAATGAAGGATTTGAATGCAAAAGATGGATATGAAATTGAATGCAATTAATCTATATTTTTTTTATTTTTCTATGCAATAAGAATGAATGAAAAACTGATATGAAATTAATCTATATAAAAATTGATATGCTATGCTAATCTAACAATGATATGAAATATGAATGCAAAAATAAGATTGATCTCACAAAGATGTCGATTCGCAAGAGCTTTGATTCTTCAATTCCAATTCTCCAGCGTGATTGTGCAAAATATGAGATGATTTGGATGCAAATTTGAGAGATTATTGAGAGATCAATTATGAAGAGATGAGCCTTGTTTTTATAGAAATCCAAGGCTTTGGAGGTGCATGGGAAAAAGCCATAAATCACTCAAATAACTCAACTTGATTTTTGAGTTATTTTTAAATAAAAGATAATTAACTCACAAAAACATGCAAAAGCTAAGTTTTAACTCAAAATAGAGTTTAGCTTTAATTGATAATTGATAGTTGTCTGCTTTTATGATTGTGCATATTTTATTTATGAATTAATTTAATAATAAAGTGATTTATTTCCAACTCAACTGATTTTTGAAATAAAATAATTAATTTATGGGTTAATTAACTATTTTACCAAACTTTTATTAAAAATTATATTATTAAATAATGACAACATGCTTTAATTAATTAAATAAGAATTTAATCAATTAAAGATAAGAATTTTGATTTATTGTCAAAATTAAATAATACAATTAATAATAGATAGAATTAAATTTAATTACACAATTAAGTGACAAATATTAAATCTAATTAATTAAATATGAAAATATTCAATTAATCAAATTTTTAGGATAAATGTGATTTATCGCCAAATAATCATTAAATTAAAGATAATTAAGATAATTAGGAATATTACTAGGAATATTCCCCAATGCAAAATTTAAGATAATCAATTATGATTCGATGATGTTTAGATGTGCCTTAGGTTAGGACTTTGATGTCGATTTCGTTCGAATTGAAGATGTAGGAGATTAATGAACTTATAGCCCATTTTTGGGGTATTACATTTTGCCCCTCTTTGAATTACTGTGCGAAGCGCAGTGGTTCAAAGATAGTCTGTGTTTGATAAAGATATGAAACTGATTCAAAAGATAAACCGATCTCAAGATAGAAATCGATTGAAAGATATTGAGATAGGAGTTGATTGATATTGAATTGATATGGAGATAATAGGTCTTGAATGACCAAAGATAATGTTCACTGTAGCAGTAAATGAACCTATGATTGCGAAAAAGTGTCAAAATGCCTGATTCTGAACCTTAGGATTGATAAGAAGTGAGTGACCCGTTCTAGACTCGATTGTCTTACCAGAACTAGCAAGTATCACATCCAAACCCTTCAGTTGTCGAAGAACCAAGGAAAGAACACTATGATCTGATGGTTGCAAAAACTAATACAGTTTACAAGATTAGGAGAATACCAAATTGATATGGATCTTGATGAATCTAATATGCCCCAAGTGATGATAGATTTGCCCTGAGCGATGAGGACTTTTGATGAATCAGTGACTAAACGTGATTGTTATCTTGATCACTGATGAAAGATATGATTTCCATAAAGATATGATTTCAAATTTGATTACAGACTTTGAATGATGTGAAATACCATGCCCCCTTTGGGATTAAAATTGAAATCTGACAAGAAAAGTCAGCGTTATAATTAGAAGCATGTTAATTGATTTGAGAAGTGGTTAAACACGTCCGAGAACGCATTCTGCATCATTTGGAGGTCCTGGAGACCGAATTTGACTAAGTTTGACCATGAGTTGACCATGGTTGACCAAGTTGAAATTTTGATAGTTTGATGTAAGATAATCAGTTAAGTTGAATACTAGATTTTTGTGATGATTGAAGGTCGATTATGCAAGCAGTGAATAAGATAAATGATCTCAGATTTGAATTTTGATCCCGAAAAAGGATTCTACTTGCTGTTTCATTGGAGGAACCTTCATGTGAGATTTAGCTCTTGTTAGATTTGAAGAGACAAATGGAGAATTGTTTAAGCATTGAAGTTCGTTTAATCATTGTGAGATCATGCAAAGATGCTAAATGCAAAGAGACATGCAAGATGAAATGGAACCTAAGACCTAGGACCTAGTCACTGATCATATGTCGATTTGTTATCATCATTGAACTTTTAGGTAACTGGATAAATCAATACAATGCCCACTAGCTATGAAACCATAGACATATGAATATCAATTTGTATGCGCAAGAATCAATACAACACCCACTAGCTAGGCAACCATGGACATATGAATATTGATTTTGTTTTCGGAATGTCGGATTAGATATAAGCACCAAGGCACAAGCACCAGGATGACCTGAATATCATGTCCATTTTGATATAGCAATTTGTACAAGCATCAAAACATAAACGTTGTGATGACCTGAGTACGCCTTGCATTACAAACACATCAAACAGTCAAGAGATCATTCTAAATCCAATGTGAATTACCCGTAGTGACCCTTTATCGTTCACATCCTTAGACAAGATTGCGTTCCACAGTAGGAGAAAGAACTTACTCAAAAAGATAATAGTTAGATCAAACTTCTTTGAATTTTCTGGGTATCAATGGTCGAGGTACGCATGACCATCCAATTCGAGATAGAGGCTCTTACAGTCGGACACCATTTCAATTCAAAATTTCCAAAGTTGTTAGATTTTCACATACAAGCAGAAGACAAAGAAAAGATTATGCCCCCAGTCATCACTCTCTAAATCCTGTAAAGGACATCATTGAAGAGCTCGAAGGGACACAATATGCAAAAATCTCAATGCGAATCAGTAAGCCTACAAGGAGATAAAAGCATGAAAAGCACAGATTGTTTTCAGTTGAGTTTTGATGTTTGATTGTTGTTGATGCAAAATCCTTTCTGGAGACGAGACTGACTGACTGACTCAACTTGAAGCTTCAAAGGACTCTGAGTGGATATGACACGTCTAAGATACATGGGAGACCATAGGATATGACATTGATTGCCCCCAAGTGTGAACATTGATAGGATGCAGACGCTTGAGCTGGTTGGTGTACAGGCCGACTTATTGAAAACTGGAAATGCAGGAACAAACCGAGAGATATGTACAAACTAAAGCAAGACTGAAAGCTGGGAAAGACCAAGATTGTGCTGATAGATGGAGCATTTGGAACAAGTGGCGCATGTTTTCCAGGTTTTCACCATCTTGGTAGAGATTCTATTTTTGCTACCGAGGTGCCTGTTTCCAGGTTTTCACCAAGGCACTTTTTCTTTCTTTTTTCATTTTTTTGTATTTTTTTCATTTTTTCAATTTTTTTGTACTTTTGATATTTTTCAATTTTTTTGTACTTTTGATATTTTTTGATTTTTTTTTGTGAATCATCAAGGCGCCTATTGCTAGGTTTTCACCAAGATGTTTATTTTTTTAAGGACTTTTTCTGATTTTTAAGATTTTTTTCAGGACATTTACCAAGCACTGAATGCCTTAGGCGTAGAATTTCTTCAGATGGAGAATGTTGATTGGTTCTCGGAGCTGTTCTCCTTCAGTCGTTGAGAGTTCATAGGCACCAGAGCCAAAAGTAGCAGTGATAACAAAGGGACCCAACCAATTGGGTTCGAACTTCCCCTTGCGTTCTCGATGTGATTGATTTTTAGGATTTTCTCTCAACACTAGATCGCCAACCTGAAATTCTCTATGTCTGACTTTCTTGTTGTAGCCTCTAGACATTCTTTTCTGATACACTCTGAGATGATCATACGCTGCTTGTCTGCGCTCATCTAGTAGTTCAAGTTCTTGTAACCTCGACACTCTGTAGTACCGCTTCAGACCCATAAACTAAAGCGAAAGGTGTAGCCCCTATAGGCATTCTGATACTTGTTCTGTAGGCCCATTCTGATACTTGTTCTGATACTGGTTCTGATACTGGTTCTGATACTAGTTCTGATACTGATTCTGATACTAATTTTGATAATTGTTCTGATACTGGTTCTGATACTGATTCTGATACTAATTCTGATAATTGTTCTGATACTTGGTATACTTGATAGCATCTTTTTCCATTTGCAAACTCCCAAGCAAGATCATATCGTGCAGTCCCAATGTCTAGCAAGGTGGAGAACAAGAGGGATTAGCAAGCTAGTGGAAGAGATGGAAGATAAGAGAATGAAGGAGAATGAAGGGAAGAAATCCTCAAGGGGAAACTCCTCAAGAATACTCAAGCTAGGGAAAAATCGTCACGTAAAGCATATTTGGACAAGCAATGAAAGGCTAGCATAGGATAAGCACAAAATCATAATGCAAGAGCAGGAAAGAATGCAATCCAAAGGAGTAGACATGTCAAGAGGCTTCATAGCACTATGTTTTACTCTTTCTTTCTTTTTTTATTAGATCAAGACCAAAGGGGAAAAGGATAGCGATAGGCGAAAATGAATGGAGGAAGATGGATATGAAGGCTAAACATGGAAGGAATGAAAGCAAGATCACCGTAAGATAGCTCATAAAATAGCCAAATATTCGTGTATAGATCAACATTGTCAAGATCAAAGAGAGAAGATGGAATGGATGAAATATGTAGAAGAACTACGCATGATGCCTGATTGCCAGGTTTTCATCATGGTACTTATCCAAGGTGCCACAAGGGAGTGGTTTTCACCATAGGATGAATTTATTTCTCTTTATTTTTGCTACCAAGGTGCCTGTTTCCAGGTTTTCACCAAGGCACATTTTCAATTTTATTTTATTTTTCATTTCTTTTTTTTTGGAAGAAGGCAAGCTTTTTATGTAATGCTCCTTGAAAGGATAAACCATGATATGCCAAAGATTCAAAATGATATGCTCAAAGATGCTGATAGGGAAAGGGAGATGGAAGAGAAAAATGGAGGATAAGGTTTTATGTAAAGCGAGTGAGGTTGGAAGATAGGAGGAATAGGCAAATGAGGAAAAAGGATAGGAGGTATAAGGATAATATGCATGGAAGGATTGTGAAAGGGTAGATGGAAAGGAAGGCAAATTCAACATCAACACATACCTTGAAGGGTGGTGAGATAATGGAGGAATCGTGAATGAAGGAATACATGAAGGAATATGGCGAATGGATAGCAGAGGTTGTGGTTTAGGCACATGGAATGGAAGAATATTTTTGGAGGGAGATGAAGTGGAAGCCTTTGGAAGCTTGAATGTCAATTTTACTTTTTGTTCAACACCAGACTCTTTCAAGAGAGACTTTGGAATCCATATAGTCGTAGGCTTTTTATTTCCTTTTGATGATTTAGAGATAATATCTTCAATGATGGATTTTGGAACCCATACTTGTCTTGTAGTTTTTTTTTTAGATATCTCTTTTGACTTTATACCTCCATGTCATTTAGAGGAGACATGGTGATCTTCTCTTTTTGATGGATTCTTGTATTGCTTCTTTTTTTTGTATTGAACATTCAAGTTACTTCCAAAAGACTTGGGATTTGTGGAAGAGGGAGGATATGACTGGTTTAGATGGGTGGGTGGATGAAAAGGATTCAAGGGTATGCATCTATGTTGATCTTGAGGAAAGATAGGAGATGGAGGTATGTAAGGACCCAAGATGGATGGCGAATTAGGAGAGTTAGGAGGGGAAAGTGAAGGGACATAAGGACCCAAGATGGAAGGAAGACATGAAGCCTTTAGTAGTGGTGGAAGAGGTCCAAGGATGGAAGTGGAAGATGCAAAAGGATAATCAATAAGTTCATCAGCATCTATATGACAACCAAGGATATCAGCATCTTTAGAGTGAGCATTAGAATCTTCAATAGAATCATGGACATCTTGAATATGAGCACCTTCTTTGATAGGATTGTTCAAAGCTTGCAAAGACTTAGGAAAAGTAGAAAGTGAAAGTGAACATGGAGTGGTAGAACAAGAAGATGGAAGACTTTGATCTTGACAAGGATCTTTGGATAGCACAAGTGCATAATTTTTCTTTTGATTTTCAATAGGCTTGACATTGGAAGGAACACCATTTTTACCAACCTTAATGGAAGTATCATCTTTGGAAAGCGCAAGCGTAGTAAGGTTATTTTGATTGTCAATAAGCTCAACAGTGTAAGTAGTAGCTTGATCTTGCTTAGGCGAAGACTTAAGACATGGTGGAATGCATGAAAAAGGGGGTACAGGATCAAAAGAACCCTGAGGTGGATAAGAGACATCAGAAAAAGGAGTGGATGAAATGGAGGGTTCTTGATCTTGATCTTTCTTTATCATTTTTAGAGTCCTCTTGACATGGAGCCACTTCTAAGGACAAGGAAGCATGTTGGGATTGTATGGATGACTTTGGAAGAGATGGTGGAGGACTAGCTGAAGTAGGGATTGTAGCATATGAAGGCTTAGGCTCTTTAGGTTTATCATTATTGAAAGTCTTTGCAGCCAAGTGAAGGTTAGCTTGAGTTTCTTTAAGAGGTAGCCCTGGGGGATAACTATAGGGAACCACATGAAAAGTATCAGGGCTTGTGTCAGATGAAGATTCTGTGAAAGATTTGAAAGACTCAGAAGCTTTAGGAAATGTACGAGTATTGGAGGAAGTAGGGGATGGAAGGGAACCATCACAAGACAAAGGTCCAACATTAACATGATCTTGCTTGAGAGTGCAATCTTTATTTTCAGCCTGAGAGTTCTTAGAGGAGAGATCCTTATAGTATGCATGTTTATAATCAGCGTGGTAAACTTTCTCTTCCTCAAGTGAAATAGATGGATCATCTAGGTATTGTGCATAGAAATCATCAAAGTCTCTTTCATAATCAGAATCATATGGATCACCATCACGATCTATCCAACGTGACGGCCCATTTGTAGTAAGCAGGAATGAACGATGAGGAGGACTCTTAGGAACAGAGGTGTCATAGGTATCATTACATTTTCTGTCATCATAGTCATCATAGTCTTCAAAGCTAGATGTGTCACTCTCCGTGGAAGAGGTATCATATTGCTCAATTTTTTTTCCGGGGGCATGGTGACATGTACAAGTCTTTATCAAATGGAAAAGAGTATAGAGGTTCTTTTTCTTTCCCAAGTTTGTCAAGCTGGACTTGCATAGCATGTATCTATTTCATTATAGTGGCGATCAGAGCTTCTTCCTCTTGTTTACTGATTCTTTGAGACATGTGTACTGATTCTCAATAGCTACTGCTTTGTTCTTGACACAATGATATTTTTGACAGATTCTGGAACTAGGCTGGAAACATTGGATATCTTGCAATTTGACAATTTCTGACAACTCTCTCAAATTTTTCCAAACGACACTCTGCAGACTCGTACGACACTGGGTAGTCTATGAAACGATAGTTGCTAAACTTGTACGACAGTTGCTAACAATTTTTGGCTTCTTGAATTTTGCTGGTTTGAAAACTCATACGACACTGGGTTCTTAATCATACGACATATGGGCTTTACTGAAATGACATTTGACAAAAAGTCATATGACTTTTGACTTCTTGAAATGACTTTTGACTCCAGAAAGAACTTTACGTCAATTTTTGCAAAATTTAAGGTTTTCAGTTTTGGATTGTTTGCAAATTGTACTGACCAGATTTTGAAGGTTATACCAGATTTGATCATTTTTAATAGCCAAGTAGATAAATAAGCATGCAGAATAGCAAGCAAGTGATTCCAAGCACGTCTGAAAACAATGAATAAGGGCAAAAGCAACCTTGCGCATGAACAATCAAGTGACCAAATTGTGCTAATCCCTGAGAGTACTAATTGTGTATGTTCTGAAAAAGTTTTGCAATAATGCACATATACCTGAAAGTGAAAAATTGGCCTCTCTAGGGTTTTTAGTAATGGTTTGACTCTGCAACTTTTATGATTCAAAGGGGTGAACTCCAATCCTGGTGCACCAGGGTTTTGACACAGTCCGAGAACTTAATCTTCAAGAGCTGCTAGGGAGATCTGACAACCCAACAATGAACCATACCCGTGGAGATTTCTTCCACAAGGACATTTATATAGCGGCTGTCACTACCATGGCGAAAATGGCTATTACCGCTTGAGGTTTCGTCAACGCAGTTTGCCCTGTGAAGGGATTGTCCGCTACAGTTAACCCTCTCTAAAGATGACTCACAATAGTATACCACAAGGGGACTTGGCTCCAGATTCAAGGTTTTGACACCTCTTCACTTTTAACCCAAACAAAGCAAGCAGATTAATCCGACACGCTAAGACAAAGTTTTGTTCCACCAAGGTCTGTGATATCAACTCCACGTGATCTATCAACCTCTCCAGGGAGAGAATGTATCAATCAATAAGAGAAGATGCACTAACCAATTTTGATTTACCAAAGCTCGTGATATCAACCCTACGTGATCTATCAACCTTTCTGGAGAGAGAATGTGTCGATCAATAAGAGAAGATGCACTAACCAAGTTGAATGTGAAACGCACTAATTATCCTCCCTACCTACAAGGATTCTGTCATCAAGTAGGATTTCGCTGGGAATCCAATCTCTCAAGAATTATGAATAGTGTTCATAGGGCCTAATTACTATGTGAGCACAGATGTATTCCCGAAAGTAAATCTACCAAAAGTACCCAAAAAGTAGAAAGAGGAACACTTAACGCTTAAAGCGAATATGAGATGAGTCCATAAGGTGGAACACTTAACACCTCACACAAGCTGAAAATGAGTCCCCAACTTAGAAAACAAGTGAGTTCCTAAAAGCACAAAAGGGTTGCCAAGTGGAACATTTAATGCTTCTGTCCTGTTGACCCCTCCCCTTTATGGCGCTGAGATTGCAACCACGGGGCGGAAATGAGGGGCCGGCGGATTAGCGAGTCCAATAACCCAAGATAGCAATCAAGATCAATCACAAGTATTCTAAGACTACTTAATGAATTCTTAAGGGTTCACAACCTAGTATCAATTATGCAAGTGTGTAAAAATAGATCAAAAATATGAAAAGATGCACACAAGCTGGACACATAAGAGATTTATTTTAAGTCCCAAATCAAAATATTATTAGATGAAGGAGAATACCTGGGATCCTTGCAACGCGCTTAGTAGATTTTACTTGATTTTTAGCAATTTTTGTTGAGCTTTTCCATGCAAGCAAGTGACGAACTCTCCAACAAGCAAACAAGCAAACAAGATATGCAAAATATATTCAACTTATGAAAACCATAGGGTTAGCTCTAAAAATCAATTATTATCAGTAATAATAACCAGCAATGAACCCAAATGACAACTCATATCATACATTGAACCATGTAAAAAAAAAAAGTGCATACCCATCACAAAACTTTATTTTTTTTGCTGCATTTGACCTAGTCAACAAGATCTAATTTTTTTGATATGATTTTGGCCACAAAAATAGAAATTCAGAATAGAGACCCATGCTAAAAAATAGAGAGCTTTCCAAAAATGCAAAAATTTTAGAAAAATCTCTTCATTTGTGCCCTAGAGACCCATTTTATCAAAATAGACTAGTTTTTGTAAATTGACTATTTGAGCTATGATATCATGTCCAAATTTAAAACACAAAGAATGGACCCCCTGTAGAATTTGAAGATATTTCCTAAAATATAATTTTTTTGAAAAATATGCTAATTTGCATCAGATATTAATTTTTTCCAAAATTTCAAGAAAAAATTATTAAAAATTCAAAACATCTTAGAAAATTCTAAATTTTTTACTGTATCTTCCTTGACATGTCACCAACTTGCAAAAAAAATTTCAGACCAAAATTCTAAGCCGTTTGGGAGATAAAATTAAATCTTTGAAACTTTAGGGTTTTAGCTCCCAAAAAAAATCAAAACCAGCATGCAAAGGTGGGTTGCCCCACGGTGGGTGCCAGAAATGTGTGTGTGAAAATTGTACCTGATCTGTAGACACAACACTCAGTAAAACATTAGAGGTTAGTGATAATCAAAATCGTGCAAAATTGAAAGCTATCTAACCAAGCGATTTACTGCCTTCTAATAGGTGCGAGATTAATGTTCTCAGATTGTTTATCGAGATCAGTGACCTAGACGACACCTAAATGAAGGATTTGAATGCAAAAGATGGATATGAAATTGAATGCAATTAATCTATATTTTTTTTATTTTTCTATGCAATAAGAATGAATGAAAAACTGATATGAAATTAATCTATATAAAAATTGATATGCTATGCTAATCTAACAATGATATGAAATATGAATGCAAAAATAAGATTGATCTCACAAAGATGTCGATTCGCAAGAGCTTTGATTCTTCAATTCCAATTCTCCAGCGTGATTGTGCAAAATATGAGATGATTTGGATGCAAATTTGAGAGATTATTGAGAGATCAATTATGAAGAGATGAGCCTTGTTTTTATAGAAATCCAAGGCTTTGGAGGTGCATGGGAAAAAGCCATAAATCACTCAAATAACTCAACTTGATTTTTGAGTTATTTTTAAATAAAAGATAATTAACTTACAAAAACATGCAAAAGCTAAGTTTTAACTCAAAATAGAGTTTAGCTTTAATTGATAATTGATAGTTGTCTGCTTTTATGATTGTGCATATTTTATTTATGAATTAATTTAATAATAAAGTGATTTATTTCCAACTCAACTGATTTTTGAAATAAAATAATTAATTTATGGGTTAATTAACTATTTTACCAAACTTTTATTAAAAATTATATTATTAAATAATGACAACATGCTTTAATTAATTAAATAAGAATTTAATCAATTAAAGATAGGAATTTTGATTTATTGTCAAAATTAAATAATACAATTAATAATAGATAGAATTAAATTTAATTACACAATTAAGTGGCAAATATTAAATCTAATTAATTAAATATGAAAATATTCAATTAATCAAATTTTTAGGATAAATGTGATTTATCGCCAAATAATCATTAAATTAAAGATAATTAAGATAATTAGGTATATTACTAGGAATATTCCCCAATGCAAAATTTAAGATAATCAATTATGATTCGATGATGTTTAGATGTGCTTTAGGTTAGGACTTTGATGTCGATTTCGTTCGAATTGAAGATGTAGGAGATTAATGAACTTATAGCCCATTTTTGGGGTATTACACTAACTGCCAAAAGAGAAGAGATCACGCGACTACACAGTCACCAAGTCGCTAGAAGAAGACCTAACCGCCAAACAATCGAACACAATGAAAAGCTGGGACCACGTGGACAGGTGGCAGGCGGTCTCATGATTGCATGTCAGAAAAGTCTGACATGCAGCCATGCAACAGCCAATCAGGAAGAGCATTTGAAAACCTGGGCCCACCACCCATCGCACTTGCGCACTTAAGGAAAGCCGACAGACAGGGAACCGAGAGGTCGAAAACACACAAAGTTTTCACAATAGTAAAGGATTGAAAACACACAAGGTTTTTGACATTGACACAAAGGTAAATAAGGATGCGAAAATATCGAGGACTTTATGCAAGCCAAAAAGGTCGAAAACATCATGCATTTTCAAAAATACTGTGGGTTTTCGACACTTAGGCAGATTTTTAAATTTTGTTTCCCCGTAGACCTTAAAGCTTTAATATTTTTTTGAATCTTTCAATTAGCATGTGAAACCTGGACTAGAGCAAGGTGACACAGTAAAGAACACGAGGCAGGACATAAACCACGAAACATTTGTAGGGAGGAGGCCATTTTCAAAAGATTTTGCTGTGACGAAAAAATGGCCTAACAAACCGTTCAATGAGAATTAGCTACAATCTTGTAACAAGCCATTCTAAGCTTACAAATCACCAAATCGGTCAACGGTTTGATGAGTCTCAGTTACAATCACGTAACAAGCCATTCTGAGCTTACAAATCATAGAATCGGTCAACTATTTGATGAGAATCAACTACAATCACATAACAAGTCATTCTGAGCTTACATATCACCGAATTGATCAACTGTTCGATGAGAATCAACTACAATCACATTAAAAGCCATTCTGAGCTTACAAATCACCAAATCGGTCAACCATTCGATGAGAATCAATTATAATTAGCTATAATAATGTGACAAGCCATTCTCAGGTTACAAATCACCGAATCAGTCAACCGTTCGATGAGAATCAACTACAATCACGTAACAAGCCATTTTGAGCTTACAAATCATCGAATAGGTCAACTGTTCGATGAGAATCAACTACAATAACATAACAACCCATTCTGACCTTACAAATCACCGAATTGATCAACCGTTCGATGAGAATCAGCTACAATCACATAATAAGTCATTTTGAGGTTACAAATCACCGAATCGGTCAATCATTCGATAAGTCTCAGTTACAATCACGTAACAAGCCATTCTGAGCTTACAAATTATGGAATCGATGAACCGTTCGATGAGAATCATCTACAATCACGTAACAAGCCATTCTGAGCTTACACATCACCGAATCGGTCAACCGTTCAATGAGAATGAACTACAATCAAGTAAAAAGCCATTATGAGCTTATAAATCACCAAATTGGTCAACTGTTCAATGAGAATCAATTACAATCACGTAACAAGCCATTCTGAGATTACAAATTACTAAATCAGTCAACCGTTTGAGGAGAATCAATTATAATTATGTAACAAGCCATTCTAAGCTGACAAATCACCAAGTCTATCAACAGTTCGATGAGAATTAGCTATAATCATGTAACAAGCCATTATGAGCTTTCAATGCTGCTCTGGATTCGGGTAGGCCCTATTCTAAGGGGTACCTACTATACTAAGGCACCCCTACTATTCCATGGGGCATTGGGGAAGAATGCAAGGGTGGGTGGAAGAGTTGGGTGGGAAGATACCATATTCTCTTTCTCAGCCCGACTGATCCAACTGATGAGAATCAATTATAATCATGTAACAAGCCATTCTGAGCTTACAAATCACCTAATCGGTCAACCATTTGATGAGAATCAACTACAATAATGTGACAAGCCATTTTGAGGTTACAAATCACCGAATCGCTCAACTGTTTGATGAGAATCAACTACAATCATGTAACAAGCCATTCTAAGCTTACAAATCACCGAATAGGTCAACTGTTTGATGAGAATCAACTACAATCACATCACAAGCTATTTTGTTCTTACAAATCACCGAATCGGTCAACCATTCGGTCAGAATCAACTACAATCACGTAACAAGCCATTCTGAGCTTACAAATCATCGAATCGATCAACTCTTCACTGAGAATCAATAGCAATCACGTAACAAGCCATTTTGAGCTTACAAATCATTGAATAAGTCAACCATTCGATGATAATCAATTACAATCATGTAACAAGATGATCTTAGCTTACAAATCATTGAATCGATCAACTGATCGATCAGAATCAGCTACAATCACGTAACAAGTCATTCTTCACCAAATCGATCAACCATTTGATAAGAGTCAGCTACAATAACGTAACAAGCTATTTTGAGCATACAAATCACTGAATCTTTCAACTGTTCGATGAGAATCAATTACAATCATGTAACAAGTCATTCTCAGCTTACAAATCATCGAATCCCTCAACCATTTGATGAGAATCAGCTATAATTTCTAAGCTTCCAAATCACCGAATTGTTCGACCATTCAATGAGAATCAGCTAAAATAATGTAAAAAGCCTTTCTGAGCTTAAAAATCACCGAATCGGTCAATCATTAGATGAGAATCAATTACAATCAGGTAACAAGCCATTTTGTGCTTACAAATTACCGAATCAGTCAACCATTCGATGAGAATCAATCATAATAATGTAACAAGCCATTCAAAGCTTACAAATCACTGAATTAGTGAATAATTTGATGAGAATTAGCTACATTCCTGTAACATGGTATTCTGAGTTTACAAATCACCGAATGAGTCAACCATTTGATGAGAATCAATTACAATCATGTAACAAGCCATTCTAACCTTACAAATTACTGAATCAGTCAATCGTTCGATGAGAATTAACTACAATCATGTAACAAGCTATTCTCAGCTTACAAATCATCGAATCGGTCAAACGTTTGATGAGAATCAATTACAATCATGTTACAAACCATTCTAAGCTTACAAATCACTGAATCTATCAACTGTTTGATGAGAATCAGCTACAATCATGTAACAAGCCATTCTGAGCGTAAAAATCAACAAATCGGTCAATCATTTGATGAGAATAAGATACAATTACGTACTGAGCCATTCTGAGCTTACAAATCACCGAATTGATCAACCATTCGATGAGATTCATCTACAATCATGTAACAAGCCATTATGAGCTTACAAATCACTAAATCGGTGAACTATTTGATGAGAATAAGCTACAATCATGTAACAAGCCATTCTGAGCTTACAAATCATCGAATCGGTCAACTGTTTGATGAGAATCAATTACAATCACGTAACAAGCCATTCTGAGCTTATAAATTTTTGAATTGGTCAACCGTTTCATGAGAATCAACTACAATCATGTAACAAGCCATTTCGAGCTTACAAATCACTGAAGCGGTCAACCATTCGATGAGAATAAGCTACAATCACATAACAAGCCATTCTGAGCTTATAAATCAATGAATCGATCAACTGTTCAATGAGAATCAATTACAATCAGGTAACAAGACCTTCTAAGGTTACAAATGATCGAACCTGTCAACCGTTCTATGATAATCAATTACAATGATGTAATAAGTCATTCTGAGCTTACAAATCATTGAATCAGTCAACCATTTGATGAGAATCAATTACAATCACGTAACAAGCCATTTTGAGCTTACAAATCACCGAATACATCAACTATCGATAAGAATCAGCTACAATCACCTAACAATCCATTTTGAGCTTACAAATCACTGAATTGGTCAACTGCTCGATGAGAATTAGCTACAATGATGTAACAAGCCAGTCTGAGGTAACAAGCCATTCAATGAGAATCAATTACAATAACGTAACAAGCCATTATGAGCTTACAAAATGACTGAACCAGTCAATAGTTCTATGAGAATCAATTACAATGACGTAATAAGTCATTCTAAGCTTACAAATCACAGAATCGCTCAACCGTTTGATGAGAATTAAGTACAATCATGTAACAAGCTATTCTGAGCTTACAAATCAACAAATCGGTCAATCATTTGATGAGAATCGGCTACAATCACGTAACAAGTAATTCTAATCTTACAAATCACCAAATCGGTCAACCATTCAACGAGAATCAATTACAATTACAGCCATGAAATAAGCCATTCTGAGTTTACAAATCACCGAATCGGTCAACCATTCGATGAGAATCAATTACAATCACGTAACAAGCAATTTTGAGTTTACAAATTACTGAATCAGTCAATTGTTCAATGAGAATCAATTACAATCATGTAACAAGCCATTCTGAGCTTACAAATCACCGAACCGGTCAACCGTTCGATGAGAATCAATTACAATCACGTAAAAAGCTATTATGAGCTTACAAATCATCGAATCAATCAACCTTCGATTAGAATCAGCTACAATCACGTAACAACCCATTTTGAGCTAAGAAATCACCAAATCGGTGAACGGTTTGATGAGAATCAATTACAATCATGTAAAAATCCATTCTGATCTAACAAATCACTGAATCAGTCAATGTTTCGGTGAGAATCAATTACAATCAGTTACAACCACATAACAAGCCATTTTGAGCTTACAAATCACTGAATCGGTCAACTGTTCAATCAAAATCAACTACAATCACATAACAAGCCATTTTGAGCTTACAAATCATCGAATCGGTCAACCATTTGATGGGAATCAGCTACAATCACGTAGCAATACATTCTAAGCTTACAAATCACCGAATTGGTCAACGGTTTGATGAGAATCAACTACACTCACGTAACAAGCCATTATGAGCTTACAAATCACTAAATCAGTTAACCGTTCAATGAAAATCAACTAGAATCATGTAACAAGCCATTCTGAGCTTACTAATCACTGAATCAGTTAACTGTTTCATGAGAATTATCTACAATCAGGTAACAATCCATTTTGAGCTTTACAAATCAATGAATCGGTCAACCATTCGATGATAATCAACTACAATCATGTAACAAGCCATTCTGAGCTTACAAATCACCGCATCGGTTAATTATTCCATGAAAATCAACTATAATCACATAACAAGCCTTTCTGAGCTTACAAATAATAGAATCAGTCAACCGTTCGATCAGAATTAGCTACAATCACGTCACAAGCCGTTCTGAGTTTACAAATCACCGAATCGGTCAACCGTTTCATGAGAATAGCTACAATCACGTAGCAATCCATTCTGAGCTTACAAATCACTGAATCAGTCAACCGTCCAACGAGAATAAACTATAATCACGTAAAAAGCCTTCTGAGCTGACAAATCAATGAATTGGTCAACTGTTTGATGAGAATCAATTACAATCACGTAATAAGCAATTTTGTGCTGACAAATCACTGAATCGATCAACCGTTCAATCAGAAGTAGCTACAATCACGTAACAAGCCATTCTGAGCTTATAAATCATCGAATCGGTCAACCATTAGATGAGAATCAGCTACAATCATATAAGAAGCCATTCTGAGCTTACAAATCACTGAATCAGTCAAACATTTGAGGAGAATCAATTACAATCACATAACAAACCATTTTGAGTTTATAAATGATCGAATCGGTCAACCGTTCGATGAGAATAAGCTACAATCATGTAACAAGCCATTGTGAGCTTAGAAATCAATGAATTGGTCAACCGTTCGATGAGAATAAGCTACAATCACATAACAAGCCATTCTGAGCTTACAAATGACCAAATCGGTCAATCGTTCGATGAAAATAAGCTACAATCATGTAACAAGCCATTTTGAGCTTATGAATCACCGAATCGGTCAACTATTCAATGAGAATCAATTGCAATCATGTAACAAGTCATTCTTAACTTACAAATCACATAATCAATCAACCGTTCGATGATAATCAGTTACAATCACATAAAAAGTTATTATGAGCTTACAAATCACCGAATCGGTCAACCGTTCGATGAGAATTAGCTACAATCACATAACAAGCTATTCTGAGCTTACAAATCACTGAATCAGTCAACAGTTCGATTAGAATTAGCTACAATCCCGTAACAAGCCATTATGAGCTTATAAATTACCAAATTGGTGAATCATTCGATGAGAATTAGTTAGAATCACGTAACAAGCCATTTTGAGCTTTCAATGCTGCTCTGCATTCGAGTAGAACCTACTATTCTAAGGGGCCCTACTATACTAAGGCACCCCTACTATTCTAAGGGGCATTGGGGAAGAATGCAGGGGTGGGTGGAAGAGTTGAGTGGGAAGATACCATATTATGCTTCTCAACTTGATTGATCTAATCAATATGGGCAACTGTTCCATTAGAATCAGCTACAATCACGTAAAGAGCCATTTTGAGCTTATAAATCATTGAATTGGTCAACCGTTTGATGAGAATCAATTACAATCA
The DNA here is from genome assembly GCA_027943335.1 of Chamaecyparis obtusa. Taxonomy (NCBI): domain Eukaryota; kingdom Viridiplantae; phylum Streptophyta; class Pinopsida; order Cupressales; family Cupressaceae; genus Chamaecyparis; species Chamaecyparis obtusa. The sequence goes on from BSBK01002074.1 coordinate 1,450,817, forward strand.
CATAACAAGCCATTTCAAGCTTACAAATCACCGAATCGGTCAACTGTTCGATGAGAATCAATTATAATCACGTAACAAGTAATTCTGAGCTTACAAATCACTGAATCGGTCCACAATTCGATGAGAATCAGGTACAATAATCTGAAAAGCCATTCTAAGGTTACAAATCACCGAATAGGACAACCGTTCGATGAGAATCAACTATAATCATGTAACAAGTCATTCTGAGCTTACAAATCACCGAATAGGTCAACTGTTCGATGACAATCAACTATAATCAAATAACAATCCATTCTAAGCTTACAAATCATTGAATCGGTCGACCATTTCATGTAACAAGCCATTTTGAGCTTACAAATCACTGAAACAGTCAATCATTTGATGAGAATCAGCTACAATCATGTAACAATCCATTCTAAGCTTACAAATCTCTGAATCAGTCAACTGTTCGATGAGAATCAACAACAATCATGTAACAAGCCATTATGAGCTTACAAATCACCGAATAAGTGAACTATTCGATGAGAATCAACTACAATCACATAACAAGCCATTCTAAGCTTACAAATCATCGAATCGATCAACCATTCAATGAGAATCAATAACAAACATGTAACAAGCCATTTTAGCTTACAAATCACTGAATCAGTAAACTATTTGATGATAAGAAATTACAATCATTGAACAAGCCATTCTAAACTTACAAATCACCGAATCAATCAACCGATTGATGAGGATCAGCTACAATCACGTAACAAGCCATTCTGAGCTTACAAATCACTGAATCGGTCAACCATTTGATAAGAATTAGATACAATCATGTAACAAGCCATTTTGAGCTTACAAATCATCGAGTCTGTCAACTGTTTGATGAGAATCAATTACAATCATGTAACAAGTCATTCTCAGCTTACAAATCACCGAATCGGTCAATCATTTCATGAGATCAGCTATAATCACGTAAGAAGCCATTCTGAGCTTATAAATCATTGAATTGGTCAACCCTTCAATGAGAATCAGCTACAATCATGTAACAATCTATTCTGAGATTACAAATCATCAAATTGGTCAACCATTCGATGAGGATCAGCTACAATCATGTAAAAACATTTTCTGAGCTTACAAATCAATGAATCGGTCAACCGTTTGATGAGAATCAATTAGAATCACGTAACAAGCTATTCTAAGCTTACAAATTATCGAATCAGTCAATCGTTCGATGAGAATCAATTACAATAATGTAACAAGCCATTCTGAGCTTACAAATTACCGAATCAGTCAATCATTCGATGAGAATCAATTACAATAATGTAACAAGCCATTTTGAGCTTACAAATCACCAAATCAGTCAACATTTTGATGAGAGTCAGCTACAATCCTGTAACAAGCTATTCTGAGTTTACAAATCACCAAATCGGTCAACTATTCAATGAGAATCAGTTACAATCATGTAACAAACCATTCTGAGCTTACAAATTACCAAATCAGTGAACTATTCCATGAGAACCATCTACAATCACGTAACAAGTCATTCTGAGATCAGAAATCACCGAATGATTCAACCATTCAATGAGAATCAGCTATAATCACATAAGAAGCCATTCTGATCTTACAAATCACCGAATCTTACATAACAAGCCCTTCTAAGCTGAGGAATCACCAAATTGGTCATTTGTTCGATGAGAATCAATTACAATCACGTAACAAGCCATTCTCATCTTGCAAATCACCGAATCGGTCAACCATTCGATGAGAATCAGCTACAATCATGTAAAAACACATTATGAGATTACAAATCACCGAATCGGTCAACTGTTCAATGAGAATCAATTACAATCATGTAAAAACCCATTCTGATCTTACAAATCACTGAATCGATCAACTATTCGATGAGAATCAATTACAATCACGTAATAAGCAATTATGCACTTACAAATCACCGAATTGGTGAATCATTTGATGAGAATCAGCTACAATCATGTAACAAGCCATACTAACCTTACAAATCAATGAATGGGTCAACCATTTGATGAGAATCAATTACAATCATGTAACAAGCCATCATGAACTTAAAAATCACCAAATCGGTCAACCGTTCGATGATAATCAATTACAATCATGTAACAAGCCATTTTGAGCTTACAAATCATTGAATTAGTCCGTTCGATGAGAATTAACTACAATCACATAACAAGCCATTCTGACCTTACAAACCAACGAGTCGGTCAACCGTTCGATGAGAATCAACTATAATCACTTAACAATCCATTCTGAGCTAACAAATCATGAAATTCATGTGACAAACCATTTTGATCTTACAAATCACTGAAACGGTCAACCGTTCGACGAGAATAAATTATAATCACATAACAAGCCATTCTGAGCTTACAAATAACTGAATCGGTCAACCGTTCGATGAGAATCAGCTACAATCACGTAAAAAACCATTTTGAGCTTACAAATCATCGAATCGGTCAACCGTTCCATGAGAATCAACTACAATCACGTAAAAATCCATTATGAGATTACAAATCACCGATTAGTCCACAGTTCGATGACAATCAACTACAATCACGAAACAAGCCATTCTGAGCTTACAAATCACCGAATCGATCAAATGTTCAATAAAAATCAACTACAATCATGTAACAAGCCATTCTGAGGTTACAAATCACCGAATCGGTCAACCGTTTGATGAGAATCAGCTACAATCACGTAAAAATCCATTTTGAGATTACAAATCACCGATTCGGTCCACAGTTCGATGACAATCAACCACAATCATGGAACAAGCCATTCTGAGCTTACAAATCACCGAATCAGTCAATCGTTCAATAAAAATCAACTATAATCACGTAACAAGGCATTCTGAGCTTATAAATTGCCAAATCGGTCAACTGTTCGATAATAGTCAACTACAAGCATGTAACAAGCCATTCTTAGCTTACAAATCACCGAATCGATCAATTGTTCGATGAAAATCAACTATTATCACATAAGAATCCATTTTGAGCTTACAAATCACCGAATCGGTCAACCGTTTGATCAGACATAGCTACAATCATGTAACAAGCTATTTTGAGCTTACAAATCATCGAATCGGTCAACCATTTGATGACAATCAGCTACAATCACGTAACAAGGCATTCGAAGGTTACAAATCACCAAATCGATCAACCGTTTGAAGAAAATCAATTACAATCATGAAACAAGCCATTCTCAGCTTACAAATTACCGAATCGATGAGAATCAATTACAATCACGTGACAAACCATTCTGATCTTACAAATCACCGAAACGGTCAACCGTTTGATGAGAATCAGATAGAATGTAACAAGCCATTTTGAGCTTACAAATCTCTGAATTGGTCAACTGTTTGATGAGAATCAGCCACAATCACGTAAGAAGCCATTCTGAGCTTATAAATCACTAAATCGATCAATTGTTCGATCAAAATCAACTACAATCACTTAACAAGCCATTCTGAGCTTATAAATCACCCTATCGGTCAACCATTTGATGAGAATCAGCTACAATTACGTAACAATCTATTCTGATCTTACAAATCATCGAGTCGGTCAATTGTTCAATGAGAATCAACTACAATCACATAACAAGCCAATCTAAGCTCACAAATCATCGTATCGGTCAACTGTTCAATGCAAATCAACTACAATAACATAACAAGCCATTCTGAGCTTCCAAATCACTAAATTGGTCAACCGTTAGATCAGAATCAATTACAATCATGTAAGAAGACATTCTGAGCTTACAAATCACTGAATCGATCAACCGTTCGATGGTAATCAATTACAATCACGTGACAAGCTATTCGGAGCTTACAAATCACCGAATCGATCAACCGTTTGATGACAATCAGCTACAATAACGTAACAAGCCATTCTGAGCTTACGAATCACTAAATCGGTCAACCATTTGATGAAAATCAATTACAATCACTTAACAAGCTATTTTGAGCTTATAACACCAAATCAGTCAATTAATTTGATGAGAATCAATTAAATAATGTAACAAGCCATTATGAGCTTAGAAATCACCAAATCGATCAACCATTAAATGAGAATCAACTACAATCATATAACAAGCCATTCTAAGGTTACAAATCATCGAATCGGTCAACCGTTCGAAGAGAATCAATTACAATCATGTAACAAGCCATTCTGAGCTTACAAATCACTGAATCGGTCAACCATTCGATGAGCATCAACTGCAATCATGTAACAAACCATTCTGAGCTTAAAAATCACCAGATCTGTCAACCGTTCGATGAGCATCAAATGCAATCATGTAACAAGCCATTATGAGCTTACAAATCATCGAATCGGTCAACCGTTCTATGAGAATCAATTAGAATCATGTAACAAGCCATTCTGAGCTTGCAAATCACCAAATCATTCAACCGTTTGATGAGAATCAGCTATAATCATGTAACAAGCCATTCTGACCTTACAAATCACCAAATCGGTCAACCATTCGATGAGAATCAGCTACAATCACGTAGCAAGCCATTATGAGCTTACAAATCACCGAATTAGTCAACCATTTGATGAAAGTCAGCTACAATTACGTGACAAGCTAAACTAAGCTCAAAAATCAATAAATCGGTAAACTATTCAATGAGAATCAACTACAATCTCGTAATAAGCCATTCTGAGCTTACAATCACTGAATAAGTCAACCATTCAATGAGAATCAATTACAATCATGTAACATGCCATTCTAAACTTATAAATCATCAAATCGCTGAACCGTTTGGTGAGAAACAGCCATAATCAAATAAACATCGAATCGGTCAATTGTTCGATGAGAATCAGCTACAATCATGTAACAAAGCATTTTGAGCTTACAAATCACTGAATCGGTGAACGATTCCATGAGAATAAGCTACAATCACGTAAAAAGCCATTATGAGTTTACAAATCAGCAAATAGGTAAATTGTTTCATGAGAATCATCTACAATCACGTAACAAGCCATTCTGACCTTACAAATAACCAAATTGGTCAATTGTTCGATGGGAATCAACTACAATAACATAACAAACCATTCTGAACATACAAATCACCGAATCGATGAATTATTTGATGAGAATCAGCTATAATCATGTAACAAGCTATTTTGAGCTTACAAATTATTAAATCAGTCAACCGTTTGATGAGAATCAACTACAATCACGTAACAAGCCATTCAGAGCTTACAAATTACTTAATCAGTCAACCATTCAATGAGAATCAGCTACAATCACGTAACAAGCCATTTTGAGTTTACAAATCATTGAATCAATTAACCGTTTGATTAGAATCAATTACAATCACGTAACAACCCATTCTGAGCTTAGAAATCATCAAAACGGTCAACCATTCGATGAGAATCAGCTATAATCACGTAACAAACCATTCTAAGCTTACAAATCACCGAATCAATCAACCGTTTAATTAGATTCAGCTACAATCATGTAACAAGCCATTTTGAGCTTACAAATCACCAAATCGATAAACCGTTCGATCAGAATCAATTAAAATTTCATAACAAGCCATTCTGAGCTTACAAATCACCGCAATGTTAAACCATTTTATGAGAATCAACTAGAATCAACAAGCCATTCTAAGCTTACAAATAACTGAATTGGTCAACCGTTCGATGAGAATAAATTACAATGATGTAACAAGCCATTGTGAGCTTACAAATCACTGAATCGGTCAACCGTTTGATGAGAAGCAGCTACAATCATGTAAAAAACTATTCTGACCTTACAAATCATTGAATCGATCAACCGTTCGATGAGAATCAGCTACAATCATGTAACAAGCCATTCTAAGCTTACAAATCACCAAATCGGTCAACCGTTCGATGAGAATCAGCTACAATCACATAACAAACAATTTTAAGCTTACAAATCACCGAATCGGTCAATCGTTCGATGAGAATCAGCTACAATCATGTAACAAGCCATTCTGAGCTTACAAATCATTGAATCAGTTAACCGTTTGATGAGAATCAACTACATTCACGTAACAAGCCATTCTTAGCTTACAAATAACCGAATCAGTGAACCGTTCGATGATAATCATCTATAATCATGTAACAAACCATTGTTAGCTTATAAATCACCAAATTGATCAACCATTTGATGAGAATCAGCTACAATCACTTAACAAGCCATTCTGAGCTTACAAATCATTCAATAATTAAACCATTCAAGGAGAATCAGATACAATCATATAACAAGCCATTCTGAGCTTACCTATCACCAAATTGGTCATTTGTTTGATGATAATCAGTTACAATCACGTAACAAACCATTCTCATCTTACAAATCATCAAATCGGTCAACCGTTTGATGAGAATCAACTACAATCATGTAAAAACATATTATGATATTACAAATCACTGAATCGGTCAACCGTTCGATGAGAATCAGCTACAATCACGTAACAAGCCATACTAACCTTACAAATCAACGAATCGGTCAACCATTTGATGAGAATCAATTACAATCACATAACAAGCCATCATGAACTTACAAATCACTGAATCGGTCAATCGTTCGATGACAATCAATTACAATCATGTAACAAGCCATTCTGAGCTTACAAATCACCAAATTAGTTAACCATTCGATGAGAATTAACTATAAAAGCTTATATATCATTGAATCTGTCAATCGTTTGATGAGAATTAGCTCCAATCACGTAACAAGCAATTCTGAGTGAACAAATCACCGAATCAGTCGACCATTCGATGAGAATCAGCTACAATCACGTAACAAGCCACTTTGAGCTTACAAATCACCGAATCGGTCAACCGTTCAATTACAATCAGCTACAATCACATAACAAGCCATTATGAGATTACAAATCACTGAATCGGTCAACCGTTCGATGATAATCAGCTACAATCACGTAACAAGCCATTCTGAGCTTACAAATCACTGAATCAGTCAATCGTTTGATGAGAATCAGCTACAATCATGGAACAAGCTATTCTGAGCTTACAAATCACCAAATTGGTCAACTGTTTGATGAGAATCAATTACAATCACGTAACAAGCCATTTTTAGCTTACAAATCACTGAATCGGTGAACCGTTCGATAAGAATCAATTGCAATCATGTAACAAGCCATTCTGAGCTTAAATCCTTGAATCGGTGAACCATTCAGTGAGAATCAATTACAATCTCATAACAACCCATTCGGAACTTAGAAATCACTGAATCAGTCAACTGTTCAATAAGAATCCACTACAATCATGTAACAAGCCATTTTGAGCTTACAAATCCTTGAATCGGTCAACCGTTTGATCAGAATCAATTATAATTATGTAAAAAGCCATTCCCAACTTACAAATCATCGAAATGGTCAACTATTTTATGAGAATCAGGTAGAATCATGTAACAAGCCATTCTAAGCTTACAAAACAAAGAAACAGTCAACCATTTGATGAGAATCAACAACACTCACGTAACAAGCCATTCTGAACTTACAAATCACCAAATTGGTCAAGTGTTCGATGAGAATCAGCTACAATCATGTAACAAGCCATTCTAAGCTTACAAATCAATGAATCGATCAACCATTCGATGAGTATCAATTACAAATCACTAAATCAATCAATCGTTATATGAGAATCAGCTACAATCACATAACAAGCTAGTTTGAGGTTAGAAATCATTGAATCGGTCAACTATTTGATGAGAATCATTCACAACTGTAGAACAAACCATTCTGAGCTTACAAATCATCGAATCGGTCAACCGTTCGATGAGAATCAACTACAATAATGTAAAAAGTCATTATTAGCTTACAAATCACTAATTCGGTCAACCGGTCGATGAGAATCACCTACAATCACGTAACAAGCCATTTTGAGCTAACAAATCACTGAATCGATCAAAACCATTTGATGAGAATGAGCTACAATCATGTAACGAACCATTTGATGAGAATGAGCTAACAAATCACTAAATCGGTCAACCGTTCAATGAGAATCAACTACAATCATCTAACGAACCATTCTGAGCTTACAAATCACCGAATTGGTTAACCATTCGATCAGAATTAACTACAATCACATAACAAGCCATACTAAGCTTACAAATCACTGAATCGATCAACCATTTGGTCAGAATCAACTACAATAATTTAACAAGCCATTTTAAGCTTACAAATCATCGAATCGGTCAACCGCTGTATGAGAATCAACTACAATCATGTAACAAGCTATTCCAAGCTTTCAAATCACTGAATCAGGCAACCATTTGATGAGAATCAGCTACAATCACTTAACAAGCCATTTTGAGGTTACAAATCACCGAATCAGTAAAGTGTTCGATGAGAATCAATTACAATCACGTAAAAAGCCATTCTGAGCTAACAAGTCACTGAATTAATCAACCATTCGATGAGAATTAATTACAATCATGGAATGGGTCAACTGTTTGATAAGAATGAATTACAATTACTTAACAAGTCATTTCAAGCTTACAAATCACCGAATCAGTCAATCGTTTGATGAAAATCAACTGCAATCACGTTACAAGCCATTATGAGCATAAAAATCACCAAATCGGTCAACAGTTTCGAAAGAATCAATTAGAATCACGTAACAAGCCATTCTGAGCTTACAAATCATCGTATATGTCAACCGTTCGATGAGAATCAGCAACAATAACATAACAAGACATTCTAAACTTACAAATCACTGAATTGGTCAATCGTTCGATGTGAATCAGCTACAAATAACGTAACAAGCCACTCTGAGCTTAAAAATCATCGAATCAATCAACCGTTTGATCAGAATCAGCTACAATAATGTAAAAATCTATTCTGAGCTTACAAACCACCGAATTGGTCAACTGTTAGATGAGAATCAATTGCACTCACATAACAAGCCATTCTAAGCTTACAAATTACCGAATTAGTCAACGGTTCGATCAAAATCAATTACAATCACGTAACAAGCCATTCTGAGCTTACAAATCACTGAATCGGTAAACCGTTCGATGAGAATCAGCTACAATCCTATAAGAAGGCTTTAAAAACTTATATATATCACCAAATCTGTCAACCGTTTGATGAGAATTAGCTCCAATCACGTAACAAGCCATTTTGAGCTTACAAATCAACAAATCGGCCAACCGTTCAATGAGAATCAGCTACAATCACATACCAAGTCATTCTAAGCTTACAAATCATTGAATTGGTCAACCATTTGATAATAATGAATTACAATCATGTAACAAGCCATTCTGAGCTTACAAATCATCAAATCGATCAACCATTCGATTAGAATCAGTTACAATCACTAAATCGGTCAATCATTCCATGAGAGTCAGCTACAATCACGTAACAAGTAATTACAAATCACATTACAAATCACTGAATCAATCAATCATTTGATGAGAATCAACTACTATCATGTAACAAGCCATTCTAAGCTTACAAATCACCAAATCAGTCAACCGTTCAACAAGAATTAATTACAATCACGTAAAAAGCCATTTTGAGCTTACAGATCACTAAATTGGTCAACTATTCAATGAGAGTCATTTACAATCACGTAACAAGTCATTTTGAGCGTACAAATCACCGAATCAGTCAACCATTTGATGAGAATCAACTACAATCATGTAACAATCCATTATCAGCTATAATCAGCTAACAAGCCATTTTGAGTTTACAAATCACCGAATCGGTCAACCATCCGATGAAAATTAGCTACAATCACGTAACAAGTCATTCTGACCCTACAAATCACCAAATTGGTCAACTATTCGATGAGAATCAATTATAATGACGTAAAAAGCCATTCTGAGATTACAAATCACCGAATTGGTCAACCATTCGGTGAGAATCAATTACAACCATGTAACAAGCCATTCTGAGCTTACAAATCACTGAATCTGTCAACTGTTCGATGAGAATTACCTACAATCACGTAACAAGTCATTCTGACCTTACAAATCACCTAATCTGTCAACCGTTTAATGAGAATAACCTACAATCATGTAACAAGCCATTTTGAGCTTAGAAATCACCCAATCCATCAACCGTTTGATGAGAATTAATTACAATCACCTAAAAGGCCTATATGAGCTTACAAATCATCGAATCGGTCAAATGTTCAATGAGAATTAGGTAAAATCACATAACAAGATATTTGAAGCTTACAAATCACTGAATCGGTCAACCGTTCAATGAGAATCAATTACAATCACGTAACAAGCAATTCTATGCTTACAAATCATCGAATCGGTCAACCGTTTGATGAGAATCAATTTTCATCATGTAACAAGCCATTTTGAGCTTACAAATTGCTGACTAGGTCAACCATTCGATGAGAATCGGCTACAATCACGTAACAAACTATTCTGGACTTCCAAATCATCGAATCGATCAACCGGTTCGATGAGAATCAACTACAATCATGTAACAAGCCATTCTGAGCTTACAAACCACCGAATCAGTCAACCGTTTGATGAGAATCAACTACAATCACATAACAAGCCATTCTGAGCTTACAAATCACCAAATCGGTCAACCATTCGATGAGAATCAATTACAATCATGTAAAAGCCATTCTGAGTTTACAAATCACTGAATCAGTCAACCATTAGATGAGAATCAACTACAATAATGTTACAAGCCATTCTGAGATTACAAATAATTGAATTGGTTGATGACAATAAGCTACAATAATGTAACAAACCATTCTGAGCTTACAACTCACCGAATCGGTCAACCATTTGATCAGAATCAATTACAATTACATAACAAGCCATTCTAAGTTTACAAATCACCAAAATGGTCAACCGTTCGATGAGAATCAGCTACAATCACATAACAAGCCATTTTGAACTTACAAATCATAAAATTAGTCAACTGTTTGATGTGAATCAGCTACAATCATGTAACAAGCCATTCTGAGCTTACAAATCATAGAATCGGTCAACCGTTATGAGAATCAACTAGAATCACGAAACAAGCCATTCTGATTTTACAAATCACCGAATCGGTCAACTCTTCGATGAGAACCACTACAATCACGTAACAAGCCATTTTGAGCTTACAAATCACCTAATCGGTCATTTGTTTGATGAGAATCAATTACAATATCGTAACAAGCCATTCTGAGCTTACAAATCATCGAATCAGTTAACCGTTCGATGGGAATCAGCTACAATCACGTTACAAGCAATTCTGAGCTTACAAATCACCGAATCGATCAGAACCGTTTGATGAAATCAGCTACAATCACGTCACAAAGCATTCTCTGCTTACAAATCACTGAATCAGTCAACGGTTCCATGAGAATCAACTACAATCACGTAACAAGCCATTTTGAGCTTACAAATCACTGAATTGGTTAACTGTTCAATGAGAATCAGCTACAATCACGTAAAAGGCCATTCTAAGCTTACAATCAATCAACCGTTTGATGATGATCAACTATAATCATGTAGTGCCATTGTGAGCTTACAAATTATTGAATCGGTCAACCGTTCGATAAGAATCAATTACAATCATGTAACAAGCCTTTCTGGGCTTACAAATAACCGAATCGGTCAACCTTAATCTTTCGATAAGAATCAGCTACAACCACGTAACAAGCCATTCTAAGCTTACAAATCATTGAATTGGTCAACCGTTCGATTAGAATCAGCTACAATCACATAACAAGCTATTATGAGTTGATAAAATCACCGAATCAGTCAACCGTTTGACGAGAATCAACTACAATCATGTAACAAGCCATTTTGAGCTTACAAATCATTGAAGTAGTCAACCGTTTGATGAGAATCAATTACAATCACGTAAAAAGGCATTCTAAGCTTACAAATCATCGAATCAGTCAACTGTTCGATGAGAATGAGCTACGATCATGTGACAATCCATTCTAAGCTTACAAATAATTAAATCGATCAACTGGATGATGAGAATGAATTACAATCACGTAAAAAGCCATTCTAAGCTTACAAATCATCGAATCGGTCAACCGTTCCATGAGAATTAGCTACAATTACGTAACAAGGCATTCTGAGCTTACAAATCATTGAATCAGTCAACCGTTCAATGAGAATCAATTAAACGCACGTAACAAGTCATTCTGAGCTTACAAATCACCAAATCGGTCAAGCGTTCGATGAGAATCTGCTACAATCATGTAACATCCCAATCTGAGCTTACAAATCACCAAATCAGTCAATCATTCAATGAGAATCAATTACAATCATGTAAAAAGGCATTCTGAGCTTACAAATCACCGACTCCGTCAAGGGTTTGATGACAGTCAATAAAAATCACATAACAAGCCACTCTGAGCTTCCAAATCACCAAAATAGTCAACCGTTTGATGAGAATCAGCTACAATCAGGGAAGAAGCCATTTTGAGCTTACAAATCACCGAATCGGTCAACCCTTTGATGAGAATCAGCTGCAATCATGTAACAAGCAATTCTAAGCTTAAAAACCATTGAATTGATCAACCGTTCAATGACAATCAACTAAATTAACGTAAAAAACCATTCTAAGTTTACAAGTCACCGAATCGGTCAACCGTTCGATTAGAATCAATTACAATCATGTAACAAGCCATTATGAGCTTACAAATTACCGAATCAGTCAACTGTTTGATGAGAATCAATTACAATCATGTAACAAGTCATTCTAAGCTTATAAATCACTGAATCGGTCAACTGGTGAATGAGAATCAGCTACAATCCTGTAAGAAGCCATTTTGAGCTTATATATCACCGAATTGGTGAACCGTTCGATGAGAATCAACTACAATCACGTAACAAGTCATTTCAAGCTTATAAATCACTGAATCGGTCAACCGTTTCATGAGAATCAACTACAATCACATATTAATCCATTCTGTGCTTACAAATCACTGAATTGGTCAACCATTCGATGACAATCAGCTAATATCATGTACCAAACCAGTCTGAGCTTACAAATCACCGTATCGCTCATCCGTTCGATGAGAAATAGCTACAATCACATAACAAGCCATTTTGAGCTTACAAATCAATGAATTAGTAAACCGTTTGATGAGACTCAATTACAAAAACAATAACAAGCCATTCTGAGCTTACAAATCACCGAATTAGTCAACTGTTTAATTAGAATCAGCTACAATCACGTAACAAGCCATTCTGAGTTTACAAATCACCGAATCGGTCAGAACCGTTTGATGAGAATCAGCTAGAATCACATCACAAGGCATTTTGAGCATACAAATCATTGACTATGTCAACCATTCGATGAGAATCAACTACAATCACGTAACAAGCCATTTCGAGCTTACAAATAATCAAATCAAAAAATCATTTGATGAGAATTAATTAATATCACGTAAAAAGCCACTCTGAGCTTACAAATCATCCAATCGATCAACCGTTTGATGAAAATCATCTAAAATCATGTAACAAGTCATTCTGAGCTTAGAAATCACCGAAATGGTCAACCCGATGATGAGAATGAATTACAATAAGGTAAAAGCCATTTTGAGCTTACAAATCACTGAATCGATCAACCATTCGATGAGAATAAGCTACAATCACGTAACAAGCTATTCTGAGCTCACAAATCACCTGATTGGTCAATCGTTCGATGAGAATTAATTACAATCACGTAAGAAGCCATCTTGAGCTTACAAATCACTGAATCGGTATACTGTTTGATGAGAATTAGCTACAATCATGTAACAAGCCATTCTGAGCTTACAAATCACCGAATTGGTCAACTATTCAATAAGAATTTGCTACAATCACGTAACAAGCCATTTTGAGCTTAGAAATCACTGAATCAGAAAACCATTCTATGAGAATCAGCTACAATCATGTAACAAGCCATTCTAAGGTTACAAATCATCGAATCGGTCAATCGTTCGATCAGAATCATCTACAATCATGTAACAGGCCATTCTGAGGTTACAAATCATTGAATCGATCAACTGTTCAATGAGAATAAGCTACAATCATGTAACAAGCTATTTCAAGCTTACAAATCACTGAATGTGTCAACCGTTTGATGAGAATCAATTAAAATCATGTAACAAGCCATTATGAGCTTACAAATCATTGAATTGGTGATTTATAAGCTCAGAATCACTAAAATCACGTCACAAACCATTTTGAGTTTACAAATCACTGAATCGGTCAACCGTTCAATGAGAATCAATTACAATCACATAACAAGCTATTTTGAGCTTACAAATCACCGAAATGGTAACCATTCGATGAGAATCAGCTACAATCACATAACAATCCATTCTGAGCTTACAAATCACCGAATCGATCAACCAATTGATTAGAATCAATTACAATTATTTAACAAGCCAATCAAAGCTTACAAATCACTGAAATGGTCAACCGTTTGATGAGAATCAGCTACAATAATGTAACAAGATATTTTGAGCTTACAAATCACCAAATTGGTCAACCCTTCGATGACAATCAACTACAATCACATAAGAAGTCATCTTGAGCTTACAAATCACTGAATCGGTCAACTATTCGATGAGAATCAGCTACAATCATGTAACAAGCCATTCTAAGCTTACAAATAAAAGAATTCATCAACCGTTTGATGAGAATTAGCTACCATTTAATGAAACAAGGCATTCTGAGCTTACAAATCACTGAATCGGTCAACTATTTGACAAGAATCAATTACAATCACCTAACAAGCCATTCTGAGCTTACAAATCACCAAATCAGTGAACCGTTTGATGAGACTCAGCCACAATCACGTCACAAGTGATTCTGAGCTTACAAATCATCAAATCAGTCAACTGTTCGATGATAAATTATTAAAATCATGTAACAAGCTATTTTGAGCTTACAAATCATCGAATCAGTCATCCGAAATCAACTACAAATCACCGAAATGGTCAACAGTTTGATGAGAATCAGCTACAATAACATAACATGCCATTTTGAGCTTTTAAATCATTGAATCGGTCAACCGTTCGATAAGAATCAGCTACAATCATGTAACAAGCCATTCTGAGATTACAAATCACCGAATCGGTCAACCATTCGATGAGAATCAGCTATAATCACGTAACAAGCCAATCTAAGCTTACAAATCATAGAATCGGTCAATCGTTCGATGAGAATCAGCAACAATCACGTAACAAACCATTATCAGCTTACAAATCATTGAATCGGTCAACTGTTCAATTAGAATTAGCTACAATCATGTAACAAGCCACTCTAAGCATACAAATCACTAAATCGCTCAACTGTTCAAAGAGAATCAGCTACAATCACGTAACAAGCCATTTTGAGCTTAAGAATCACCAAATCAGCTAACCGTTCAATTAGAATCAACTACAAATACATAACAAGCCATTTTGAGCTTACAAATCATAGAATCAGTCAATCGTTCGATGACAGTCAGCTACAATCACGTAACAAGCCATTTCCAACTTACAAATCATTGAATCGGTCAACTGTTCAATTAGAATCAGCTACAATCATGTAACAATCCATTCTGAGCTTGCAAATCATGAAATCGGTCAACCGTTCGATGAGAATCAGCTACAGTCATGTAACAAGCCATTTTGAGCTTACAAATCATCGAATTAGTCAACCATTCAATGAGAATCATCTACAATCACGTAACAATCCATTTTGAGCTTACAAATCCTCAGATCGGTCAACTGTTCAATGAGAATCAGCTACAATCACGTAACAATCCATTCTAAGCTTACAAATCACCGAATTGCTCAATTGTTCGATGAGAATCAATTACAATCATGTAACAAGTCATTCTGAGCTTACAAATCACCGAATCCATCAACCATTCAATGAGAATTAGCTACAATCACGTAACAAGCAATTATAAGCATACAAATCACTAAATCGCTCAACTGTTCAAAGAGAATCAGCTACAATCACGTAACAAGCCATTTTGAGCTTACAAATCAACGAATTGGTCAACCGTTTGATAATAATAACCTACAATCACGTAACAAGGTATTCTGAGATTACAAATCACAGAATTGGACAACCCTTCAATGAGAATCAATTACAATCACTTAACAAGCCATTTTAAGCTTACAAATCATCGAATCTATCAACCATTCAATGAGAATAAGCTACAATCACGTAACAAGCCATTATGAGCTTACAAATAAGGGAATCGATGAACCGAGATTTTAAATCACCGAATCAGTCAACCGTTCAAATAGAATCAGCTACACTCATGTAACAAGCCATTTTGAAGTTACAAATTACTGAATCGGTCAACCGTTCGATAAGAATCATCTACAATCATGTAACAAGCCATTTTGAGCTTAGAAACCCTTGAATCAGTCAACCGTTCGATGAGATTCGTCTACAATCATGTAACAACCCATTCTGAGCCTACAAATCATCGAATTGCTCAATTATTCAATGAGAATCAATTACAATCACGTAACAAGCTATTCTGAGCTTACAAATAACCGAATCGATCAACTGTTTGATGAAAATTAACTAAAATCATGTAACAAGCCATTCTGAGCTTATAAATCATCGCATCAGTCAACTATTTGATGAGAATCAACTACAATCATGTAAGAAGCTATTCTGAGCTGACAAATCACCATATCGGTCAACCTTTTGATGAGAATCAATTATTATCACATAATAAGCCATTCTAAACTTACAAATCATCGAATCAATCAACCATTCGATGACAATTAGCTACAATCATGTAACAAGCCATTATGAACTTACAAATCAACGAATCGGTAAACTGTTCGTTGAGAATCAGCTACAATCACGTAACAAGCCATTCTATGCTTACAAATCATCGAATCAGTCAACCATTCGATGAGAATCAATTACAATCACATAAAAGCTATTTTGAGCATACAAATCATCGAATAAATCAATTGTTCGATGAGAATCATTTACAATCACGTAACAAGCTATTTTGAGCTTACAAATCACCGAATCGAATAACAATTTGATGAGAATCAATTACACTCATGTAACAAGCTATTTTGAGCTTAGAAAATCATGAATCGATCAACCGTTCGATGAGAATCAGCTACAATCATATAACAAGCCATTCTCATCTTACAAATCACCGAATGGGTCAACCGTTCGATGAGAATCATCTACAATCACGTAACAAGCCATTTTGGGCTTATAAATTATTGAATCGGTCAAACGTTCGATCATAATTAATTATAATCATGTAACAAGCCATTCTGAGCATACAAATCACCGAATTGGTAAACCGTTCGATGAGAATCAGCTATAATCACATAAGAAGTCATTCTGAGCTTACAAATAACTGAATTGGTCAACCGTTTGATGAGATTCAGCTACAATCATGTAACAAGCCATTTTGAGCTTACCAATCACTGAATCCGTCAACCGTTCGATGAGAATCAGCTACAATCACATAACAAGCCATTCTGAGCTTACAAATCAACGAATCTATTAAGTGTTTGATGAGAATCAACTACAATCACGTAACAAGCCATTTCAAGTTTACAAATCATCGAATTAGTCAACCGTTCAATGAGTATCAATTAAAATAACGTAACAAGCCATTTTGAGCTTACAATCACCGAATCGGTCAACCGTTCGATGAGAATCAGTTACAATCATGTAATAAGCTATTTTCAGGGTACAAATCACTGAATCAGTCAACATTTCGATTATAATCAATTACAACCACGTAACAAGCCATTTTGAGCTTACAAATCACTGAATTGGTCAACTGTTAGATGAGAATCAGCTACAGTCACATAAGAAGAAGCCATTATGAGCTTACCAATCACCGAATCAGTCAACTGTTTGATAAGAATCAGCTACAATTATGTAACAAGCCATTTTGAGCTTACAAATCATCGAATCGGTCAACCGTTCGATCAGAATCAATTACAATTACGTAACAAGCCATTCTGAGCTTAATAATCACCAAAATGGTCAACCGTTCGATGAGAATTATCTACAATCACGTAACAAGCCATTCTTAGCTTACAAATCACCGAATCAGTCAATCTTTTGATAAGAATCAATCACAATCATGTAACAAGCCATTCTGGGCTTACAAATCACCCAATCGGTCAACCGTTCAATGGGAATCAGCTATAATAACTTATCAAGCCATTTTGAGCTTACAAATAACTGAATCGGTCAATCGTTCGATGAGAATTAGCTACACTCATGTAACAAGCCATTCTAAGCTTACAAATCACTGAATCAGTCAATCGTTTGATTAGAATTAGCTACAATCATGTAACAAGCCATTTTGAGCCTACAAATCACCGAATTGGTCAACCGTTTGATTAGAATCAATTATAATTACGTTAAAAGCCATTTTGATTATACAAATCATTTAAATGGTCAATCGTTTGATGAGAATCACTTAGAATCATGTAACAAGCCATTATGAGCTTACAAATCAAGGAATCAATGAACCGTTCGATGAAAATCAGTTGGAATCATGTAATAAGCCATTCTGATATTACAAATCACCAAATCAGTGAGCCATTTGATGAGAATCAGCTACAATCAAGTAACAAGCCATTTCCAGCTTACAAATCATTGAATCGGTGAATCGTTCGATGAGAATGAATTAAAATCACGTAACAAGCTATTCTGAGCTTAAAAATCACTGAATCGGTCAACCGTTCGGTGAGAATCAGCTACAATCATGTAATAAGCCATTATGAGTTTACAAATCACCGAATCAGTTAACCGTTTGATGAGAATCAATTACAATCTCGTAACAAGCCATTTTGAGCTAAAAAATCACTGAATCGATCAACCGTTCGGTGAGAATCAGCTACAATCACGTATCAAGACATTCTGAGCTTACAAATCACTGAATCGATCAACCGTTTGATGAGAAACAACTACAATCACGTAAGAAGCTATTTTGAACTTACAAATCACTAAATCGGTAAACCGTTCGATGAGACTCAATTACAATCACGTAACAAGCCATTCTGAGCTTACAAATCACCGAATCGATCAGAACCATTTGATGAGAATCAGCTACAATCATGTCACAAGGCATTTTGAGCTTATAAATCACTGAATCGGTCAAGTTTGATGAGAATCAACTACAATCACGTAACAAGTCATTTTGAGCTTACAAATCACCGAATCGATAAACCCTTCAATGAGAATCTGTTACAATCATGTAACAAGCCATTTTGAGCTAACAAATCAAATAATCGATCAACCGTTTGATGAGAATCAGCTATAATTACGTATAAAGCCATTTTGAGCTAAAAAATCACTGAATAGGTGAGCCGTTTGATGAGAATCAGCTACAATCACTTAACCATTTGATGAGAATAAACTACAATCACGTAACAAGCCATTCTGAGCTTACAAATCACCGAATCGGTCAACCGTTCGATGAGAATCAACTACAATAAAGGAACAAGCCATTTTGAGCTTACAAATCTCCGAATCGATCAATCATTCGATGAGAATCAACTACAATCATGTAATAAGCCATTCTGGGCTTACAAATCATTGAATCGGTCAACTGTTCGATGAGAATTAGCTACAAGCATGTAACAAGTCATTCTTAGCTTACAAATCACCGAATTGGTGAACCGTTTAATGAGAATCAGCTACAATCATGTAACAAGTCATTTTCGACTTACAAATCATCGAATCAGTCAAACGTTCGATCAAAATCAATTACAATCATGTAACAAGCCATTCTAACCTTACAAATCATCGAATTGGTAAACCGTTCGATGAGAATCAGCTATAATCACATAAGAAGCCATTTTGAGCTTTCAAATCATTGAATCGGTCAACCGTTCAATTAGAATTAGCTACAATCATGTAACGAGCCATTCTGAGCTTACAAATCATGGAATCAGTCAACTGTTCGATGCGAATCAACTACAATCATGTAACAAGCCATTCTGAGCTTACAAATCACCGAATCACTTAAGCGTTCGATGAGAATCAGCTACAATCACATAATAAGCCATTTTGGGCTTACAAATCATCGAATCAGTCAACCGTTCGATTAGTATCAATTAAAATCACGTAACAAGCCATTCTGAGCTTACAATCACCGAATTGATCAACCGTTCGAGGAGAATCAACTACAATCATGTAATAAGCCATTTTCAGCATACAAATCATCGAATCGGTCAACATTTTGATTAAAATCAATTACAATCATGTAACAAGCCATTCTAAACTTACAAATCATAGAATTTGTCAACCGTTAGATGAGAATCAGCTACAGTCACATAAGAAGAAGCCATTATGAGCTTACAAATCACCGAATTGGTTAACCATTTGATAAGAATCAGCTACAATTATGTAACAAGCCATTTTGAGCTTACAAATCATCGAATTGGTCAACCGTTCGATTAGAATCAATTATAATTATGTAACAAGCCATTCTGAGCTTAAAAATCACCAAAATGGTCAACCGTTCGATGAGAATTATCTTCAATCACGTAACAAGCCATTCTAAGCTTACAAATCACTGAATCAGTCAACCGTTCGATAAGAATCAATCACAATCATGTAATAAGCCATTCTAAGCTTACAAATCACCGAATCGGTCAATCATTCGACGAGAGAATCCACTATAATAACTTAACAAGCCATTTTGAGCTTACAAATCACTGGGTCGGTCAATTGTTCGATTAGAATTAGCTACAATCATGTAACAAGCCATTCTGAGCTTACAAATAACATACTCATTCAACCGTTCGATGAGAATTAGCTACAATCACGCAACAACCCATTTTGAGCCTACAAATCACTGAATTGGTCCACCATTCGATTAGAATCAATTATAATTACTTTAAAAGCCATTTTGAGCTTAAAAATCACCGAATCAGTTAATTGTTGGGTGAGAATCAGCTACAATCACGTAACAAGCTATTATGAGCTTACAAATCACCAAATCAATGAACCGTTCCATCAGAATCAACTAGAAACATGTAAAAAGTCATTCTGATCTTACAAATCACCAAATCAGTGAACCGTTCGGTGAGAATCAGCTACAATCATATATCAAGACATTTTGAGCTTTCAAACCACCGAATTGATCAACTATTTGATGAGAAAGAACTACAATCATGTAAGAAGCCATTTTGAGCTTACAAATCACTGAATCGGTAAACCGTTCGATGAGACTCAATTATAATCACGTAACAAGCCATTCTGAGCTTACAAATCATCGAATCGATTAGAACCGCTTAATGAGAATCTACTACAATCATGTCACAAGGCATTTTGAGCTTACAAATCACTGAATCAGTCAATCGTTCGATGAGAATCAACTACAATCGCGTAATAAGTCATTTTGAGCTTACAAATCACCGAATTGGTAAACCATTCAATGAGAATCAGTTACAATCACATAATAAGCCATTTTGAACTAACAAATCACACAATTGATCAACCGTTTGATGAGAATCAGCTACAATTACGTAACAAGCCATTATGAACTAAAAGCTCACTGAATAGGTGAACCGTTCGATGAGAATCAGTTACAACCCCGTTACAAGCTATTCTAACTTTACAAATCACCAAATCGATCAATCATTCGATGAGAATCATCTACAATCATGTAACAAGCCATTCTGAGCTTACAAATTACCGAATTAGTCAACCATTTGATGAGAATAAGCTACAATCATGTAAGAAGCCATTCTAAGCTTACAAATCATTGAATCGGTCAACCATTCAATGAGAATAAGCTACAATCACATAACAAGCCATTCTAAGCTTACAAATCACCGAATCGGTCAACCGTTCGATGAGAATCAGCTACAATAAGGTAACAAGTTATTTTGAGCTTACAAATCATCGAATCAATCAATCATTCGATGAGAGAGTCAGCTAAAATTATGTAACAAGCCATTCTGAGCTTACAAATCATCAAATTGGTCAATCGTTTGATGAGAATCAGCTACAATCACGTAACAAGCCATTCTAATCTTACAAATCACTGAATCGGTCAACCGTTCGATGAGAATTAATTATAATCATGTAACAAGCTATTTTGAGCTTACAAATCACCAAATCGGTCAACCGTTCGATGATAATTAATTACAATCACGTAATAAGCTATTCTAAGCTTACAAATCACCAAATCTGTCAACTGTTCGATGAGAATAATTACAATAATTTAAAAAGCCATTTTGAGCTTACAAATCACCAAATTGGTCAAGCGTTCGATGAGAATCAATAAAAATCACGTAACGAGCCATTCTGAGCTTACAAATCATTGAATCAGTCAACCGTTTGATAAGAATAAGTTACAATCATGTAAAATGTCATTTTTGAGCTTACAAATCACTGAATTGGTCAAGCGTTTGATTAGACTCAGTTGCAATTATCTAACAAGCCATTCTGAGCTTACAAATCATCGAAATGGTCAACCATTTGATGAGAATTAGCTACAATAATGTAACCAGCCATTTTGAGCTTAAAAATCACCAAAATGGTCAACCATTCAATGAAAATGATCTACAATCACGTAACAAGCCATTCTGAGCTTACAAATCACTGAATCGGTCAACCATTCAATGAGAATCAGCTACAATCATGTAACAAGCCATTATGAGCTTAAAAATCATTGAATTGGTCAATCGTTCGATGAGTATCAGCTACAATAACATAAAAAACCATTATGAGCTTACAAGTCACCGAATCGGTCAACCATTCGATCATAATCAATCACAATCATGTAACAAGCCATTCTAAGCTTACAAATCATCGAATCGATCAACCGTTCGATGAGAATAAAATATAATAACTTAACAAGCCATTTTGAGATTACAAATCACTGAATCAGTCAGTCGTTCAATGAGAATCAACTACAATCACGTAACAAGCTATTATGAGCTTACAAATCACAAAATCAGTCAACCGTTCGATGAGAATTAGCTACAATCATGTAACAAACCATTTTGAGCCCACCAAATTGGTCAATCGTTCAGTCAGAATAAATTATAATTACGTTAAAAACCATTTTGAGAATAAAAATCACCGAAATGGTCAACCATTTGATGAGAATCAGTTAGAATCACGTAACAAGCCATTATGAGCTTACAAATCACTGAATCAATGAACCGTTCGATGAGAATCAACTAGAAACACGTAATAAGCCATTCTGATCTTACAAATCACCAAATCAGTGAACCATTTGATGAGAATCAGCTACAATCAAGTAACAAGCCATTTCAAGCTTACAAATCATTGAATCAGTCAATCATTCGATGAGAATGATTTAAAATCACGTAACAAGCCATTCTGAGCTTAAAAATCACCGAATCGGTCAACCGTTCGGTGAGAATCAGCTACAATCATGTAACAAGCTATTATGAGTTTACAAATCATTGAATCAGTCAACCATTCGATGAGACTAAGCTACAATCATGTAACAAGCCATTCTGAGCTTACAAATCATCAAATCAGTCAACCATTCGATGAGAATAAGCTACAATCATGTAACAAGCCATTCTGAGCTTACAAATCATCGAATCGGTCAACCGTTCGATGAGAATCAATTACAATCATGCAACAAGCCATTCTGAGTGTACAAATCACTGAATTGATCACCGGATCAAGCCATTCTGAGCTTACAAATCATCGAATCAATGAGAATTGGCTACAATAATGTAACAAGCCATTCTAAGCTTACAAATCACCAAATTGGTTAACCGTTCAATGAGAATTAGTTATTATCACGTAACAAGCCATTTTGAGTTTACAAATCACCGAATCGGTCAACCGTTTGATGAGAGTTAGTTACAGTGATGTAACAAACCATTTTGAGATTAAAAATCACTAAATCAATCAATCGTTTAGTGAAAATCAGCTACAATCACGTAACAAGCCATTCTGAGCTTACAAATCATTGAATCAGTCAACCGTTCCATGAGAATCAACTCCGATCAAGTAACAAGTCATTTTTAGCTTACAAATCACTGAAGCGGTGAACTGTTCAATGTGAATCAATTACAATCACGTAACAAGCCATTCTGAGCTTACAAATCACTGAATTTGTCAACTGTTTGATGAGAATCAGCTACAATCACATAGCAAGCTATTCTCAGCTTACAAACAATGGACTTAACCATCGGCTTAACCATCGGCTTGGTCAACCATTTGATGAGAATTAGCTACAATCATTTAACAAGCCATTCTAAGCTTACAAATCATCGACTTGGTCAATCGTTCGATGAGAATTAGCTAGAACCACGTAACAAGCCATTCTGAGCATACAAATTACCGATCGATCAACCATACCATGACAAATAATTATAATTATGTAACAAGCCATTTCGAGCTTACAAATCATTGAATCGATCAATCGTATGATGAGAATCAATTACAATCACGTAACAGGCCATCTTGAGCTTACAAGTCACTGAATCGATCAACTATTCGATGAGAATCAACTACAATCATGTAACAAGCCATTCTGAGCTTACAAATAAAAGAATCCATCAACCGTTCGATGAGAATCAGCTACAATTTCATGAAACAAGGCATTCTGAGCTTACAAATCACCAAATCGGTCAACTGTACCATGAGAAATAATTACAATCATGTAACAAGCCATTCCAAGCTTACAAATCACCAAATCAGTCAACTGTTCTATGAGAATCTGCTATAATCAGGTAACAAGCCATTCTGGGCTTGCAAATCACCAAATCGGTCAACTGTTCGATGAGAATTAGCTACAATCACGTAACAAGCCATTCTAAGCTTACAAATTGGTGAATTGGTCAATCGTTCAATGAGAATCAACTATAATCATGTCAAAGGCCATTCTGAGCTTACAAATCACTGGATCGATGAACCCTTCAATGAGAATAAGCTATAATAAAGTAACAAGAAATTGTGAGCTTACAAATCATCGAATCGGTTAACCATTCGATGATAATCAGCTACAATCATATAACAAGCAATCCTGAGCTTACAAATAATTGAATCGATCAACTATTCGATGAGAATTAGTAACAATCACGTAACAAGCCATTATGAGCTTACAAATCAGCAAATAGGTCAACCATTCAATGAGACTCAGCTATAGTCACGTAGCAACCCATTTTGAGCTTACAAATCCCCGAATTGGTCAACTTGTTCGATGAGAATCAATTCCAATCACATAACCATCCATTCTAAGCTTACAAATCATCGAATTGGTCAACCATTCGATGAGAATAAACTACGATCATGTGACAAGCCATTCTGAGCTTACAAATCACCAAATTGGTCAACTGTTTGATGAGAATCATCTACAATCATTCAATAAACCATTCTGAGCTTAAAAATCACCGGATTGGTCAACCGTTTAATGAGAATAAGCTACAAACACTTAACAAGCTATTTTGAGCTTACAAATAACTGAATCAATCAACTGTTCGATGAGAATCAGCTACAATGATGTAACAAGCCATTTTGAGCTTACAAATCACCGAATCAGTCATCCATTCGATGAGAATCAGCTACAAGCACGTAACAAGCCATTCTGAGCTTACAAATCACCGAATAGGTCAACGGTTCCAAGAGAATCAATTACAATCATGTAACAAGCCATTTTGAGCTTACAAATCACTGAATCGGTCAACCATTCGATGACAATCAATTACAATCATGTAACAAGCCATTCTAAGTGTACAAATCACTGAATCGATCAACCGCTCGATGAGAATAAATAACAATCACGTAACAATCACCCTGAGCTTACAAATCATAGAATCGGTCAACCGTCCAATGAGAATCAATTACAATCACGTGACAAGCCATTTTGAGGTTGTAAATCACCGAATCGGTCAACCGTTTGATAAGAATCAATTACAATCATGTAACAAGCCATTCTGAGCTTACAAATCACCAAATCGGTCAACTGTTTGATGAGAATTAATTACAATCACGTAACAAGCCATTCTTAGCTTACAAATCAGCAAATCGATCAAGTATTCGGTGAGAATCAATTACAATCATGTAAGAAGCCATTATGAGCTTACAAATCACCGAATCGGTCAACCGTTCGATGAGAATCAATTACAATTATGTAACAAGCCATTCTGATCTTACAAATCATCGTATTGATCAACCGTTCAATTAGAATCAATTACAATCATGTAACAAGCCATTTTGAGCTTACAAATCACCAAATCAGTGAACCGTTTGATCAGAATCAGCTACAATCATGTAACAAATGATTCTGAGCTTACAAATCACCGAATCTATCAACTATTCGATGATAATTTATTAAAGTCATGTAACAAGCCATTTTGAACTTACAAATCACCGAATTGGTCAACCAAAATGGTCAACTGAAATCAGCTACAAATCATCAAAATAGTCAACCGTTTGATGAGAATCAGCTACAATCACATAACATGCCATTCTGAGCTTTTAAATCACCGAATCGGTCAACCATTCAATGAGAATTAATTACAATCACGTCAAAAGCCATTATGAGCTTACAAATCACCGAATCGGTCAAACTTTCGATGAGAATCAATTACAATAAGCTAACAAACCGTTTTGAGCTTAAAAATCACCGAATTGGTCAACTATTTGATGAGAATCAGCTACAATCATGTACCAAGCCATTTTGAGCTTACAAATCACCGAATCAGTCAACCGTTCGATGAGAATCAGCTACGATAATGTAACAAGCCATTCTGAGCTTACAAATTACTGAATCGGTCAACCTTTTGATGAGAGTCAGCTACAATCATGTAACAAGCTATTATGAGCTAACAAATCACTGAATTGGTTAACCGTTCGATAAGAATCAGCTACAATCATGTAACAAGTCATTCTGAGATTACAAATCACCGAATCAGTCAACCATTCGATAAGAATCAGCTACAATCACGTAACAAGCCATTCTGAGCTTACAATGCACCAAATAGGTCAACCTTTTAATGAGAATGAATTACAATCAATTACAAATAATCGAATCGGTGAACCGTTCACTAAGAATCAGCTACGATCATGTAACAAGCCACTCTGAGCTTAAGAATCACCAAATCGGCCAACTGTTCAATGAGAATCAACTACAAACACGTAACAAGCCATTTTGAGCTTACAAATCATAGAATCGATCAACCAGATGATAATTAGCTACAATCACGTAACAAGCCATTCTGAGCTTACAACTCATAGAATCGGTCAATCGTTCAATGAGAGTCAGCTGCAATCATGTAACAAGTCATTATGAGCTTACAAATCATTGAATCGGTCAATTGGTCGATGAAAATCAGCTACAATCATGTAACAAGCCATTCTGAGCTTGCAAATCACCAAATCGGTCAATCGTTTGATGAGAATTAGCTACAGTCATGTAACAAGACATTCTGAGCTTACAAATCATCGAATTAGCCAACCATTCGATCAAAATCATCTACAATCACGTAACAATCTATTCTGAGGTTGCAAATCACCAAATCCGTCAACCGTTTGATGAGAATCAACTAGAATCATGTAACAAGCCATTCTAAGCATACAAATCATTGAATCGCTCAACCATTCAATGAGAATCAGCTAGAATCACGTAACAAGCTATTTTGAGATTACAAATCAATGAATCGATCAACCGTTTGATAATAATAAGCTACAATCATGTAATGAGCTATTATGAGCTTACAAATCATGGAATCAGTCAACGGAGCTTTTAAATCACCGAATCGGTCAACCGTTCAAAGAGAATCAGCTACACTCACCTAACAAGCCATTTTGAGGTTACAAATTATTGAATTGGTCAACTGTTCGATGAGAATCATCTACAATCATGTAGTAAGCCATTCTGAGCTTACAAATAATTGAATCGATCAAACGTTTGATGAGAATCAACTAAACTGATGTAACAAGCCATTATGAGCTTACAAATCAACGAATCGGTAAACTGTTCGATGAGAATCAGCTACAATCACGTAACATGCCATTCTGTGCTTACAAATCATCAAATCGGTCAACCATTCAATGAGAATCAATTACAATCATGTAAAAAGCCATTCTAAGCTTACAAATCAATGAATCGATCAACCGTTCGATGAGAATTAGTTACAATCACGTAACAAGCTATTCTGAACTTACAAATCACTGAATCAATCAACTGTTCGATGTGAATCAATTACAATCATGTAACAAGCTATTCTAAGCTTACAAATCATCGAATCAATCAACCATTTGATGAGAGTCAATTAAATTCATGTAACGAGCCATTCTGAGCATACAAATCACTGAATCGGTCAACCATTCGATGACAATCAGCTATAATCACGTCAAAAGCCATTATGAGCTTACAAATCACCGAATCGGTCAAACTTTTGATGAGAATCAATTACAATCAGCTAACAAACTATTTTGAGCTTAAAAATCACCGAATCAGTCAACTGTTTGATGAGAATCAACTACAATCATGTACCAAGCCATTTTGAGCTTACAAATCACCGAATCAATCAACCGTTCGATGAGAATCAGCTACGATAATGTAACAAGCCATTCTGAGCTTACAAATTACTGAATCGTTCAACCTTTTGATGAGAGTCAGCTACAATCATGTAACGAGTTATTAGAGCTTACAAATCACTGAATCGGTTAACCATTTGATAAGAATCAGCTACAATTATGTAACAAGCCATTCTAAGATTACAAATCACTGAATCGGTCAACCATTTGATGAGATTCAGCTACAATCACGTAAGAAGACATTCTGAGGTTACAATGCACCAAATAGGTCAACCGTTTAATGAGAATGAATTACAATCAATTACAAATCATCGAATCGGTCAACCGTTCATTGAGAGTCAGCTACGATCATGTAACGAGCCACTCTAAGCTTAAGAATCACCAAATCGGCCAACTGTTCAATGAGAATCAACTACAAACACGTAACAAGCCATTTTGAGCTTACAAATCACAGAATCAGTCAACCATTCAATGAGAATTAGCTACAATGACGTAACAAGCCATTCTGAGCTTACAAATCATAGAATCGGTCAATCGTTCATAACAAGCCATTATGAGCTTACAAATCATTGAATCAGTCAACTATTCAATGAGAATCAGCTACAATCATGTAACAAGCCATTCTGAGCTTGCAAATCACCAAATCGGTCAACCGTTCGATGAGAATCAGCTACAGTCACGTAACAAGACATTTTGAGCTTACAAATCACCAAATTAGCCAACCATTCGATGAGAATCATCTACAATCACGTAACAATCCATTCTGAGCTTACAAATCACCGAATCCATCAACCATTTGATGAGAATCAGCTACAATCATGTAACAAGCCATTCTAAGCATACAAATCACTGAATCGCTCAACCGTTCAATGAGAATCAGCTAGAATCACGTAACAAGCCATTTTGAGCTTATAAATCAATGAATCGATCAACCCAATCAGCTAGAATAATGTAACAAGCCATTTTGAGCTTACAAATCAATGAATTGGTCAACCGTTTGATAATAATAAGCTACAATCATGTAACAAGCCATTATGAGCTTACAAATCACGTAATCGGTCAACAGAGATTTTAAATCATCGAATCAATCAACCGTTCAAAGAGAATCAACTACACTCACCTAACAAGCCGTTCTGTGGTTACAAATTATTGAATTGGTCAACTGTTTGATGAGAATCATCTACAATAATGTAATAAGCCATTCTGAGCTTACAAATAATCGAATCGATCAACCGTTTGATGAGAATCAACTACAATGATGTAACAAGCCATTATGAGCTTACAAATCAATGAATCGGTAAACTATTCGATGAGAATAAGCTACAATCATATAACAAGCCATTCTGTGCTTACAAATCATCGAATCGGTCAACCATTCAATGAGAATCAATTACAATCACGTAAAAAGCCATTCTGAGCTTACAAATCAATGAATCGATCAACCATTTGATGAGAATTAGTTACAATCATGTAACAAGCTATTCTAAACTTACAAATCACCGAATCGATCAACTGTTTGATGTGAATCAATTACAATCATGTAACAAGCCATTCTAAGCTTACAAATCATCGAATCAATCAACTGTTTGATGAGAGTCAATTACAATCATGTAACAAGCCATTCTGAGCATACAAATCACTGAATCGATCAACCGTTTGATGACAATCAACTACAATCACGTAAAAAGGCATTCTGAGCTTACAAATCCTTGAATCGGTCAACCGTTCGATGAGAGTCAATTACAATAATGTAAAAGCCATTTCGAGCATACAAATCACCGAATTGGTCAACCGTTCAATGACAATAAGCTATAGTCATGTAACAAGCCATTCTAAGCTTACAAATCACCCTGTTGGTCAACCGTTTGATGAGAATCAATTACAATCACGTAAAAAGCCATTCTGAGCTTACAAATCACCAGATCGGTCAACCAAGCTTTTAAATCAATGAATCGTTCAACCGTTCAATGAGAATCAACTAGACTCACGTTCCAAGCCATTCTAAGATTACAAATCACTGAATCGATCAACCGTTCGATGAGAATCATCTACAATCATGTAACAAGCCATTTTGAGCTTAGAAAACCTTGAATCGATCAACCGCTTAATGAGATTCGGCTACAATCACGTAATAACACATTCTGAGCTTAAAAATCATCGAATTGGTCAATTGTTCGGTGAGAATCAATTAAAATCATGTAACAAGCTATTCTGAGCTTACAGTCACTGAAATGGTCAACCGTTTGATGAGAATCAGCTACAATCATGTAACAAGCCAATCTGAGCTTAAAAATCACCAAATTGGTCAACCGTTCGATGAAAATCAATTACAATCATGTAAAGAGCCATTCTGAGCTTACAACTCATCGAATTAGTCAACCATTCGATGAGAATCAATAACAATCACGTAACAAGCCATTCTGAGCTTACAAATCCCTGAATCGGTCAACTATTCAATGAGAACAACTCCAACATGTAACAAGCCATTTTGAGCTTACAAATCACCGAATCGATCGAACAGTTCGATGAGAATCAACTAAAATAGTGTCACAAGGCATTCTGAGCTTACAAATCACTGAATCAGTCAATAGATCAATGGGAATCAACTACAATCATGTAACAAGCCATTTTGAGCTTACAAATCACTGAATCGGTCAACCGTTCGATGAGAATAAGCTACAATAACGTAACAAGCTATTTTGAGCTTACAAATCATCGAATCGGTCAATTTTTCCATGAAAATCAGCTACAATCACGTAACAAGCCATTTTGAGCTTACAAATCAACGAATCGATTAACTATTTGATGAGAATCAGCTACAATCACGTAACAAGCCATTCTGAGGTTACAAATCACCAAATCGGTCAACCGTTTGATAGAATGAATTACAAGCATGGAACAAGTCATTGTTAGCTTACAAGTCATCGAGGCGGTCAACCGTTCGATGAGAGTTAGCTACAATCACGTAACAAGCTATTTTGGGCTTACAAATCATTGAATTAGTCAAACGTTCGATCAGAATCAATTACAATCACGTAACAAGCCATTTTGAGCTTACAAATAATTGAATCGATCAACCGTTTGATGAGATTCAGCTATAATCACATCAAAAGCCATTCTGAGCTCACAAATAATCAAATCGATCAACCGTTTGATGAGATTCAGCTACAATCAGGTAACAAGCCATTTTGAGCTTACAAATCACCGAATCATTCAACCATTCAATGAGAATCAGCTATAATAACCTAACAAGCCTTTCTGAGATTACAAATCACAAAATCGGTTAAGTGTTTAATGAGAATCAACTACAATCACATAACAAGCCATTTCGGGCTTACAAATCACCGAATCAGTCAACCGTTCGATGAGTATATATTAAAATCACTTAACAAGCCATTATGAGCTTACAATCACCGAATTGGTCAACCGTTCGATGAGAATCAGCTACAATCATGTAATAAGTTATTTTCAGCATACAAATTACTGAATCGGTCAACATTTTGATTAGAATAAATTACAATCATGTAACAAGCCATTCAGAGCTTACAAATCACCGAATTGGTTAATCACTAGATGAGAATTAGCTACAGTCACATAACAAGAAGCCATTATGAGCTTACAAATCACCAAATCGGGCAATCGTTTGATAAAAATTATCTACAATTATGTAACAAGCCATTCTGAGCTTAAAAATAATCAAATCAGTCAACCGTTCAATAAGAATCAATCACAATCATGTAACAAGCCATTCTGAGCTTACAAATCACCGAATCGGTCAACCGTTTGATGAGAATCAGCTACAATAATTTAACAAGCCATTTTGAGCTTACAAATCATTGAATCAGTCAATCGTTCGATGAGAATCAGCTAAAATCAAGTATCAAGCCATTTTGAGCTAAAAAATCACTGAATCGGTCAACCATTCGGTGAGAATCAGCTACAATCACGTATCAAGACATTCTGAGCTTACAAATCACCGAATCGATCAATCATTCGATAAGAAACAACTACAATCACGTAAGAAGCCATTTTGAGCTTACAAATCACTGAATCGGTAAACCGTTCGATGAGCCTCAATTACAATCACGTAACAAGCCATTCTGAGCTTACAAATCACTGAATCGATCAGAACCGTTTGATGAGAATTAGCTACAATCACGTCACAAAGCATTTTGAGCTTACAAATCACTGAATCGATCAATCGTTCAATGAGAATCAACTACAATCACGTAACAAGTTATTTTGAGCTTACAAATCACCGAATCAGTAAACTGTTCAATGAGAATCAGTTACAATCATGTAACAAGCCATTCTGAGCTAACAAATCACATAATCAATCAATTGTTTGATGAGAATCAGCTACAATTACGTAAGAAGCCATTTTGAGCTAAAAAATCACTGAATAGGTTAACCATTCGATGAGAATCAGCTACAATCACGTAACAAGCCATTCTGACCTTACAAATCACCGAATCGATTAATCATTCAATGAGAATCATCTATAATCATGTAACAAGCCATTATGAGCTTACAAATCACCGAATCAGTCAACCATTCGATGAGAATAAGCTACAATCATGTAACAAGCCATTCTGAGCTTACAAATCATCAAATCGATCAACCATTTGATGAGAATAAGATACAATCACGTAACCAGCCATTCTGAGCTTACAAATCACCGAATCGGTCAACCGTTCAATGAGAATCAACTACAATAAGGTAAGAAGCCATTCTGCGCTTACAAATCAATGAATCGGTCAATCATTCGATGAGAATCAGCTAAAATCATGTAACAAGCCATTCTGAGCTTACAAATCATCGAATCGGTCAACCATTTGATGAGAATCAGCTACAATCACGTAACAAGCCATTGTGAACTTATGAATCACCGAATTGGTCAACCGTTTGATGAGAATTAATTACGATCATGTAACAAGCTATTTTGAGCTTACAAATCACCAAATCGGTCAACCGTTCAATGAGAATTAATTACAATCATGTAACAAGCTATTCTAAGCTTACAAATCACCAAATTGGTCAACCGTTTGATGAGAATAAATTACAATAACGTGAAAAGCAATTTTGAGCTTACAAATCACCGAATCGATCAAGCGTTCGATGAGAATCAATAACAATCATGTAACAAGCTATTCTGAGCTTACAAATCACTGAGTCGATCAACCGTTCGATGAGAATCAACTATAATCACCTAACAAGCCATTATGAGCTTACAAATCAGTGAATCGGTCAATCGTTCGATAAGAATCAATTACAGTCATGTAACAAGCTATTCTAAGCTTAAAATCACTGAATCGGTCAACCGTTCAATGAGATTCAATTACAATCACCTAACAGGCCATTGTGAGCTTAAAATTCACCGAACCAGTTAATTGTTTGATGAGAATCAATTTCAATCACGTAACAAGCCATTTTGAGCTTATAAATCATCGAATCAGTCAACTGTTCAATGAGAATCAATTAGAATCATGTAACAAGCCATTTTGAGATTTCTAATCAATGAATCGGTTAACAAGCTATTCTGAGCTTATAGTCACCGAAATGGTCAACCGTTTGATGAGAATCAGCTACAATCACGTAACAAGCCAATCTGAGCTTAAAAATCACCAAATCCGTCAACCTTTTGATGAAAATCAATTACAATGATGTAAAGAGCCATTCTGACCTTACAAATCACCGAATCGGTCAACCATTCGATAAGAATCAGCTAAAATTATGTAACAAGCCATTTTGAGCTTACAAATCACTGAAGCGATCAACCATTCGATCAAAATCAATTACAATTATGCCATTCTGAGCTTAAAAATCACCAAAATGGTCAACCATTTGATGAGAATTATCTACAATCATGTAACAAGCCATTCTGAGCTTAGAAATCACTGAATCGGTCAAGCATTCGATAAGAATCAATCACAATCATGTAACAAGCCATTCTGAGCTGACAAATCACTGAATCGGTCAACCGTTCGATAAGAATCAGCTACAATAACTTAACAAGCCATTTTGAGCTTACAAATCACTGAATCAGTCAATCGTTCGATGAGAATCAGCTACAATCATGTAACAAGCTATTATGAGTTTACAAATCATTGAATCAGTAAAGCATTGGATGAGAATCAGCTACAATCAAGTAACAAGCCATTTTTAGCTTACAAATCATTGAATCGATCAATCATTCGATGAGAATTAATTAAAATCACGTAACAAGTCATTCTGAGCTTAAAAATCACCGAATCAGTCAACCGTTCGGTGAGAATCAGCTACAATCACGTAACAAGCCATTATGAGTTTACAAATCACCGAATCAGTTAACCGTTTGATGAGAATCATTTATAATCTTGTAACAAGCCATTTTGAGCTAAAAAATCATCGAATCGGTCAACCATTCGGTGAGAATCAGCTACAATCACGTATCAAGACATTCTAAGCTTACAAATCACCGAATCGATCAACCGTTCGATGAGAAACAACTAGAATCATGTAACAAGCCATTCTGAGCTTACAAATCACCGAATCGATCAGAACCGTTTCATGAGAATTAGCTACAATCACATCACAAGGCATTTTGAGCTTATAAATCATTGAATCGGTCAATCATTCGATGAGAATCAACTACAATCACGTAACAAGTTATTTTGAGCTTACAAATCACCGAATCGATAAATTGTTCAATGAGAATTAGTTACAATCATGTAACAAGCCATTCTGACCTAGCAAATCACAAAATCAATCAACCGTTTGATGAAAATCAGCTACAATTATGTAACAAGCCATTTTGAGCCAAGAAATCAGTGAATAGGTGAACCGTTTGATGAGAATCAGCTATAATCACGTAACAAGCCATTCTGACATTACAAATCACCAAATCGATCAATCATTCGATCAAAATCATCTACAATCACGTAACAAACTATTCTAAGCTTACAAATCACCGAATCAATCAACCATTCGATGAGCATAAGCTACAATCACGTAACAAGCCATTCTGAGCTTACAAATCATGAAATCGATCAACCATTCGATGAGAATACACTACAATCACGTAACTAGCCATTCTGAGCTTACAAATCACTGAATCGGTCAACCGTTCAATGAGAATCAACTACAATAAGGTAAGAAGTCATTTTGAGCTTATAAATCACCGAATCGGTCAATCATTCGATGAGAATCAGCTAAAATCATGTAACAAGCCATTCTGAGCTTACAAATCATTGAATCGGTCAACCATTTGATGAGAATCAGCTACAATCACGTAACAAGCCATTCTGAGTTGATGAATCACCGAATCGGTCAACCGTTCAATGATAATTAATTACAATCACATAACAAGCTATTCTAAGCTTACAAATCACCAAATCGGTCAACCGTTTGATGAGAATAAATTATAATAACGTAAAAAGCCATTTTAAGCTTACAAATCACCGAATCGGTCAAGCGTTCGATGAGAATCAATAACAATCACGTAACGAGCCATTATGAGCTTACAAATCACCGAATCAGTCAACCGTTTGATAAGAATAAGCTACAATCACATAACAAGCCATTTTGAGCTTACAAATCACCGAATCGGTCAAGCGTTTGATTAGAATCAATTACAATTATCTAACTAGCCATTCAGAGCTTACAAATCACTGAAATGGTCAATTGTTTGATGAGAATCATCTACAATAATGTAACCAGCCATTTTGAGCTTACAAATCACTGAATCGGTCAATCGTTTGATGAGAATCAACTACAATCACGTAACAAGTCATTTTCAGCTTACAAATCATTGAATCGGTAAACTGTTCAATGAGAATTTGTTACAATCATGTAAGAAGCCATTCTGAGCTAACAAATAACATAATCAATCAACCATTTGATGAGAATTAGCTACAATTATGTAACAAGCCATTTTGACCTAAAAAATCATTGAATAGGTGAGCCGTTTGATGAGAATTAGCTACAATCATGTAACAAGCCATTCTGACCTTACAAGTCACCGAATCCATCAATCTTTCGATGAGAATCATCTACAATCATGTAACAAGCCATTTTGAGCTTACAAATCACCGAATTAGTCAACCATTCAAAGAGAATAAGCTACAATCATGTAACAAGCCATTCTGAGCTTACAAATCATCAAATCGATCAACCATTCGATGAGAATAAGCTACAATCACATAACTAGCCATTCTGAGCTTACAAATCACCGAATCAGTGAACCGTTCGATGAGAATCAACTACAATAAGGTAAGAAGCCATTCTGAGCTAACAAATCATCAAATCGGTCAATCATTTGATGAGAATCAGCTAAAATCATGTAACAAGCCATTCTGAGCTTACAAATCATCGAATCGGTCAACCGTTTGATGAGAATCAGCTACAATCACGTAACAAGTCATTCTGAGCTTACAAATCATCAAATTAGTGAACCATTCAATGAGAATTAATTATGATCACGTAACAAGCCATTTTGAGCTTACAAATCACCAAATCGGTTAACCATTCGATGAGAATTAATTACAATCATGTAACAAGCTATTCTAAGCTTACAAATCACCAAATCAGTCAACCGTTTGATGAAAATAAATTACAATAACGTAAAAAGCCATTTTCAGCTTACAAATCACTGAATCGGTCAAGTGTTCGATGAGAATCAATAATAATCACGTAATGAGCCACTCTGAGCTTACAAATCACCTAATTGGTCAATCGTTTGATAAGAATAAGCTACAATCACATAACAAGCCATTTTGAGCTTACAATCACTGAATCAGTGAAGCGTTCGATCAGAATCAATTACAATTATCTAACAAGCTATTCTGAGCTTACAAATCACTGAAATGGTCAACCGTTTGATGAGAATCAGCTACAATAATGTAACCAGCCATTCTGAGCTTAACAATCACCAAAATGGTCGACCGTTGGATAAGAATTATCTATAATCACGTAACAAGCCATTCTAAGCTGACAAATCACCGAATCGGTCAACCGTTCGATGAGAATCAGCTATAATCATGTAACAAGCCATTCTCAGCATAAAAATAATTGAATTGGTCAACTATTTTATGAGTATTAGCTACAATAACATAAAAAGCCATTCTGAGCTTACAAGTCACCGAATCGGTCAACCGTTCGATAAGAATCAATCATAATCACGTAACAAGTCATGCTGAGCTTACAAATCACTGAATCGGTCAACCGTTCGATGAGAATAAACTACAATAACTTAACAAGCCATTTTGAGCTTACAAATCACTGAATTGGTCAATCATTCTATGAGAATCAGCTACAATCATGTAACAAGCCATTCTGAGTTTACAAATAACCAAATTGGTCAACCGTTCGATAAGAATCAATCACAATCATGTAACAAGCCATTCAAGCCATTTGGAGCTTACAAATCACTGAATCAGTCAATCATTCGATGAGAATAATCTACAATCATGTAACAAGCTATTCTAAGCTTACAATTCATAGAATCAGTCAACCGTTCGATGAGAATTAGCTACAATCACGTAACAAGCCATTTTGAGCCTACAAATCACCGAATTGGTCAATCGTTCGATCAGAATTAATTATAATTACGTTACAAGCCATTTTGAGAATACAAATCACTGAAATGGTCAACCATTTGATGAGAATCAGTTAAAATCATGTAACAAGCCATTATGAGCTTACAAATCATCGTTCGATGAGAATCAGCTAGAAACACGTAACAAGCCATTCTAATCTTACAAATCACCAAATCAGTGAACCATTTGATGAGAATTAGCTACAATCAAGTAACAAGTCATTTCCAGCTTAGAAATCATTGAATCCATCAATCTTTTGATGAGAATGAATTAAAATCACGTAACAAGCCATTCTGAGCTTAAAAATCACCGAATCGGTCAACCGTTCAGTGAGAATCAGCTACAATCATGTAACAAGCCATTATGAGTTTACAAATCACCGAATCAGTTAACCGTTTGAAGAGAATCAATTACAATCTCGTAACAAGCCATTTTGAGCTAAAAATCACCGAATCGGTGAACCGTTCAGTGAGAATCAGCTACAATCATGTATCAAGACATTCTGAGCTTACAAATCATTAAATCGGTCAACCGTTCGATGAGAATGAATTACAATCATGTAACAAGCCTTTTTGAGCTTATAAATCACCAAATCAGTCAACCGTTCAATGAGAATCAATTACAATCATGTAACAAGCCATTCTAAGCTAACAAATCACCGAATTGGTCAACCACTGAATGAGAATCAGCTACAATCATGTAACAAGCCATTCTGATTTTACAAATCACAAAATTGGTCAATCGTTCAATGAGAATCAGCTACAATCACGTAACAAGCTATTTTGAGCTTACAAATCATTGAGTCGGTCAACCGTTTGATCAGAATCAGCTACAATCATGTAACAAGCCATTATGAGCTTACAAATCATCGAATCAGTCAACCGTTCGATAAGAATCAATTACAATCATGTAACAAGCTATTCTGAGCTTAAAATCACTGAATTGGTCAACCACTCAATGAGAATCAATTACAATCACCTAACAAGCTATTGTGAGCTTAAAAATCACTGAACCAATTAACTGTTTGATGAGAATCAATTACAATCACGTAACAAGCATTTCTGAGCTTATAAATCACCGAATCAGTCAACCGTTCAATGAGAATAAATTAGAATCATGTAACAAGCCATTTTGAGATTTCCAATCAATGAATTGGTTAACAAGCTATTCTAAGCTTGCAGTCACTGAAATGGTCAACCGTTTGATGAGAATCAGCTACAATCACTTAACAAGCCAATCAGAGCTTAAAAATCACCAAATCATTCAGCCGTTCAATGAGAGCAATTACAATCATGTAAAGAGCCATTCTGACCTTACAAATCACCGAATCGGTCAACCATTCGATGAGAATCAATAACAATCACACAACAAGCTATTCTCAACTTACAAATCATCGAATTGGTCAACTATTCAATGAGAACAGCTACAATCATGTAACAAGCCATTTTGAGCTTACAAATCACGAATCAATTGTACCGTTCGATGAGAATCAGCTACAATCACATCACAAGGCATTCTGAGCTTAGAAATCACTGAATCAGTCAAAAAACTACAATCACGTAACAAGCCATTTTGAGCTTAAAAATCACGGAATCGATCAACCGTTCGATGAGAATAAGCTACAATAATGTAACAAGCCATTATGAGCTTACAAATCACCGAATCAGTCAACTGTTTGATGAGATTCAAGTACAACCATGTAACAAGCTATTCTGAGCTTACAAATCACTGAATCAGTCAACCATTGGATGAAAATCAGCTACAATCACGTAACAAGCCATTCTGAGCTTACAAATCACTGAATCGGTTAAGTGTTCAATGAGAATCAACTACAATGATGTAACAAGCCATTTTGGGCTTACAAATCACCGAATCAGTCAACCGTTCAATGAGTATCAATTAAAATCACGTAACAAGCCATTCTGAGCTTACAATCACCGAATCGATCAACCGTTTGATGAGAATCAGCTACAATCATGTAATAATTCATTTTCAACATACAAATCATCGAATCGGTTAATATTTGGATTAGAATCAATTACAATCATGTAACAAGCCATTCTGAGCTTACAGATCATCGAATTGGTCAACCGTTAGATGAGAATCAGCTATAGTCACATAAGAAGCCATTATGAGCTTACAAATCACTGAATCGGTCAACCGTTTGATAAGAATCAGGTATAATTATGTAACAAGCCATTTTGAGCTTAAAAATCACCGAATCGGTCAACCATTCTATCAGAATCAATTACAATTATGTAACAAGCCATTCTAAGCTTAAAAATCACCAAAATGGTGAACCGTTTGATGAGAATTATCTACAATCACGTAACAAGCCATTCTTAGCTTAAAAATCACTGAATTGGTCAACCGTTTGATGAGAATCGACTATAATCATGTAAAAAGTCATTCTGAGCTTAAAAATCATTGAATTGGTCAACTGTTCGATGAGTATCAGCTACAATAACATAAAAAACCATTCTGAGCTTACGAGTCACTGAATCGGTCAACCGTTCAATAAGAATCGATCACAATCACGTAACAAGCCATTCTGAGCTTACAAATCACTGAATCGGTCAACCGTTCGATGAGAATAAGCTATAATAACTTAACAAGCCATTTTGAGCTTACAAATCACTGAATTTGCCAATCATTCCATGAGAATTAGCTACAATCACATAACAAGCCATTCTGAGCTTACAAATAATCGAATTGGTCAGCTGTTCGATAAGAATCAATCACAATCATGTAACAAGCCATTTTGAGCTTACAAATCACCGAATTGGTCAACTGTTCGATCAGAATCAATTATAATTACGTTAAAAGCTATTTTCAGAATACAAATAAATGAAATGGTCAACCGTTTGATGAGGATTAGTTAGAGTCACGTAACAAGCCATTATGTGCTTACAAATCACCGAATCAATGAATCATTCGATTAGAATCAGATAGAAACACGTAACAAGCCATTCTGATCTTAGAAATCACCAAATCAGTGAACCATTTGATGAGAATCAGCTACAATCAAGTAACAAGCTATTACAGCTTACAAATCATTGAATTGGTCAATCGTTCGATGAGAATGAATTAAAATCACCTAACAAGCCATTTTGAGCTTAAAAATTACCGAATCGGTCAACCGTTCGGTGAGAATCAGCTACAATCACGTAACAAGTCATTATGAGTTTACAAATCATCGAATCAGTTAACCGTTTGAAGAGAATCAATTACAATCTCGTAACAAGCCATTTTGAGCTAAAAAATCACCGAATCGGTCAACCGTTCAGTGAGAATCAGCTACAATCACATATCAAGACATTCTAAGCTTACAAATCACCGACTCGATCAACTGTTCGATGAGAAATAAGTACAATCATGTAAGAAGCCATTTTGAGCTTACAAATAATTGAATTGGTAAACCGTTCGATGACACTCAATTACAATCACGTAACAAGCCATTCTGAGCTAACAAATCATTGAATTGATCAGAACCGTTTGATGAGAACCAACTACAATCACGTCACAAGGCATTTTGAGCTTACAAATCACTGAATCGGTCAATTATTCGATGAGAATCAACTACAATCACATAACAAGTCATTTTGAGCTTACAAATCACCGAATCGGTAAACCGTTCAATGAGAATCAGTTACAATCAAGTAACAAGTCATTCCAAGCTAACAAATCACACAATCGATCAACTGTTCAATGAGAATCAGTTACAATCATGTAACAAGCCATTCTAAGCTAACAAATCACACAATCGATCAATTGTTCAATGAGAATCAGCTACAATTACATAACAAACCATTTTGAGCTAAAAAATCACTAAATAGGTGAACCGTTCGATCAGAATCAGCTACAATGACGTAACAAGCCATTCTAACCTTACAAATCACCGAATCAATCAATCATTCGATGAGAATCATCTACAATCATGTAACAAGCCATTCTGAGCTTACAAATCATCGAATCAGTCAACCATTCGATGAGAATAAGCTACAATCACTTAACAAGCC
Source organism: Chamaecyparis obtusa (assembly GCA_027943335.1). Taxonomy (NCBI): domain Eukaryota; kingdom Viridiplantae; phylum Streptophyta; class Pinopsida; order Cupressales; family Cupressaceae; genus Chamaecyparis; species Chamaecyparis obtusa. The sequence goes on from BSBK01002074.1 coordinate 1,492,878, forward strand.
ATTATGAGCTTACAAATCATTGAATCAGTCAACCATTCGATGAGAATAAATTACAATCACGTAACAAGCCATTCTAAGCTTACAAATCACTGAATCGGTCAACTGTTTAATGAGAATCAGCTACAATAAGGTAACAACCCATTCTGAGCTTACAAATCACTGAATCAGTCAATCATTCGATGAGAATCGTCTAAAATCACATAACAAGCCATTTTGAGCTTACAAATCATCGAATCGGTCAACCGTTAGATGAGAATCAGCTACAATCAGGTAACAAGCCATTCTGAGCTTACAAATCACCGAATCGGTCAACCGTTCGATGAGAATTAATTACGATCATGTAACAAGCCATTTTGAGCTTACAAATCACCAAATCGGTCAACCGTTCGATGAGAATTAATTACAATCACGTAACAAGCTATTCTAAGCTTACAAATCACCAAATCAGTCAACCGTTCGATGAGAATAAATTACAATAACGTAAAAAGCTATTTTGAGCTTACAAATCACCGAATTGATCAAGCGTTCGATGAGAATCAATAACAATCACGTAACGAGCCATTCTGAGCTTACAAATCTGTTAGAAGTTGTAATCTTTCCTTGGTATATCTATAAATCAAGGTTAGACCTTTTTCTTCTTTTCTTGTTTTAATATAATATATTTATTTTTGTCTTCTTTGCACTACATTCTATTTTGTCCTCTAGTAGAATATGTGAGGACAAATATTTATTGTAATTTGTAATTTAGTTTATTCCTCCTTATGAGGAATCTCACACTTGGCCTCACACACTTATGAATGGTGGCATTCATTCTCATGGGAGTTACATTTTGAATTCCTTCTCTTATCTCTACATATAGAGATATTTCTCCTCTTTTCTCAACACTTCTTCTCTATTCTCTCTCATTCTTCTAAAATATTGTATGAGCTAAAGCTCTCTCTTTTTGGCTATTTTGCCCATTCATAATTCACGGGGGTTTTTTTACACTTTTCCCCCTTCAACACTTCTTGTCTCCTTTGTTGTTTCATCTTGGTGTATGCTCTAAGGATTAGTTTTATTCATGATAATCTCCATTTTTTCCTAACTCATTTGGATTAATTTGTTCCTAGCTCATATTTGATTTTCCATTTTAACATGGTATCAGAGCAGGTTTAATCCATTTTTTGAGTTTATAGTTTAAGCGGTTATCATATTTCAGAGCACTCCAAATTCGGAGACTCATTTTATTAATTTGAGAGAGTTTTTAAGTTCATATAATTTATTCTCTAAGAGTATCTTTATTTGGCTAGTTTAATTAGTTTACCTTTCTTAATTTCAGTTATTGCTTCTTTTGAATATTTATTTTCAAATTTCAAATTACTTGTTTTCTAAATTCATACGTTGGTTAATGATTGCTCTTGCTTTCAAGTTTCTGGAGTATGTCAAATTTATCACCTTTGTAATCATAATCTTTATTTGTCTAACAAGTGGCATTTTTTATTTCATCCGTTTCTTTTAGATTCTCTTACCATTTTTTATGCCGAGTATTTTTAGTATCTTTCCTTATTTTTTCTAGTCTCTCTGTCTCTAGCTTCCATTTTCTGCACTCCAATCATTCTTTGCATGCATTATTTTGCAGTGCACTATTCTTTTTCATTATATATCTATTTCTGCAAAAATCTTCTTTTCTTCTCATTTTTTTTGATATCTTTTTTCATCGTTGGTGCATTTTTTTAGCACAGAAGTTTGATCATATGTGATATAGGTAACTCTAATGGCACTCGGCTTTCAGTAGTTCTTAGTTTTAACACTCTTATTGCATGTGATTCTCTTGAATTTTTTTTCGGTTAAGCTTCTTTTCCTTTAGCTCTTCAGAAGTTTTGTTAATTCATAGTTTCGTTATCTATTTTGGAGCGACTGGTTTTTGTTATTTGTGCTAGTCGAATTGTGGTTCTTTGAGGGGTTTTCAAGAGTGAAAATCTTAGGGATTAAAATCACAGACGGGTTTCATTTTTTTTCTACTATTTGCAAATCGCAACTTCAGAGCGAGCACCTAAATCTATGCATTACAACATTTATTTGTTGTTTCTGCATGTAAGGTCGCCTTGACCTCTCTCATGCTTTGCACTGCCTGAGTTTTCATTTGTGTTTAAGGGCTTTAGTTTATACCATTCTTGTAGGTTAATCGGTTATCAAAAAACTGAACAATTCTTTTTTATTCTTTTTTCATTCCATTTTTTTTGCTTTCGATTGTTGTGATCCAATTTTCTTTGATCGCTTTCCTTGCATGTTATTTTAACATTTAGTTTTCTTTTGTTATTAACATTTCCTCTAACGTTTCCATACTATCAATTTTTTGCCTGCACTATAAATAATATAGACGCTTAGCATTTCTAGGCATCCCATTGCATTGCATTTAGCTCTTCTCTATAATCGAATTTGAAAGGGTGGTTCTATGTTTAGACCCCCAAATCCATGTAAAAGTTCTTTTTTTGGATCCCTTCTTGTCCTTATCTCATTGTCGAGGGTGCCTTCCTTCTCTGTGTACCTTCTTTCTTTTGTTGTGTTATTGTTGCTGTTGCATAGAGACTGCATAAGGAAGCACTTCGGTTTTGGCAGTTTATGCAAAGGGAATTTTCTTTTCTTTGGTTTTAATATATATATCTTATCCCCTAGAGTGTGAAAGTTTTCTTTAGCAGCCTCCCCGTACTTCATATTTGTTCTCTCTTAGTTAACAATTGCATTTTGACCAAGTTGCAGGTTTCACACTTAAGCTTTTTCTTCAGCTGTTGATTCCAATTTGTGATAGGTTTGTTCATCATTCGATCAGCCTCTCTCTTTTTTTGGTAAGCTTTGTTCCCACTTTTATTCATTTTGTCTTTCGTGCTTTTTTTGTGGTGTGTTCTCTTGTCTCTTTTATTATATTTCGCTTATGTTGATGCATTTCGTTTAATTTAAGTTTAGATCTAGTTCTTTGTGCAATACCTTTGTAATCTCTTCTTTTAGCTTTTCTTTGTAGATTGTTCCTTAATCCTGTTATTTCATTTCAGTTGTTTTCTAAATCTAGTTGTGTCATTATCAACGTATTTGTATTGCATCTCAAACCATTGTTTTTTCGTCCTCTCTTTTTAGCCCTTCTTTGTTTCGTGTTTCCAACTTTGCCATAGCTGCAAGTGATCCAGAACCCTTTGTGGCAAAAGGTAGTGTTTGTTGATCCATTAGGTTATACCATATGTAAGTGTGGTCCAGTTATATCCACCCCACCAAGTTCTTAGGCTGCATTCACTTTGTAACCGAATAGATCAGATCTTAGATCACCTTTTTTATTAAGATATTTTCTTGCTTTGATATCTGTTTGCTTTTATTAAGATCTTTGTGTGTTCTTTTTATTATTAAGTTTATGATTGGTTGTACTCTTTTTTTGTTAATGTTGCATGCGTAATCAGATTAACGGATCACCCTTTTTTGTTCTTTTTTGTTTGAGTTTCTCCACCACTAGCTCAAAACCAAATCGGATCTGCTTCCTCTGCTATTACAGTGGCTTGCAGTCACAATCATCTTTATTGAAGGGCGGCTTTTAGTTATCTCTGTTGCGTTCTGTACTCTTGTTGTTCTTTCTTCTTCCTTCGCATTATCTGTGTTTAGTTTAGAGTATTTGTTTTTTATTGCATGTGACATTTGAATCTTTTTTATTGCATGTGATATTTGTTTTCATCGTTTTAGAAGAGGCTCTATCCGGATTTGCTAGTAAACATTCAAAGCAGCGACAGTTTATAGAAAGTTCTTTGCCTCATGCTACAAGGCTACTGCAACGTGTGTTTGATAATCCTAACCATAAATAGTTTGAAGGATATACATCAACATCATTATATCATCTAATTAATACAACATCTGGTTTGATTTAACTTTCTTAATTTGAATTTAAGCTTTTAAAATTAGATCTAGTATTAGTTTCATAATTAAATTGTTAGTTTCGTAGCTTTTGTTAGGTCTGTTTTATTAGTAGTTGGTTTAATTTAAGCAAGATTTGCAATCTCATTAAAGAAGTGGGGTTAATATCAAAGTCGACATTAGTTTCAATAACACCAAGGTTATATTTTTTATTTTTTATTTTTTTCTAGTGTCAAATTTATCTTTGCTTTTTGGCAATAATTTACATTAAGAATTTGTTATTTCCCATTCTTAGCATTAAATTATATTAAAGGTTTTAACATCAAGTTTTTTATTTTAGTTTATTAGCTCAAGTTGTTTAGATTTTTTAGTTTCCTAACATCTGTTGTGCAAGATTGTGTTGTTCTGTTATTAGTTTTTTTTAGCTTTTCCTTCCTGTGATTCTTGTGTTATCTGTTAATTAATAATAGCTTAACCGAGATCCGTTAGCTCTCAGTGTTCCTTTTTTTCTATTTGTTCTGTTTCCTTGCATGCCTCTTTGGCAAAAGCTATTATAGCTTTCTGCTATTGCATGCAAGTCCATTTTAGTTAAATCTAGTTCTTTCCTGCTTTCTGTTAAAGGTTTCTCTATTTTTCCTATCTAAGTTCTATTAAAGGTTTCATTTCAAGTTTAGTTGTTCTTGCATCCATCATGTCTACCCTAATGCCTGAGATCAAACTAACCAGCACCAACTATCATGCCTAGAAAACCCACATGATCTGGATATTCAGATTTTGCCATCTGTTAGACATTGCCACTAATGCCAGCACTAAACCTCCTACCACTGCTTCTCAAGCTGACCAAGATGCTTGGCAAGCTAAGAACAATGAAGCACTTGGTTTGATTGGCATATCCTTAAGTCCCGATCTGTATGTCCTTATTTCCTCTTGTACAGAAGCCCATCAGGCTTGGGACATCCTGAAAAACACCTATGACAGTGCAGATGAGACCCATAAAATACAGCTTGAAGATCTCAGGTATACAAATTTTAATTCTGTTGATGATTTTTTGCTTAAATTTGATTCCATTAGAGCTTTATTAGATGGGTTACAAGTACAATTATCTGATTTAAGGATCATTCATATTATAATTTGTAAATGTTTACCTAGGCAATTTCAACAATTTATTACAAATATCTATTCTCAATTAGCTATTCCTTCTTTAGCAACTCAATTAACTTATGTTATTTTTCAAAATATGTTGCGTCAAGAGGAGGCTAAACTAATCCAATTTGGTGAATTGAAATCTCATGAACATGCTTATGTTTGTCAATCTCATAATAATAATAATAATAGAGCTAGTAATAATTCAAGTAACAATCAAAATAATCAGAGATCAAACAATTCCAACTGCAATCAAAATCATCAAAGACCTAACAATATTAACACTACTAATAAAAATTATCAAAGACCTAATAATAATAATAATTACAATAACTATAATAAAAATAATAATAATAATAATAACCCTTCAAATAGGCCTTATTGCACTTATTGTGGTAAAAATGGTCATTTAGTTCATAATTGTTTTAAGAAACAAAAAGATGATCAACAAAATTCTCAAAATTACTCTAATGGAAATCAATCTTGTTCTGCTTTTACTGTCTGTTTTAATTCTTCTAGACCACCTAAATGGATTATTGATCGTAATGCATCTCAACTTGTTCAATACCACAAGGAAGTCTTTGATTCTTTCCAACCTGATTCTATGCATATCCCTTTAGCTAATAATTGTTGTCAAGTTGAAGGAACTGGTATTATTTGTGTTCAAAATGATAAATTACATGATGTGTTTTCTGCTCCTAACCATATTTATGTTCTTGCTCTTCCTAATGATAATGATGAACATAGTAATGATACTCCTAATAATCTGGTTTCTCCTAGTTGTGATGATAATAATCTATTTTACTCTCTTGTTGATGATATGTTTGACCAAGAAGATGAAATTATATCTACATTTCTTAATAATACTTTGCAAGACATGTCTATTACTCAAGATGAAATTTTTGATGGTAGTTCTATGATTGATGATAATGATGCTTATATTAACTCTCCTATTAATGCTTCATATTCTAATGAATACACTACAAATTTATCTTATACAACTAATGATTGTATTTCTGAATCTATAACTCATGAAAATGTTACAAATTTGGTTTATGCTTATGATTCTCAATATGATTTTTTCCAAAATGTTACTGATTCAGCACTAGGTGATCCCAATGATGGGCACTCTACTAGTGTTTCTTGCCTTTTTGCAGGCTCAAGTTCTGATTATGCTCCACCTCTAGTTTTAAATAGACTTGAATATACAAACTGCATAAATGCATCTCAAGCATCTTCAATGGTCTCTTAAAAATTTGGGCTCTCTTCAACATGCTATTCAAGCTCCTATGTACCATCCCAGCTCCAAAGCACAAGTTGAAGAACTACAAGATAATCAGGCCAAAGACATCCTAGTGAAGACTCTTTCCAAAGAAACATCTCAGATTCATTGTAAACATTTGGGTTTAATACCTATTGATGTAATTACCCCAAGTAAAGATTAAAGGGGGGTGTTAGAAGTTGTAATCTTTCCTTGGTGTATCTATAAACCAGGTTAGACCTTTTTCTTTTTTTCTTGTTTTAATATATTAGGATATAAGCCAAGGTATCCTAATATATTTCTTTTTGTCTTCTTTGCACTACATTCTATTTTGTCCTCTAGTAGAATATGTGAGGACAAATATTTATTGTAATTTGTAATTTAGTTTATTCCTCCTTATGAGGAATCTCACACTTGGCCTCACACACTTATGAATGGTGGCATTCATTCTCATGGGAGTTACATTTTGAACTCCTTCTCTTATCTCTACATATAGAGATATTTCTCCTCTCTTCTCAATACTTCTTCTCTATTCTCTCTCATTCTTCTAAAATATTGTATGAGCTAAAGCTCTCTCTTTTTGGCTATTTTGCCCATTCATAATTCACAGGGGTTTTTTTACACTTTTCCCCCTTCAAAACTTCTTGTCTCCTTTGTTGTTTCATCTTGGTGTATGCTCTAAGGATTAGTTTTATTCATGATTAATTACAATCTCGTAACAAGCCATTTTGAGCTTACAAATCACCGAATCGATCAAGCGTTCGATCAGAATCAATCACAATTATCTAACAAGCCAATCTGAGTTTACAAATCACTGAAATGGTCAATCATTTGATGAGAATCAGCTACAATAATGTAACCAGCCATTCTGAGCTTACAAATCACTGAATTGATCAACCGTTCGATGAAAATCAGCTATAATCACATAAGAAGCCATTTTCAGATTACAAATCACTGAATCGGTTAACCGTTCGATGAAAATCAGCTACAATTACGTAACAAGCCATTTTTATCTTTCAAATCATCGAATCGGTCAACCGTTCGATCAGAATCAATTACAATTACGTAACAAGTCATTCTGAGCTTACAAATCACCAAAATGGTAGACTGTTTAATGAGAATTAGCTACAATCATGTAACATGCCATTCTTAGCTTACAAATCACCGAATCACTCAACCGTTCGATGAGAATCAATTACAATCCCATAAAAAGCCATTCTGAGCTTACAAATCAATGAATCAGTCAACCGTTCAATGACAATGAATTACAATCACATAAAAAACCATTATGAGCTTACAAATCATGGAATCGATCAACCGTTTGATGAGAATCAGCTATAATCAAGTACCAAGTCATTCTAAGCTTACAAATCATCGAGTCGGTCAATTGTTTCATGAGAATTAGCTACAATCACGTAAGAGGCCATTATGAGCTTACAAATCATTGAATCGGTCAATGTTCGATGAGAATCAGCTACAATAATGTAACAAGCCATTCTAAACTTACAAATTACCAAACCAGTCAACTGTTCGGTGAGAATCAATTACAATCACGTAACAAGCTATCTCGAGCTTACAAATCACCGAATCGGTCAACTATTCGGTGAGAATCAACTATAATCCTTTAAGAAGCCATTCAAAGCTTTTGTATCACCGACTTGGTCAATCGTCCGATGAGAATATGCTACAATCACTTAACAAGCCATTCTGAGCTTACCTATCACCCCATCGGTCAACTGTTCAATGAGAATCAATAACAATCACATAACAAGCCATTCTAAGCTTACAAATCACCGAATCGGTCAACCCTTTGATGAGAATCAACTATAATCACATAACAAGCCATTTTGAGCTTACAAATGACTGAATCGGTCACTCATTCGATCATAATTAATTACAATCAATTACAAATCATTGAATCGGTCAACTGTTCGCTGAGAATCAGCTACGATCACGTAACAAGCCATTCTGAGCTTACAAATCATCGAATCGGTCAACCATTAGATGAGAGTCAGCTATGATCATGTAACAAGCCATTCTTCGCTTACAAATTATCGAATCGGTCAACCGTTCAATGAGAGTGACCTACAATCAGGTAACAAGCCATGATGAGCTTACAAATCACTTAATTGGTTAACCGTTCGATGAGAATCAGCTACAATCATGTAACAAGCCATTCTGAGCTTACAAATCATCAAATCGGTCAACCGTTCAAGGAGAATCAGCTACAATCACGTAACAAGCCATTTTGAGGTTACAAAACACCAAATAGGTCAATCGTTTAATGAGAATAAATTACAATCAATTACAAATCACCGAATCGGTCAACCGTTTGTTGAGAATCAACTACAATCATGTAACAATCCATTCTGAGCTTAAGAATCACTGAATCGGCCAACTGTTTGATGAGAATCAACTACAATCATGTAACAAGCCATTTTGAGCTTACAAATCATTAAATCGGTCAACCGTTCCATGAGAGTCAGCTACAATCACGTAACAAGCCATTATGAGCTTACAAATCATTGAATAGGTCAACCGTTCAATGAGAATCAGCTATAATCACGTAAAAAGCCATTCTAAGCTTACAAATCAATGAAATGGTAAACCATTTGATGAGAATGAGGTACAATCACGTAACATGAAATTTTGAGCTTACAAATCATCGAATCGGTCAACCGTTCACCGAGAATCAGCTACAATCATGTAACAAGCCATTCTGAGCTTACAAATCAATGAAATGGTCAATCGTTTGATGAGAATGAGCTACAATCATGTAACAAGAAATTTTGAGCTTACAAATCACTGAATCGGTCAACCGTTCACTGAGAATTAGCTACAATCATGTAACAAGCCATTCTAAGCTTACAAATCACCGAACCGGTCAACCTTTCGATGAGAATCAATTACAATCATGAAATAAGTCATTCTGAGCTTACAAATCACTGAATAGGTCAATCGATCGATGAGAATTAGCTACAATCCTGTAACAAACCATTCTGAGCTTACAAATCATAGAATCGGTCAACCGTTTGATGAGAATCAACTACAATCATGTACCAAACAATTCTTAGCTTACAAATCACCGAATCGGTCAATTGTTCGATGAGGATCAGCTACAATCATGTAACAAGCCATTTTGAGCTTACAAATCTCTGAATCGGTCAACCATTCGATGAAAATCAATTACAATCTCGTAACAACCCATTCTTAGCTTACAAATCAATGAATCGGGCAACCGTTTGATGAGAATAAGCTACAATCACATAACAAGTCATTTTGAGATAACAAATCACTGAATCGGTCAACCGTTCAATGAGAATCAGCTAAAATCACGTAACAAACCACTCTGAGCTTATAAATCATCGAATCAGTTAACCATTCGATGAGAGTAAGCTACAATTTCACGTAAAAAGCTATTATGAGCTTAAAAATCACTGAATCGGTCAACCATTTGATGAGAATCAATTACCATCATGTAACAAGCCATTTTATGTTTACAAATCATTGAATCGGTCAACCGTAAGGTCAGAATCAATTACAATCATGTAACAAGCTATTTTGAGCTTAGAAATCACCGAATCGGTCAACCATTCGATGAGAATTAGCTACAAGCATGTAACAAGCCATTATGAGCTTACAAATCATCGAATCGGTCAACCCTTCGATGAGAATAAGCTACAATCACGTAACAAGCCATTCTGAGCTTACAAATTATCGAATCGGTCAACCATTCAATGAGAATTAATTACAATCATGTCACAAGCCATTCTAAGCTTACAAATCACTAAATTTGTCAACTATTCAATGAGAATCAGCTACAATCATGTAACAAGGCATTCTGAGCTTAGAAATCAACAAATCGGTCAACCATTTGATGAGAATAAGATACAATCATGTGCCGAGCCATTTTGAGCTTACAAATCATCAAATCGGTCAACCGTTCAATGAGATTAAGCTACAATCACATAACAAGACATTATGAGCTTACAAATCGATGAATCGGTGAACTGTTTGATGAGAATAAGCTACAATCATGTAACAAGCCATTCTGAGCTTACAAATCACCGAATCGGTCAATTGTTCGATGAGAATCAGCTACAATCACGTAACAAGCCATTCTGAGCTTATAAATCATCGAATCGGTCAACTGTTTCATGAGAATCAACTACAATTATGTAACGAGCCATTTTGAGCTTAGAAATCACCGAATCGATCAACTATTCAATGAGAATCTATTACAATCATGTAACAAGCTATTTTGACCTTACAAGTCACCGAATCGAACAACCATTTGATGAGAATTAGCTACAATCATGTAAAAAGCCATTTTGAGCATACAACTCACTGAATCGGTCAACTGTTTGATGAGACTCAGCTACAATCACGTAACAAGCCATTCTAAACTTACAAATGACCAAATCGGTCAACCGTTCAATTAGAATCACGTACAATCACGTAACAAGCCATTCTGAGCTTAAAAATCAACAAATTGATCAACCGTTTGATGAGAATCAGATACAATCACATAACAAGCCATTTTGAGCTTATAAATCACCAAATTGGTCAACCGCTTGATGAGAGTCAATTACAATCACGTAACAAGCTATTCTGAGCATACAAATCATTGAATCGATCAACCGTTTGATGAGAATCAGCTACAGTCACGTAGCAAGCCATTCTAAGCTTACAAATCACCGAATTGGTCAACTGTTTGATGAGAATCAGCTACAATCACGTAAAAAGCTATTCTGAGCTTACAAATCACCGAATCGGTCAACCGTTCAATGAGAATCAATTACAATCATGTAACAAGCCATTTTGACCTTATAAATCACCGAATAAGTCAACCGTTTGATGAGAATCAGCTACACTCACATAACAAGCCATTTTCAGGTTAGAAATCATCGAATCGGTCAACCGTTTGATGAAAATCAGCTACAATCATGTAACAAGTTATTTTGAGCTTACAAATCACCGAATCGGTCAATCATTCAATTAGAGTCAGCTATAGTTTTACGTAACAAGCTATTCTGAGCTTACAAATCACTGAATCGGTCAATCGTTTGATGAGAATCAATTACAATCATGTAACAAGCCATTCTGAGCTTAGAAATCATTGAAATGGTCAACCGTTCGATGACAATCAGCTACAATCACATAACAAGCCATTCTAAACTTACAAATCACCAAATAAGTCAACAATTTGATGAGAATCACCTACAATAATGTAACAAGCCATTCTGCGCTTACAAGTCCCCGAATCGATCAACCATACGATGAGAATCAATTACAATCACGTAACAAGCCATTCTGAGCTTACAAATCATAGAATCGGTCAACTGTTTGATGAGAATCAGCTACAAAATCATGTTACAAGCCATTTTAAAATTAAAAATCACCGAATCATTCAACCGTTTGATGAAAATCAATTACAATCATGTACCAAGCCATTTTGAGCTTACAAATCATCAAATCGATTAACTGTTTGATGAGAATCAACTATAATCACATAACAAGCCATTCTGAGCTTACAAATCACCGAATCGGTCAACCGTTTGATGAGAATTAGCTAGAATCACGTACGAAGCCATTTTTAGCGTACAAATCACTGAATCATGTAATTGTTCGATGAGAATCAGCTACAATCATGTAACAAACCATTTTGACGATACAAATCATCGAATCGGTCAACCGTTCGATCAGAATCAATTACAATTACGTAACAAGCCATTCTGAGCTTACAAATCATTGAAATGCTCAACCGTTTGATGAGAATCAGCTATAATCACGTAACAAACCATTCTAAACTTACAAATCATTGAATCAGTCAACCGTTTGATGAGAATCAGCTACAATCATGTATCAAGCCATTTTGAGCTTACAAATCATGCATTCACTCAACTGTTCGATGAGAATCAATTACAATCAAGTAATAAGATAATTTTGAGCTTCCAAATCATTGAATCAGTCAACTGTTTGATGTGAATCAGCTACAATCACACAAAAAGTCATTTTGAGATTATAAATCACCGAATCGGTCAACCGTTTGATGAGAATCAGCTGCAATCACGTAACAAGCCATTTTGAGCTTAAAAATCACCAAATTGGTTAACTATTCGATCAGAATCAATTACAATCAGGTAACAAGCTATTTTGAGTTTACACTCACCGAAATGGTCAACCATTTGATGAGAATCAGCTACAATCCTGTAACAAGCCAATCTGAGCTTAAAAATCACCAAATCGGTCAACCGTTCGATGAGAATCAATTACAATCATTTAAAGAGCTATTCTAACCTTACAAATCACTGAATCGGTCAACCATTCGATGAGAATCAATACCAATCACGTAACCAGGCATTTGGAGCTTACAAATCATCGAATCGGTCAACCGTTTGATGAGAATCAGCTACAATAATCTAACAAGCCATTCTGAGCTTACAAGTCACTGAATCCATCAATTAACCATTTGATGAAAATCAGCTACAATCACGTAACAAGCCATTCTGAGCTTACAAATCACTGAATCGGTCAATAGTTTGATAGAATCACTTACAAGCAAGTAACAAGTCATTCTGAGCTTACAAATCACCGAATCGGTCAACTGTTTGATGAGAATCAGCTACAATCATGTAATAAGCCATTTTGGGACTACAAATCATCGAATTGGTCAAACGTTCAATCAGAATCAATTACAATCACGTAACAAGCCATTCTGAGCTTACAATCACCGAATCGGTCAACTGTTTGATGAGAATCAGCTACAATCATGTAATAAGCCATTTTGAGTTTACAAATCACCGAATCAGTCAACATTTCGATTAGAATCAATTACAATCACGTAACAAGCCATTCTGAGCTTACAAATCATCGAATTGGTCAACTGTTAGATGAGAATGAGCTACAGTCACATAAGAAGAATCCATTATGAGGTTACAAATCATCAAATCGGTCAACTGTTTGATAAGAATCAGCTACAATTATGTAACAAGCCATTTTGAGCTTACAAATCACCAAATCGGTCAATTGTTCGATCAGAATCAATTACAGTTATGTAACAAGCCATTCTGAGCTTAAAAATCACCAAAATGGACAACCGTTCGATGAGAATTATCTACAATCACGTAACAAGCAATTTTGAGCTTACAAATCACCAAATCGGACAACCGTTCGATGAGAATCAGCTACAATCATGTAGCAAGCCATTCTGAGCTTAAAAATCATTGAATTGGTCAACCATTTGATGAGTATCAGCTACAATAACACAAAAAACTATTATGAGCTAAAAAATCACCAAATCGGTCAAACGTTCAATGAGAATCAGCTACAATCATGTAACAAGCCATTTTGAGCTTACAAATCTCTGAATCTGTCAACTGTTCGATGAGAATCAGCTAGAACCACGTAACAAGCCATTCTGACCGTACAAATTATCGAATCGATTAACTGTTTGATGACAATCAGCTACAATCACATAACAAGCTATTTTGAGCTTACAAATCACCGAATCGGTCAACCGTTCGATGAGAATCAGCTACAATCACGTACCAAGCTATTTTTAGCTTACAAATCACCGAATCGGTCAACCGTTCGATGAGAATTAGCTACAATCCTATAACAAACCATTTTGAACATACAAATCATCGAATCGGTCAACCGTTCAATGAGAATCAATTACAATCATGTAACAAGCCATTCTGAGCTTACAAATCACCGAATCGGTCAACCACTCGATGAGAATCAATTACAATCATGTAATAAAGCATTATGAGCTTACAAATCATTAAGTGGGTCAACCATTTGATAAGAATCATCTACAATCATGTAACAAGCCATTATGAGCTTACAAATCACCGAATCGGTCAACCGTTTGATAAGAATCAATTACAATTATGTAACAAGCTATTCTAAAGTTAAAATCACTGAATCGGTCAACCAATCGATGAGAATCAATTACAATCACCTAACAAGCCATTGTGAGCTTACACATCACTGAATAAGTTAACTATTTGATGAGAATCAATTACAATCATGTAACAAGCCACTCTGAGCTTATAAATCACCGAATCAGACAACCATTCAATGAGAATCAATTAGAATCACATAACAAGCCATTTTGAGCTTTCAAATCATTGAATCGGTCAACCATTTAATGAGAATAAGCTACAATCATATAACAAGCCATTCTAAGCTTACAAATCACCGAATCGATCAAATGTTCGATGAGAATCAATTACAATTACATAACAAGCCATTCTAAGCTTGAATCACTGAATCAGTCAATCGTTTGATGAGAATTAGCTACAATCACTTAACAAGCCATTCTGAGCTTACAAATCACTGATTCGGTCAACCATTACATGAGAATCAATTACAATCACATAACAAGCCATTCTAAGCATATAAATGGCTTAATCAGTGAACCGTTTAATGATAATCAACTAGAATAACGTAACATGCCATTCTAAGCTTAGAAATCATCGAATCATTCAACCATTCGATGAGATTTTGCTACAATCACGTAACAAGACATTTTAAGCTTACAAATCACTGAATAGGTCAACTGTTTCATGAGAATTAGCTACAATTATGTAACTAGCCATTCTGAGCTTACAAATCACGTAACAAGCCCTTCTTAACTTATAAATCACCGAATCGGTCAACTATTTGATGAGAATAAGCTACAATCACATAAAAAGCCATTCTAAGCTTCCAAATCACTTAATCGGTCAACCGTTCGATGAGAATCAGCTAGAATCACGTAACAAGGCATTCTACGCTTACAAATCACTAAATCAGTCAACCATTCAATGAGATTCATCTACAATCATGTAACAAGCTATTTCGAGCATAGAAATCACCGATTCGGTCAATCGTTCGATGAAAATCAGCTACAATCACCTAACAACTAATTTTGAGCTTCAAAATCACCAAATCAGTCAACCATTTGAGGAGAATCAATTACAATCACGTAACAAACCATTCTGAGCTTCAAAATCACCGAATCGGTCAATCGTTTGATGAGAATCAGCTACAATCACGTAACAAGCCATTCTGAGCTTACAAATAACCTAATCAGTCAATCGTTGGATGAGAATCGGTCAACCATTTGATGAGAATCAATTACAATAACATAACAAGCCAATCTAAGCTTATAATTCACCGAATCGGTCAACCATTTGATGAGAATCAGCTACGATCATGTACCAAGCTATTCTGATGTTACAAATCACCGAGTTGATCAATTGTTCGATGAGATTCAGCTATAATAACGTAACAAGCCATTGTCAGCTTACAAATAATCGATTCGGTCAACTGTTCAATGAGAATCAGCTACAATCATGCAACAAGCCATTCTGGCTTAAAAATCACCGAATTAGTGAACCGTTTGATGAGAATCAGCTACATTCACCAAACAAACCACTAAGATTAGAAATCACCGAATCGGTCAACCGTTTGGTGAAATTCAGCTACAATCACCTTGCCATTCTACGCTTACAAATCACCGAATCAATCAACCGTTCACTGAGAATAAGCTATGATCATGTAACTGAGCATACAAACCATCCGATCAGTCAACCATTTGATGTGAATCAGCTGCAATCATTGACCAAGCCATTTTGAGCTTAAAAATCTCTGGATCGATCAACCGTTTGATGAGAATCAGTTACAATCACTTAACAAGCCATTTTGATCTTACAAATCACTGAATTGGTCAACCGTTTGATGAGAATCAGCTACAATCACGTAACAAGCTATTCTAAGCTTACAAATCACCGAATCGGTCAACCGTTGGAAGAGAATCAATTAAAATAACATAACAAGCTATTATAAGCTTACAAATCACCGAATCGGTCACCCGTTCGATGAGAATCGGCTACAATCACGTAACATGTCATTTTGAGCTTAGAATTGATCGAATCGGTCAATCCTTTAATGAGAATTAGCTACAATCACGTAACAAGCCATTTTGAGCTTACAAATCACTGAATTGGTCAACTGTTCGATGAGAATAAGCTACCATCACATAACAAGCCATTCTGAGCTTACAAATCACCAAATCAGTTAATCGTTCAACAAGAATCAGATACAATCATGTAACAAGCCATTTTGAGCTAACAAAATACTAAATCGATCAACCGTTCAATGCGATCAGCTACAATCACCTAACCAATCATTTTGAGCTTACAAATTATCGAATCGGTCAACCATTCAATGAGAATCAACTAGAATCACATAACAAGTGATTCTGAGCTTACAAATCATCAAATCCGTCAACCATTCAATGATAATCAATTACAATTATGTAACAAGCCATTTCGAGCCTACAAATCACTAAATTTGTCAACCGTTCGATTAGAATTAATTACAATCACATAAGAAGCCATTCTAAGCTTACAAATCACCAAATCGGTCAACCATTCAATGAGAATTAGCTACAATCACGTAAAAAATGATTTGAGCTTACAAATCATCGAATCAGTCAACCGTTCGATGAGCATCAGTTACAATCATGTAACAAGCCATTTTGAGCTTAAAAATTACCAAATCGGTCAATCAATTAGAATCAATTACAATCATGTAACAAGCCATTTTGAGCTTACAAATCACCAAATCGGTCACATAACAAGCCATTGTGAGCTTGCAAATCACTGAATTGGTCAATCGTTCACTGAGAATCCATTACAATCACGTAACAAGCCATCCTGAGCTTACAAATCACCGAATCGGTCAACCGTTCAATGAGATCTAATTACAATCATGTAGCACGCCATTCTGAGCATACAAATCACCAAATCAATCAACTGTTCAATGAGAATCTGCTACAATTACGTAACAAGCCATTCTGAGCTTACAAATCACTGAATCGATTAACTGTTCGATGAGAATCAATTACAATCAGGTAACAAGCCATTCTGAGCTTACAAATAATTAGATCGGTTAACCGTTCGATGAGAATCAATTATAATCATGTAACAAGACCTTCTGAGCTTAAAAATCATTGAATCGATCAACCATTCGATTAGAATCAATTGCAATCAGATAACAAGCCATTCTAAGCTTACAAATCACCGAATCGGTCAACCATTCCATGAGAATCAACTACAATTACTTAACAACCCATCTTGAGCTTACAAATTACTGAATCGGTCAACCGTTCTATAAGAATCAATTATAATTACATAACAAGCCATTCTGAGCTGACAAATCACCGAATTGCTCAGCAGTTCGATGAGAATCAATTACAATCATGTAACAAGCCATTCAGAGTGTACAAAGCACCGAATCGATCAACCGTTTGATCAGAACCAGCTACAATCACGTAACAAGCCATTCTGAACTTACAAATCACCGAATCGGTCAACTGTTCGATGAGAATCAGCTAAAATCACATAATAATCAATTTCAAGCTTACAAATCACTGAATCACTCAAGTGTTCATTGAGAAAGAATTATAGTCACGTAACAAGCCATCCTGAGCATAAAAATTAGTGAATCGGTCGACCATTCGATGAGAATCAGCTATAATCATGTAACAAGCCATTTTGAGCATACAAATTATTGAATCATTCAGCCATTTGATGAGAATCAACTACAATCACGTAACAAGCCATTCTAAGCCTAGAAATTACTGAATCAGTCAACTGTTTGATGATAATCAGCTACAATCATGTAAAAAGCCATTCTGAGCTTTCAAATCACCGAATTGGTCAACCGTTCCATGAGAATGAGCTAGAATCATGTAACAAGCCATTCTGAGCTTAGAAATCCCCAAATCATTTAACCATTCAATGAGATTCTGCTCCAATCACGTAACAAGACATTCTGAGCTTACAAATCAAAGCATTGGTCAACTGTTCGATGACAATCAGCTACAATCACGTAACAAGTGATTTTGAGCTTACAAATCACCAAATCGGTCAACCATTCGATGAGAATTAGCTACATCCCGTAACAAGCCATTCTAAGTTTACAAATCACTAAATCGGTTAACCCGTTCACTGAGAATCATCTACAATCGTGTAACAAGCCATTATGAGCTTACAAATCACTGAATAGGTCAACTATTTCGTGAGAATCAAGTACAATCATGTAACAAGCCATTATGAGCTTACAAATCACCGAATAGGTCAACTGTTTCTTGAGAATCAACTACAATCATGTAACAAGCCATTCTGAGCTTACAAATCACATAACAAGCCCTTCTGAACTTACATATCACCAATCGGTCAACCGTTCGATGAGAATAGCTACAATCACGTAAGAAGCAATTTTGAGCTTCCAAATCACCGAATCGGTCAACCGTTCGATGTGAATCAGATACAATCACATAACAAGCCATTATAAGCTTACAAATAACTGAATTGGTCAACCATTCGATGAGAATCAATTACAATCTTGTAACAAGCCATTCTGAGCTTACAAATCACCAAATGGGTCAACCTTTCGATGAGAATCAACTAGAATCACTTAAGAAGCCATTCTAGAATCAACTAGAACAAATCATTGAATCGGTCAACTGTTCGATGCGAATCAGCTACAATCATGTTACAAGCCATTCTGAGCTTACAAATCACTGAATTGCTCAACCGTTCGAGGAGAATCAGCTACAATCATGTAACAAGCCATTCTGAGCTTACAAATCACTGAATCAATCAACCGTTCGATGAGATTAAGCTATAATCATATAACAAGCCATTCTGAGCTAACAAATCACTGAATCACTCAACCGTTCAATAAAAATCAGCCACAATCACGTAACAAGCCATTCTAAGCTTACAAGTCACCGAATTGGTCAATGGTTGGATTAGAATCAACTACAATCACGTAACAGGCCATTCTGAGCTTACAGATCATCAAATCGATCAACTATTTGATGAGAATTAATTACAATCATGTAATAAGCCATTCTGAGCTTACAAATCACCGAATCGGTCAACTGTTCCATGAGAATTAATTACAATCACGTAACAAGCCATTCTGAGCTTACAAATCACTGAATCAGGCAACCGTTCGTTGAGAATCAATTACAATCATGTAACAAGCCATTCTGAGCGTACAAATCATCAAATCGATCAACAGTTCAATGAGAATAAGCTACAATCACGTAACAAACCATTTTGAGCTTATAAATCACTGAATTGGTCAACCGTTTGATGAGAATCAGCTATAATAACGTAATAATCCATTCTGAGCTAACAAATTACTGAATCGGTGAACCGTTCGATGAGGATGAATTTTAATAACGTAACATGCCATCTTGAGCATACAAATCATCGAATCAGTCAACCGTTTCATGAGAATCAACTACAATCACATAACAAGTCATTCTAAGCTTACAAATCACCAAAGCTATGAATTGTTTGATGAGAATGAATTACACTCACGTAACAAGCCATTCAGAACTTACAAATCAATGAATTGGTCAACTGTTCGATGAGAATCAACTACAATCACTAACAAGCCATTCTGAGCTTACAAGTCACCGAATTGGTGAACTGTTCGATGAGAATCAACTAAAATCAAGTAACAAGTCATTCTGAGCTTACAAATCACTGAATCGGCCAACTGTTCGATGAGAATTAGCTACAATCATGTAACAAGACATTTTGAGCTTACAAATCATTGAATCGGTCAACTATTCCATGAGAATCAATTACAATCGCGTAACAAGCCATTCTAAGTTTACAAATAACCGAATCGATTAACTGTTAGATAATAATCAATTACAATCAAGTAACAAGCCATTCTCAGCTTACAAATCACCGAATCGGTCAACCATTCAATGATAATCAATTACAAGCATGTAACCAGACCTTTTGGGCTTACAAATCATTGAATCGGTCAACCGTTCCATGAAAATCAACTACAATCATGTAAGAAGCCATTTTGAGCTTACAAATCATCGAATCAGTCAACCATTCGATGAGAATCATCTAGAATCATGTAACAAGCCATTCCATGCTTAGAAATCACTGAATCGGTGTACCGTTTGATTAGAATCAACTACAATCACGTAGCAAGCCATTCTGAGCTTATAAATCACCTGAATTGGTCAACCATTTGATGAGAATTAGCTACAATCACATAACAAGCCATTATGAACTTACAAATCACTGAATTGGTCAACCGTTCGATGAGAATTAGCTATAGTCATTACCAAGCCATTCTGAGCTTACAAATCACTGAACCGATCAACCGTTTGATGAGAATCAATTACAATAATGTAACAAGCTATTTTGAGCTTACAAATCATTGAATCAGTCAACCATTCGATGAGTATCAACTACAATCACGTAGCAAGCCATTCTAAGCTTAAAAATCACTGAATCGGTCAACCATTCGATGAGAATAAATAACAATCACGTAACAAGCCATTCTGAGCTTACATATCACAGAATCGGTCAACCATTCGATGAGAATCAATTACAATCATGTAACAAGCCCTTTTGAGCTTATAAATCACTGAATCAGTCAACTGTTCAATGAGAATCAATTACAATCATGTAACAAGCCATTCTGAGCTTACAAATCATCGAATCAGTTAACTACTCGATGAGAATCAGCTTCAATCATGTAACAAGCTATTTTGAGCTTACAAATCACCGAATCAGTTAATAGTTAGTTCAATGAGAATCAGCTGCAATCACATATCAAGCCATTTTGAGCTTGCAAATCACTGAATTGGTCAGCCATTCGAAGAGAATCAATTACAATCACCTAATAAGCCATTGTGAGCTTACAAATCGCCGAATCTGTTAACTATTTGATGAGAATCAATTAAAATCACGTAACAAGCCACTCTGAGCTTATAAATCACCAAATTGGTCAACCGTTCAATGAAAATCAATTAGAATCACGTAACAAGCCATTTTGAGCTTTCAAATCAACGAATCGGTCAACCATTTGATGAGAATAAGCTACAATCACTTAACAAGCGATTCTGAGCTTACAAATTACTGAATCAATCAACCATTCGATGAGAATCAATTACAATCATGTAACAAGCCATTATGAGCTTACAAATCATCGAATCGGTCAACCGTTCACTGAGAATCAATTACAATCACGTAACAAGCCATTCTGAGCTTACAAATCACTGAATCCATAAACTATTCGATGATAACTAATTACAATAATGTAACAAGCCATTATGAGCGTGCAAATCACCAAATCGATCAACCGTGAGATGAGAATTAGCTACAATCATGTAACAAGCCATTCTAAGCTTAGAAATCACCGAATCAGTCAACTGTTCCATGAGAATCAGCTACAATCACTTAATAATGAATTTTGAGATTACAAATCAATGAATCGGTCAAGTGTTCTATGGAATGAATACAAATCACCGAATTAGTCAATCGCTCAATGAGAATCAGATACAATCACATAACAAGCTATTCTGAGGTTACAAATCACCGAATCGGACAACCGTTTGATTAAAATCAACTACAATCACATAACAAGTTGTTCTCAACTTACAAATCACTGAATTAGACAACCGTTCGATGAGAATCAGCTACAATCACGTAACAAGCCATTCTGAGCTTACAAATCGCTGAATTGGTCAACCATTCGATGAGAATTAGCTACAATCACGTAACAAGCCATTCTCTGCTTACAAATCACCAAATCGGACAACCATTTGATGAGAATCAGCTACAATCACATAACAAGTCGTTCTCAGCTTACAAATCACCGAATTAGATAACCGTTCAATGAGAATCAGCTACAATCACATAACAAGCCATTCTGAGCTTACAAATAATTGAATTGGTCAACCATTAGATGAGACACATAAGAAGCCATTCTGAGCTTACAATTCACCGAATCAGTCAACCGTTTGATAAGAATCAATTAAAATAATGTAACAAGCCATTCTGAGCTTAGAATTCACCGAATCAGTCAATCGTTTGATGAGAATCAGCTACAATCACGTAATAATCCATTCTGAGCTTACAAATCATTGAATCGGTCAACCATTCGATGAGAATGAATTATAATCACGTAACAAGCCATCCTGAGCATTCGTGCTGCTAAAGAGTTCAGTTCTGGCTGTGATTTTGTAACACCCTCTCCTTGAATTCTTCATTTAACTCGACACTTAATACGTATGTAACAAACATATATCTGCTGAGTGCTTGGTTTCAGTCGAGTGCCCTACGGGGACTAGAATAAATAAAGAGAGAAAGTTAGACAAGGAGCCCTATATATCCATGGGTAGTCGATCCAATGCACTGGCTAGAGTCATCTCCGCCTGTTCCAGTTTCTATCCCTTCTCTAAGTTGCCTCCCCTACCTTCCAAGAAATCACCGAATCGGTCAACCATTCGATGAGAATCAGCTACAATCATGTAACAAGCTATTTTGAACTTACAAATCACTGAATCAGTCAACCGTTTGATGAGAATCAGCTACAATCATGTAAACAACACATTCTGAGCTTACAAATCACTGAATCGGTCAACTGTTCGATGAGAATCAGCTATAATTATGTAAAAAGCCATTCTGAGTTTACAAATCATTGAATTGGTCAACCGTTCCATGAGAATCAATTACAATCATGTAACAAGCCATTTTGAGCATACAAATGGCTTAATCAGTCAACTGTTTGATGAGAATCAGCTAAAATCACTTAACAAGCCATTATGAGCTTAGAAATAACCAAATCGGTCAACCATTCGATGAGAATCAGCTACAATCACCTAACAAGCCACTTCGAGCTTACAAATCTCTGAATTGGTCAATCGTTCAATGAGAATCAATTATAATCACGTAACAAGCCATTCTCAGCTTAAAATCATCGAATCGGTCACCTGTTCGGTGAGAATCAGCTACAATCATGTAACAAGTCATTCTGAGCTTAGAATTCACCGAATCGGTCAATCATTTGATGAGAATCAACTACAATCATGTAACAAGCCATTCTGAGCTTACAAATCAATGAATCAGTCAATTGTTTGATGAGAATCAACTACAATCACGTAACAAGCCATTCTAAGCTTACAAATCACCGAATCAGTCAACCGTTCAATCAGAATCAGCTACAATCACGTAACTAGCCATTCTTAGCTTACAAATCAGAAAAGCTATGAACTGTCCAATGAAAATCAATTACAATCACGTAACAAGCCATTCTGAGCTTACAAATCAACGAATCGGTCAACTGTTCAATGAGAATTAGCTACAATCATGTAACAAGCCATTTTGAACTTAGAAATCACCGAATCGGTCAACCGTTCGATGAGAATCAACTACAATCACGTAACAAGTCATTATGAGCTTACAAATCATCGAATCGGTCAACCGTTTGATGAGAATCAACTATAATCATGTAACAAGCCATTCTGAGCTTACAAATCATCGAATCGGTCAACTGTTCAATGAGAATCAATTACAATCAAGTAACAAGCCATTCTGAGATTACAAATCACCGAATCGGTCAACCATTCGATGAGAATTGGCTAGAATCACATAACAAGCCATTCTGCAATTATAAATCACCGAATCGGTCAACTGTTCGATGAGAATTAGCTACAATCATGTAGCAAGCCATTCTAAGCTTATAGATCACCAAATTGGTCAACTGTATGATGAGAATTAGCTAAAATAACATAAAAAGCCATTCTGAGCTTACAAATCACCTAATTGGTTAGCCGTTCAATGAGAACCGGTTATAATTACGTAACAATTGATTCTAATCATACAAATCACCGAATTGGTCAACCGTTTGATGAGAATCATGTAATAATCATGTAACAAGCTATTATGAGCTCACAAATCACTGAATCAGTTAACCGTTCGATGAGAATCAACAACAATCATGTAACAAGCCATTTTGAGCTTACAAATCACCGAATCGGTCAACTGTTCGATGAGAATCAATTACAATCACGTAAGAAGCTATTTTGAGCTCAAAAATTATTGAATCGGTCAACCGTTCGATGAGAATCAGCCACAATCACGTAACAAGCCATTTTGAGTTAACAAATCACCGAATCGGTCAACTGTTCCATCAGAATCAATTACAATCACATTATAAACCATTCTGAGTTTACAAATCATTGAATCGGTCAACTGTTTGATGAGAATTAGCTATAATCACGTAACAAGCAATTCTGAGCTTACAAATCACTGAATCGATCAACCGTTCGATAAGAATGAATTACTACAATCATGTAATAAGCAATTTTGAGCTTACAAATCATCAACTCGGTCAACCGTTCGATGAGAATAATTTACAATCACGTAACAAGTGATTGTGAGCTTACAAATCACTGAATCGGTCAATCACTCGATGAGCATCAGTTATAATCACGTAACAACTAATTCTGAGCTTACAAATCAATGAATCGGTCAACCGTTGGATAAGAATCAGCTACAATCACGTAACAAACCATTTCGAACTTACAAATCCCTGAATCGGTCAATCGAACGATGAGAATCAACTACAATTATGTAACAACCCATTCTAAGCTTACAAATCACCAAATTGGTCAACCATTCAATGAGAATCAACTACAATCATGTAACAAGCCATTCTAAGCTTACAAATCATCGACTTAGTCAACCGTTCGATGATAATTTATTACAATCATGTAACAAGCCATTTTGAGCTTACAAATCACTAAATCAGTCAACCGTTTAATGAGAATTAGTTACAATCACGTAACAACCCATTCTACGCTTACAAATCACCAAATTAGTCAATCATTTGATGAGAATCAACTACAATCACGTAACAAGCCATTATGAGCTTATAAATCACCGAATCAGTCAACCGTTCGATGAGAATCAATTACAATCATGTAACAAGCTATTTTGAGCTTACAAATCAACGAGTCGGTCAACCATTTGATGAGAATTAGCTACAATAAAGTAACAAGCCATTATGAGCTTACAAATCACCAAATCGGTCAACCATTCAATGAGAATTAATCACAATCACGTAACAAGCTATTTTGAGCTTACAAATAACCAAATCGGTCAACCGTTTGATGAGAATCAGCTACAATCATGTAACAAGTGATTTCAAACTTACAAATCACCAAATTGGTCAACCGTTCGATGAAAATTAATTACAATCATGTAACAAGCCATTCTAAGCTTACAAATCACTGAATCTATCAACCATTCGATGAGAATCAATTACAATCACAAAACAAGCCATGCTGAGCTTACAAATCACCAAATCGGTCATCCGTTCGATGAGAATCAATTACAATTACATAACAAGCCATTCTGATCGGTCAATCGGTTGATGAGAATCATCTACAATCACGTAACAAGCCATTATAAGCTTACAAATCATTGAATCAGTCAACCATTCAATGAGAATCAATTACATTCACATAACAAGCCATTTTGAGCTTACAAATCATCGAATCGGTCAACTGTTTGATGAGAATCAGCTACAATCATGTAACAAGCTATTCTGAGCTTACAAATCACCGAATTCATCAACCATTCGATCAGAATCAGCTACAATCGCGTAACAAGTTATTCTGAGCTTACTTGTTACCATTCGATGAGAATTAATGAAAATTACGGTTGACCAAATCACCGAATTGGTCAACCATTCGATGAGAATCAACTAAAATTATGTAACAAGCCATTCTGAGAAGACAAATCACCGAATCGGTCAACCGTTCGATGAGAATAAATTATAATCACAAAACAAGCCATTCTGAGCTTACAAATCATCGAATCGGTCAACTTATTGATGAGAATCAGCTACAATAACGTAACAAGCCATTCTAAGCTTATAAATCATCGAATTGGTCAACCGTTCGATCAGAATCAGCTACAATCGCATAACTAGCCGTTCTAAGCTTACAAATCACCGAATTGGTTAATCATTCGATCAGAATCAGCTACAATCACGTAACAAGTCATTCTGAGCTTACAAATCACCCAATCGATAAACCGTTGGATGAGAATCAGCTACAATTATGTAAAAAGCCATTCTGAGCTTACAAATCATCGAATCGGTCAACCGTTCGATGAGAATCAACTACAATCACGCAATAACACATTCTAACCTTACAAATCACCGAATTGGTCAACCATTGGATGAGAATCAGCTACAAACATGTAACAAGCCATTATGAGCTTACAAATCACCGAATCGGTCCATTGTTGGATGATAATCAGCTACAATCATGTAACAAGCCATTTTGAGCTTACAAATCACCAAATTGGCTGATTGTTACGTGATTGTGGATGATTTGTAAATTCAGAATAGCTTGTTACATGATTCTAGCTGATCCTCATCAAATGGTTGATTGATTCAGTGACTTATAAGCTCAAAATGGCTTCTTACATGATTGTAGATGATTCTCATTGAACGGTTGATCGATTTGATGATTTGTAAGCTCAAAATGGCTTTTTACATGATTATAGTTAATTCTCATCGAATGGTTGATCGATTCGGTGATTTGTACGCTCATAATGGATTGTTACATGATTATAGCTGATTCTCATCAAACGGTTGACCGATTCGGTGATTTGTAACCTTAGAATGACTTTTTATGTGATTATAGTTGATTCTCATTAAGCGGTTAACTGATTCGATGATTTGTAAGCTCAGAATGGCTTGTTACGTCATTGTAGCTGATTCGCACCAAACAGTTGATCGATTTGGTGATTTATAAGCTTAGAATGGCTTGTTACATGATTGTAATTGATTCTCATCAAACAGTTGACCAATTCAGTGATTTGTAAGCTCAAAATAGCTATTCTAATTATAGTTGATTCTCCCTGAATGGTTGATCAATTCGATGATTTGTAAGTTTAGAATGGCTTGTTACGTGATTATAATTGATTCTCATCAAACAATTGACCGATTCAGTGCTTTCTAAGCTCAAAATGGCTTATTATGTGGTTGTAGCTGATTCTTATCAAACAGTTGACCAGTTCGGTGATTTGTAAGCTCAAAATGGCTTATTACATGATTGTACCATATTCTCATCAAACGATTGACCAATTCAGTGATTTGTAAGCTCGGAATGGCTTTTTACATGATTGTAGCTAATTCTAATCGAACAGTTGACTGATTCGGGGATTTGTTAGCTCAGAATGGCTTGTTACATGATTGTAGCATATTCTCATCAAACGATTGACTGATTCGGTGATTTGTAAGCTCAGAATGGATTTTTACATGATTGTAACTGATTCTCATCAAATGATTGACCAATTCGGTGATTTGTAACTTCAAAATGGCTTGTTACATGATTGTAGCTAATTCTAATCAAACGATTGACCGATTCGGTGATTTGTAAGCTCAAAATGGCTTGTTACATAATTATAATTGATTCTCATCAAACGGTTGACCGATTCGGTGATTTGTAAGCTTAGAATGGTTTGTTACATGATTGCAGATTATTCTCATCGAACGATTCACTGATTCGATGATTTGTAAGCTAATAATGGCTTGTCACGTGATTGTAGCTGACTCTCATTGAACGGTGGACCGATTCAGTGATTTGTAAACTCATAATAGCTTTTTACGTGATTGTAGTTCATTCTCATCGAATGATTGGCTGATTCAGTGATTTATAAACTCAGAATGGCTTTGTACGTGATTGTAGATGATTCTCATCGAATGGTTGACTGATTCGGTGATTTGTAAGCTTAGAATGGCTTATTACATGATTGTAGTTGATTCTCATCAAACGGTTGACCGATTCGGTGAATTGTAAGCTCAGAATGGCTTTTTAGGTGATACTACCTGATTCTCACCACACGGTTGACCGATTCAGTGATTTGTAAGCTCAGAATGGCTTGCCAAGTGACTGTAGCTGATTCTCATCAAACAGTTAACCGATTCAGTGATTTGTAAGCTCAGAATGGCTTGTTATATGATTGTAGTTGATTCTCATTGAACGGTTGACCGATCCAGTGATTTGGAAGCTTGGAATGGCTTATTACGTGATTGTAGTTAATTTTCATCAAATGGTTGACCGCTTCGGTGATTTGTAATCTCAAAATAGCTTGTTACATGATTGTAGCTGATTCTTATCGAACAGTTGACCGATTGGGTGATTTGTAAGCTCAAAATTGTTACATGATTGTAATTGATTCTCATCAAATGGTTGACCGATTCGATGATTTGTAAGCTCAAAATGGCTTGTTACATGATTGGAGCTAATTCTCATTGAACGGTTCACCGATTCGGTGATTTGTAAGCTCATAATAGATTGTTACGTGATTCGAGCTGATTCTTATCAAACAGCTCACCGATTCGGTGAATTCTAACCTCATAATGGCTTGTTAAGTGATTGTAGCTGATTCTCATCGAATGGTTGACTGATTCGGTGATTTGTAAGCTCAAAATGGCTTGTTTCATGATTGTACCTTATTCTCATTGAACAATTGACTGATTCGGTGCTTTGTAAGCTCAGAATGACTTGTTACATAATTTTACCTAATTATCATCAAATAGTTGACCCATTCGGTGATTTGTAAGCTCATAATGGATTTTTACATGATTATAGCTAATTCTCATCAAATGGTTGATCGATTCAGTGATTTGTAAGCTTAGAATGGCTTGTTTGATTGTAGTTGATTCTCATTGAAGGGTTGACCGATATGGTAATTTGTAAGCTCAGAATGTCTTGTTACGTGATTGCAGTTGATTCTCATCGAAGGGTTGACCGATATGGTAGTTTGTAAGCTTAGAATGTCTTGTTACATGATTGTAGTTGATTCTCATCAAACTATTTACCAATATATTGATCTGTAAGCTCAAAATGACTTTTTATGTGATTGTAGTTGATTCTCATCAAACGGTTGATCGATTTGGTGATTTCTAAGCTCAAAATGGCTTTTTACATGATTGTAGTTGATTGTCATCGAATGATTGACCGATTCAGTGATTTGTAAGCTCAGAGTGGGTTGTTACGTGATTGTAGCTAATTCTCATCAAACAATGGACCGATTCGGTGATTTGTAAGCTCATAATGACTTTTTACGTGTTTGTAGCTGATTCTCATCCAATGGCTGATTGATTCGGTGATTTGTAAGCTTAGAATGGCTTGTGACATGATTGTAATTGAGTCTCATCGAACAGTTGATAGATTCAATGATTTGTAAGCAGAGAATGGCTTGTTACCTGATTGTAGCTGATTCTCATCGAACAATTGACCGATTCAGTGATTTTTAAGATTAAAATGGCTTGTTATATGATAGTAGTTTATTCTCATTGAACGGTTGACCGATTCGGTAATTTGTATGTTTGGAGATTTGTAAGCTCCGAATGGCTTGTTACGTGATTCTAGCTGATTCTCATCGCTCGATTGACCGATTCGATGATTTGTAAGTTCAGAATGGCTTGTTATGTGATTGTAGGTGATTCTCCTTAAATGGTTGACCGATTCGATGATTTCTAAGCTCAAAATCACTTGTTACGTGCTTGTAGCTGATTCTCATTGAACGATTCATTGATTTGGTGAATTGTAAGATCATAATGGCTTGTTACGTGATTGTAGCTTATTCTCATCGAACAGTGGACTGATTCAGTGATTTGTAAGCTTAGAATGACATTTTACGTGATTGAAGCTGATTCTCATCGAAAGGTTGACCAATTCAGTGATTTGTAAGCTCAGAATGGCTTGTTACATGATTGTAGCTGACTCTCATCGAACAATGGACCAATTCGGTGATTTGTAAGCTCATAATGATTTTTTACATGTTTGTAGCTGATTCTCATCGAATGGTTGATCGATTCGGTGATTTGTAAGTCCAAAATAGCTTGTTACATGATTGTAATTGATTCTCATCGAATGGTTGACCAATTCCATGATTGTAGCTGATTCTCACCGAGCGGTTGACCGATTCGGTGATTTGTAAGCTCATAATGACTTGTTATGTGATTGTAGCTGATTCTCATCGAACCATTGATCGATTCAGTGATTTGTAAGCTGAGAATGGCTTGTTACGTGATTGTAGCTGATTCTTATTGAACAGTTCTCTGATTCAGTGATTTGGAAGCTCAGTATGGCTTGTTCGTGATTGTAGATGATTCTCATCAAATTTTTGACCGATTCAGTGATTTGTAAGCTCAGAATGGCTTGTTTCATAATTGTAGTTGATTCTCATCAAACGGTTGATCGAATTGGTGATTTATAAGCTCAGAATGGCTTGTTACATGATTTTAGCTGATTCTCATCGAACAGTTCACCGATTTTGTGAATTTTAAGCTCAATATGGCTTGTTACATGATTGTAGCTGATTCTCATTGAATGGTAGACCGATTCAGTGATTTGTAAGTTTAGAATGGGTTGTTACATTATTGTAGCTGATTCTCATCGAGTAGTTGACCGATTCCATGATTTCTAAGGTCAGAATGGCTAGTTACGTGATTGTAAGCTCGAAATGGATTTTTATGTGACTGTAGCTGATTCTCATCGAATGGTTGACCGATTCGGTGATTTGTAAGCTCAGAATGGCTTGTTACATGATTGTAGTTGATTATCATCGAATGGTTGCCCGATTCATTGATTTTTAGCTTAGAATTCCTTCTTACGTGATTGTAGTTGATTCTCATCGAATAGTGGACCTATCCAATGATTTGTAAACTTAGAATGGCTTTTTACATGATTGGAGATGATTCTCATTGAATGGTTGACCAATTCGATGATTTGTATGCTTAGAATGGCATTTTACATGATTTTAGCTTATTCTCATCGAACACTGGACCGATTTGGTGATTTGTAAGCTTTGAATGACTTTTTACATTTTTGTAGCTTATTCTCATCCAATGGTTGATCGATTCAGTGATTTGTAAGCCCAGAGTGGCTTGTTACTTGATTGTAGTTGATTCTCATAGAATGGTTGACCGATTCGATGATTTGTAAACTCAGAATGGATTGTGTAATGACCCTTGTTTGACTCAGCTAGGAGTGTTAGGACAAATACTTCAATTTACTCCTCCTACCATGTCAACTCAATAAGGAATGGAGAATAACCAATATCAAAATGTATTCTCTGATATTCTGGAATTAATTATGCACTATCTCTGATATAAGGGTTGTCTCTAACATATCCTTAATGGTATATGCTATTGTATTATAGATGTTATCTCTGATATATAAATGAAATACTTGCACCAATGATTGCTATCACAACCTATTATGCTCTTGAATTGAGCGCTTCCACAAGGAAAATATAAGTTTATATAATATCAATTCTTCATTCCAAGTATATATATTTATATGTTGTCGTTGTATGTATCATATCATAGTATATATATATATATATATATATATATATATATATATATATATATATATATATATATATATATATATATATATATATATATATATATATATATATATATATATATATATATATATATATAGTCCTCTACTATCGATCTATCTCTTTATATGTGTATCTCCAATATGCACTGATGTCTTTGGTATATATATATACTGTGATATATCTTCTGCTTATATGTATTCTAGTTGTTGAGTGTATAGCGTATATATATATATCTTAATGTGCACTTGTATGAGATCGTTGTAATATAAGTTGTTGTGTATATGTCAGATGGCTATGGGTATATAACAATCTGCAATGTATTATCAATCCCCAATATGTGTGTATCTTCCATTAGTGATGAATGACAAATGCAAATGCTCGATTAAGCAAGTCCGAGAATGAGTTGAAGGAATAGAGATAAGTTTTCAAAGCCACTTGGATGTTTCAAAGACTAATAGAAGATAGTTCCCTGATGCGGTCCATTCCAATGCAGTCATATATGTCTACAGTTCTTTCTTCCTTCTCTGATAAACTCCAATCTAAAACTAATTCGATGCTCCCTTTCCTATGATCGTAGTATATCCATTTTATATCCTCTCTGTGCCCTTATCTTTGGGATGCGACTATACTCCCATGTCGCTTCATGTTTGTTTCGTCTTCATCAACATGGGTGTCGGCTATAAATATTAATCATCGACTATTGTTTGTTGTCGACTTAGAACCGTCGATTAATAATAATCATTTGTTATTACTTTGTTTAGTCGTCAGTTGTATTGTCGACTAATGATATTTATTTACCCTTTTTTTTGTTATCAACTTAGAACCGTTGACTAATAATTAAAGTCATGTAAACGTTCATTGTTTAGACATCGGTTGTATTTTTCTATTAAATATTAACATTATTGTATTAATATCTAATTATATATTGATTAATAAATCAAATGATTGATTATTATTAGTTAATTAATATTATCAATAATATTTAATATTATGGATTAGTATTTTACGGCTTATTATTATTAATGTTTGAGAAATGTTGATTAATATTAATAGTAATTATTATTATTAATATTGATTAATATTTTCTTTGCTCATTAAATAAGGAGCTTGTATAAATAACTAATTATATATTTATACTTAAAATAATTATATATACATTAAATAATTATATTGCTCATATGTCAACATCGGATCATGACAGATTGTTACGTGATTGTAGCTGATTCTTATCAAACGGTTCATCTATTTGGTAATTTGTAAATTCAGAATGGCTTGTTATGTGATTTTAGCTGATTCTCATCGAACGATTGATCGATTCGATGATTTCTAAGCTCAGAATGGCTTGTTATGTGATTCTACTTAATTCTAATCCAATGATTGACCGATTCGATAATTTGTAAGCTCAGAATGGCTTGTTATGTTATTGTAGCTGATTCTGATGGAATGGTTGACCGATTCTCTGATTTGTAACCTTGGAATGGCTTTTTACATGATAGTAGCTAATTGTCATTGAATCGTTGACTGATTCGGTGATTTGTAAGCTCAGAATGTCTTGTTATGTGATTGTAGCTGATTCCCATCAAACAGTTGACCACTTTTGTGATTTGTAAGCTCAGAATGACTTGTTACGTTATTGTAGCTAAATCTCATTGAACAGTTGACCGATTTGGTGATTGTAGCTGATTCTCAATGAACGGTTGACCGATTTGGTGATTTGTAAGCTCAGAATGGTTTGTTACATGATTATAACTAATTCTCATCGAATGGTTGACCGATTTGGTGATTTGTAAGCTCATAATGGTTTGTTACGTGATTGTAGCTGATTCTAATCACATGGTTGATCGATTCGATGATTTGTAGCTTAGAATGGCTAGTTACATGATTGTAGTTGACCGATTCAGTGATTTGTAAGCTCGTAAGTGCTTGTTACGTGATTGTAGCTAATTCTCATCGAAGGGTTGACCAATTCAGTGATTTCTAAGCTAAGAATGGTTTGTTACATGATTGTAGCTGCTTGTTATCGAATGGTTGACCGATTCGGTGATTTGTAAGCTGAGAATGGCTTATTATGTGATTGTAGCTAACTCTCATCAAACAGTTGACAGATTCAAATATTTGTAAGATTAGAATTGCTTTTTACGTGATTGTCACTTATTCTCATCGAACGGTTGATCGATTCCATAATTTGTGAGATCAGACTGGCTTATTACGTGATTGTAGCTAACTCTCATCGAACGGTTGACCTATTCGGTGATTTGTAAGCTCAAAATGGCTTGTTATGTGATTGTAGCTAATTCTCATCCAATGGTTGACCTAATGGGTGATTTGTAAGTTTAAAATGGCTTGTTATGTGATTGTAATTGATTCTCAATGAGCAGTTGACCGATTTGGTGATTTGTAAGCTCAGAATGGCTCGTTACATGATTGTAGTAGATTCTTGTTGAACAGTTGACTGATTCAGTGATTTTTAAGCTCAGAATGATTTGTTTCATGATTGTAGTTGATTCTCATTGAATAGTTGAGTGATTTAGTGATTTGTAAGCTTGAAATGGTTTGTTACATCATTGTAGCTGATTCTCATTGAACAGTTGACCGATTTAGTGATTTGTAAGCTCAGAATGGCTTGTTATGTGATTGTAGTTGATTCTCATTCGAACTGTTGAACGATTTGGTAATTTGTAAGCTCAGAATGGCTTTTTAAATGATTGTAGCTGATTCTCATCAAACGGTGGATTGATTCAGTGATTTTTAAGCTCAGAATGGCTTTTATATGATTGTAGGTGATTCTCATCAAACAATTGACCGATTTGGTGATCTGTATGCTCAGAATAGCTTGTTACGTGATTGTAGCTAATTCTCATGGATAGTTGATGGATTCGGTGATTTGTAACTTCAGAATGAGTTGTTACATGATTGTTGCTGATTCTCATCTAACGGTTGACCGATTCGGTGATTTGTAACCTCAGAATGACTTTTTACATGATTTTAGCTCATTCTCATCAAACAGTTCATCGATTCAGTGATTTGTAAGCACAGATGGCTTGTTACCTGATTGTAGCTAATTGTCATCAAACGGTTGATCGATTCAATGATTTGTAAGCTCAAAATGGCTTGTTACATGATTGTAGCTGATTCTCATCGAATAGTTAATTGAATTGATGAATTATAAGCTTAGAATCACTTGTTACGTGATTGTAGCTGATTCTCTTCGAACGGTTCACCAACTCTGTCATATATAAGCTCATAATGGCATGTTACATGATTGTAGCTGATTCTCAGCGAACAGTGGACCGATTCGGTGATTTGTAAGCTCAGAATGTCTTTTTACGTTATTGTAGTTGAGTCTCATTGAATGGTTGACCAATTCGGTGATTTATAAGCTCAGAATGGCTTGTTATGAGATTGTAGATGATTCTTATTTAATGGTTCACCAATTTAGTGATTTATAATCTTAGAATGGCATTTTACATGATTGTACCTGATTCTGATCAAACAATTGACCGATTCGGTGATTTGTAAGCTCAGAATGGCTTGTTTCATGATTGTAACTGATTCTCATCGAACGGTTGACCGATTTGGTAACTTGTAAGGTCAGAATGGCTTGTTATGTGATTGTAGTTGATTCTTACTGAACGGTTCACCAATTCAATGATTTGTAAGCTCATAATGGCTTGTTACGTGATTCTAGCTTATTCTCATAACACAGTTGACTGATTCAGTGATTTGTAAGCTCAGAATGTCTTATTTCGTGATTGTAACTGATTCTCATCGAACAGTTGATTGAATTGGTAACTTGTAATGTCAGAATGGCTTGTTATGTGATTGTAGTTGATTCTTACTGAACGGTTCACCAATTCGATGATTTGTAAGCTCATAATGGCTTGTTACGTGATTCTAGCTTATTCTCATAACACGGTTGACCGATTCGATGATTTGTAAGCTCATAATGGCTTTTTTCATGATTGTAACTGATTCTCATCGAATGGTTGACCGATTTGCATCAAACGGTTCATCGATTCGGTGATTTGTAAGCTCATAATGGCTTGTTACATGAGTGTAGCTGATTCTCATCGGATAGTTGTCCGATTCGGTGATTTGTAAGTTCATAATGGCTTTTTACATGATTGTAGCTAATTCTCATCGAACAATTGATTGATTTGGTGATTTGTAAGCTCAGAATGGCTTGTTACATGATTGTAGCTGATTCTCATCGGACGATTGACCGATTCAGTGATTTGTAAGCTCATAATGGGTTGTTACGTGTTCGTAGCTAATTCTCATCACATGGTTGTCTGATTTTGTGATTTCTAAGCTCAGAATGGCTTGTTATGTCATTGTAGATGATTCTCATTGAATGGTTGACTGATTTAGTGATTTAGAAGCTTAGAATGGCTTGTTACGTCATTGTAGTTGATTCTCATTGAACGCTTGACCGATTCAATGATTTGTAAGCTCAGAATGGCTTCTTACTTGATTGTAGCTAATTCTCATCGAATGGTTGACCGACAAATCACCTAATTGATGAACCGTTCAATGAAAATCAGCTACAATCATGTAGCAAGCCATTTTGAGCTTACAAATCATTGAATCGGTCAACAGTTTGATGAGAATCAATTACAAATCACTGAATCGGTCAGAATGGCTTGTTAAGTGATGGTAGCTAATTCTCATCGAATAATTGACCGATTTGGTGATATGTAAGCTTAGAATGGCTTTTTACATGATTGTAGCTAATTCTCATTGAGCGGTTGATGATTCAGTGATTTTTAAGACCAGAATAGCTTGTTACATGATTGTAGTTGATTCTCATCGAACGATTCACTGATTCAGTGATTTGTAACCTCAGAATGGCTTGTTACGTGATTGTAGCTGATTCTCATTAAGTGGTTGACCGATTCGGTGATTTGTAAGCTTAGAATGGCTTGTTACGCAACTGTAGCTGATTCTCATGGAGCGGTTGATCGATTCGGTGATTTGTAAGCTCAGAATGGCTTATTACATGATTGTAGTTGATTCTCACTGAACGGTTGACCGATTCGGTGATTTGTAAGCTAGAAATGGCTTGTTACATGATTTTTATTGATTCTCATTGAACGGTTGACCAATTAAGTGATTTGTAAGTTGTAAATGGCTTGTAAGGTCATTGTAGCTGATTCTCATCAAACGATTGACCGATTTGGTGATTTGTAAGCTTAAAATGGCTTGTTACGTCATGGTAGCTGATTCTCATCGAACGGTTGACCGATTCGATGAATTGTAAGCTTAGAATGGCTTGTTACATTATTGTAGGTGATTCTCTTCGAACGGTTCACCGATTTGGTCATATGCAAGCTAATAATGGCTTCTTACATAATTGTAGCTGATTGTTAGCGAACGGTGGATCGATTCGGTGATTTGTAAGCTCAGAATGTCTTTTTACATGATTGTAGTTGATTCTCATTGAACGGTTGACCAATTCGATGATTTATAAGCTTAGAATGGCTTGTTATGAGATTGTAGATGATTATCATTGAACGGTTGACTGATTCAGTGATTTATAATCTTGGAATTTCTTATTACATGATTGTACTTGATTCTGATCAAACGGTTGACCGATTCAGTGATTCGTAAGCTTAGAATGGATTGTTATATGATTGTAGCTGATTCTCATCAAACGGTTGACTGATTCGATAATTTGTAATGTCAGAATGGCCTATTATGTGATTATAGTTGATTCTAACTGAACGGTTCACCGATTCGGTGATTTGTAACCTCATAATGGGTTGTTACGTGATTATAATTGATTCTCATCAAATGGTTGACCAATTCACTGATTTGTAAGCTCAAAATGGCTTTTTATGTGATTGTAACTAATTCTCATCGAACGGTTCACCGATTCCATGATTTGTAAGCTCAGAATGGCTTGCTACATTATTGTAGCTGATTTTCATCTAACGGTTGACCGATTTGGTAACTTTTAAGCTCAAAATAGCATGTTACGTGATTGTAGCTGATTGTCATCAAAAGATTGACTGATTCAGTGATTTGTAAGATTAGAATGGCTTGTTATTTGATTGTAGCTGATTCTCATTGAACGATTTACCAATTCGATGAATTGTAAGCTCAGAATGGCT
The DNA here is from genome assembly GCA_027943335.1 of Chamaecyparis obtusa. NCBI lineage: Eukaryota > Viridiplantae > Streptophyta > Pinopsida > Cupressales > Cupressaceae > Chamaecyparis > Chamaecyparis obtusa. Next base: position 1,530,533 of record BSBK01002074.1, read on the forward strand.
TGCTACATGATTGTAGCTGATTCTTATCGAACGGTTGATCGATTTGCTAATTTCTAAGCTCAAAATGGCTTGTTACGTAATTGTAGCTAATTCTTAGCAAATAGTGGACCGATTCGGTGATCTGTATGCTTAGAATGTCTTTTACGTGACTATAGCTGATTCTCATTAAACGCTTAACCTATTTGGTGTTTTATAAGCTCAGAATAGGTTGTCTTTTTACGTGATTATAGCTGATTCTCATCGAATCAATCAACCATTCGATGAGAATCAGGTGCAATCATGTAACAAGCCATTTTGAGCTTACAAATCACCGAATCGGTCAACCATTTGATGAGAATCAGCTACAATCATGTAACAAGTCATTTTGACTTACAAATCACCAAATCGGTCAACCGTTCGATGAGAATTAGCTACAATCATATAGCAAGCCATTCTGAGCTTACAAATCACTGAATTGGTCAACCGTTTGATGAGAATTAGCTACAATCACGTAAAAAGCCATTCTAAGCTTACAAATTAGCGAATCGGTCAACGGTTTGATGAGACTCAGCTACAATCACATAACAGTTGATCGATTCTGTCATTTGTAATTGATTCTCATGGAACGGTCAATCGATCCAGTGATTTGTAAGCTCAAAATGGCTTGTTACATGATTGTAGCTGATTCCCATTGAATAGTTGACTAATTTGGTGGTTTGTAAGCTCAGAATTGCTTCTTACGTGATTGTAGTTGATTCTTATCGAACGATTGACTGATTTAGTAATTTGTAAGCTTGAAATGGCTTGTTACGTGATTGTAGCTGATTCTCATTGAACAATTGACTGATTCAATGATTTGTAAGTTTGGTATGACTTTTTACGTGATAGTAGCTAATTCTTGTCAAACGGTTGACTGATCTTGTGATTTGTAAGCTCCGAATGGCTTGTTACATGATTGTAGCTGATTCTCATTGAAGAGTTGACTGATTTAGTGGTTTGTCAGCTAAGAATGGCTTGTTACGTGATTGTAGCTGATTTTGATTAGATGGTTGATCGATTCATTGATTTGTAAGCTGAAAATGGCTTGTACGTAGATTGTAGCTAATTCTCATCGAACGATTGACCGATTTGGTGATTTGTAAGCTCAGAATGGCTTGTTAAATGATTGTAGCTGATTCTCATCAAATGGTGGATCGATTCAGTGATTTTTAAGCTTAGAATGGCTTTTACATGATTGTAGGTGATTCTCATCGAACAGTTGACCGATTCGGTGATTTGTAAGCTTAGAATGGCTTTTTACATGATTGCAGCTAATTCTCATTGAACAGTTGATCAATTCGGAGATTTGTAAGCTCAGAATGGCTTGTTAGATGATTCTCATTGAACAGTTGACCGATTCAGTTATTTGTAAGCTCAGAATGGCTTTTTACATGATTGTAGCTAATTCTCATTGAACAGTTGACCGATTCGGTGATTTGTAAGCTCAGAATGGCTTGTTACATGATTATAGCTATTTCTCATCGAACGGTTGACTGATTCGGTGATTTATAAGCTCAAAATGGCTTATTACATGATTGTAATTTATTCTTATCGAATGGTTGCCCGATTCGGTGATTTGTAAGCTCAGAATGGTTTGTTAAATGATTGTAGCTGATTCTCATCAAATGGTAGATCGATTTAGTGATTTTTAAGCTCAGAATGGCTTTTACATGATTGTAGGTGATTCTCATCGAACAGTTGACCAATTCAGTGATTGTAGCTGATTCTCATTTAGCGGTTGACCAATTCGGTGATTTGTAAGCTCAAAATGGCATGTTACGAGATTGTAGTTGATTTTCATCTAATGGTTGACCAATTTGGTGATTTGTAAGCTCAGAATAGCTTGTTACATGATTATAATTGATTCTCATCAAATGGTTGACCTTTTTGGTTATTTGTAAGCTCATAATGGCTTGTTACATTATTGTAGCTGATTCTCATAAAACAGTTGACCGATTTGGTGATTTGTAGGCTCAGAATGGCTTCTTACATGATTGTAGCTTATTGTCATCGAACAGTTGATCGATTTGATGATTTGTAAGCTCAAAAGGGCTTGTTACATGATTGTTATTGATTTTCATCGAACGGTTGAATGATTTGGTGATCTGTAAGCTCAGAATAGGTTGTTACGTGATTTTACCTGATTCTCATCGAACAGTTGACTAATTTGGTGATTTGTAAGCTTAGAATAGCTTGTTACATGATTGTAGCTGATTCTCATCTAACGGTTATTCGGTGATTTGTAAGCTCAGAATGGCTTGTTATGTGATTGTAGATGATTCTCATCGAACGGTTGACTGATTTGGTGATTTGTAAGCTCAGAATAGCTTGTTACATGATTGTAGCTAATTCTTATCTAACGGTTGACTGATTTGGTGATTTGTAAGCTCAGAATGGCTTGTTACATGATTGTAGCTGATTCTCATCAAACGATTGACCGATTCGATGATTTGTAAGTTTAGAATAGCTTGTTACATGATTGAAGCTAATGCTCAACCAACGGTTGACCGATTCGGTGATTTGTAAGCTAAGAATGGCTTGTTATGTGATTTTAGCTTATTTTCCTCGAATGGTTGACCGATTCAGTGATTTCTAAGCTAAGAATAACTTTTTACGTGTTTGTAGCTGATTATCATCAAATGGTTGACTGATTCGGTGAGTTGTAGGCTCAGAATGGTTTGTTACATGATTGTAGCTGATTCTCATCTCAAGTTTGACCGATTCTATGATTTGTAAGCTCGAAATGGCTTTTTACGTTAATAGTAGCTGATTATCATCAAATAATTGACCGATTAGATGATTTGTAAGTTCAAAATGGCTTGTTACATGATTGTACCTAATTCTCGACCAACGGTTGATAGATTCGATGATTTCTAAGCTAAGAATGGTTTGTTATGTGACTGTAGCTGATTCTCATCGAACGGTTGATAGATTCAGAGATTTGTAAACTCGGAATGGCTTTTTACGTGATTGGAGCTGATTCTCATCGAATGTTTGACTGATTCACTGATTCTCATCAAACAGTTGACTGATTCAATGATTTGTAAGTTGAGAATGGCTTGTTGAATGTAGTGATTCTCATCGAAATGTTGACCGATTCGGTGATTTGTATGCTCAGAATGGTTTTTTATGTGATTGTAGCTTATTTTCATCAAGTAGTTGACCGATTCGGTGATTTTTAAGCTAAGAATGGCTTGTTATGTGATTATAGCCAATTCTCATTGAACGATTGACTGATTCGGTGATTTGGAAACTCATAATGACTTTTTACATGATTGTAGCTGATTCTCATTGAACGGTTGACCATTCAGTGATTTGTAAGCTCAGAATGGCTTGTTACGTGATTGTAGCTGATTCTCATTAAACGATTGACTAATTCAGTGATTTGTAAGCTTAGAATGTCTTGTTACGTGATTGTAGCTGATTCTCATCCAACAGTCGATCGATTCGATGATTTGTAAGCTCACAATGGCTTGTTGCGTGATTGTAATTGATTCTTATCAAACAGTTGACCGATTCGGTGATTTGTAAGCTTAGAATTGCTTGTTACGTCATTGTACCAAATTCTCATCGAACGGTTGACCAATTCGATGATTTGTAAGCTTAGAATGACTTCTTACGTGATTGTAGCTGATTCTCATCGAACGGTTTACCGAATCAGTGATTTGTAAGTTGAGAATGGCTTTTTACATGATTGTAATTGATTCTCATCGAATGGTTGATCGATTCATTGATTTGTACGCTCAGAAAAGCTTGTTATGTGATTGTAGCTGATTCTCAGTGAACGGTTGACCGATTCAACAATTTGTAAACTCAAAATGACTTGTTATGTGGTTGTAGCTTATTCTCATCAAATGGTTGACTGATTCAGTGATTTTCAAGCTCAGAATAGCTTGTTACATGATTATAGCAGATTCTCACCGAACAGTTTACTGATTCAGTGATTTGTAAGCTTAGAATGGCTTGTTACATGATTATAATTGATTCTAATTGAACGGTTGACCGATTTAGGTATTTGTAAGCTTAGAATGGCTTGTTACATGATTGTAATTGATTCTCATTGAACAGTTGACCAATTTGGTGATTTGTAAGCTCAGAATGGTTTGTTACATTATTGTAATTGATTCTCATTGAATGATTGACTGATTTAGAGATTTGTAAGCTAAGAATGGCTTGTTACGTGATTGTAGCTAATTCGCATCGAATGGTTGAGCGATTCAATGATTTGTCAACTCAAAATGGCTTTATACGTGATAGTAGCTGATTCTCATCAAACGGTTGACCAATTTAGTGATTTGTAAGCTCAAAATGGCTTGTTACATGATCGTAATTAATTCTTATCGAACGGTAGACCAATTCGGTGAAATACAAGCTCAAAATGGCTTGTTACGTGATTGTAGCTGATTCTCATCAAATAGTTTATCGATTCAATGATTTGTAACCTCAGAATGGCCATTTAAGTGATTGTAGCTGATTCCCATTGAACGGTTGATGAATTCAATGATTTGTAAGCTTAGAATGGCTTGTTATGTAATTGTAGCTGATTCTCATATAACGGTTAACCGATTCAGTGATTTTTAAGTTCTGAATTGCTTGTTACATGGTAAGCTCAAAATGGCTTGTTACATGGTTGTAGTTGATTCTCATCGAATGGTTGACTGATTTGATGATTTGTAAGCTCATAATGGCTTGTTACATTATTGTAATTGATTCTCATCGAACGGTTGACCAATTCAGTGATTTGTAAGCTCAAAATAGCTTGTTCTGTAATTGTAATTGATTCTCATCGAACGGTTAATCGATTTAATGATTTGTAAGCTCAGAATGGCATTATAAATGATTTTAATTAATTCTCATCCAACGCTTGTTACGTGATTGTAAGCTCATAATGGCTTGTTACGTGATTGTAGCTGATTCTCATCGAACTGTTGACCAATTCAGTGATTTGTAAGCTCAGAATTACTTGTTAGGTGATTGTAGCCGACTCTCATCAATTGGTTGATTGCTTCAATGAATTGTAGTTGAATCTCATCGAATGGTTGACTGATTCAATGGTTTGTAAACTCATAATGGCTTGCGACGTGATTGTAATTGATTCTCATCGAACGATTGACCGATTTGGTGATTTGTAATCTTAGAATGGCTTGTTACGTGATTGTAGCTGATTCTCATCAAACGGTTGACGGATTCGGTGATTTGTAAGCTCAGAATGGCTTGTTACGTGATTGTACATGATTCTCGTCCAACGGTTGACCGATTTGGTGATTTATAAGCTCAAAATGGCTTGTTATGTGATTGTATCTGATTCTCATCAAACGGTTTACCAATTCGGTGATTTGTAAGCTCAAAATGGCTTGTTATGTGATTGTAGCTGATTCTCTTCGAACGGTTGACCAAATCAGTGATTTACAAGCTCAAAATAGCTTGTTACGTGATTGTAGTTGATTCTCATCAAACGGTTTACCAATTTGGTGATTTGTAAGCTCAAAATGGCTTGTTACATTATTATAGATGATTCTCATCGAACGGTTGACCGATGCGGTGATTTGTAAGCTCAAAATGGCTTGTTACATGATTGTACTTGATTCTCATCAAATGATTGACCGAATCGATGATTTGTAAGCTTAGAATGTTTTTGTTACGTGATTGTAATTGATTCTCATCGAACGGTTGACTGATTGATTGATTTACAAGCTTAGAATGGTTTTTTACGTGATTGTAATTGACTCTCACCGAATGGTTGACTGATTTGGTGATTTTTAAGCTTAAAATGGCTTGTTACGTGAATGTAGCCAATTCTCATCGAACTGTTGATTGATTCAATGATTTGTAAGCTCAAAATGACTTGTTATGTGATTGTAGCTGATTCTCATTGAACGATTGACCGATTCAGTGATTTGTAAGCTCAGAATGGCTTGTTACGTGATTGTAGCTGATTCTCATCGAACAGTTGACTGTTTCGATAATTTGTAAGCTCAGAATGGCTTGTTACGTTATTGTAATTGATTCTCATTGAACGGTTGACCGATTCACTGATTTGTAAGCTTAGAATGGCTTGTTACAAGATTGTAATTGATTCTCATCAAACAATTGACCATTTTGGTGATTTGTAAGCTCAAAATGGCTTGTTACGTGATTGTAGTTAATTTTCATTGAACAGTTGACTAAATTGGTGATTTGTAAGCTCAGAATGGCTTGTTACGTGATTGTAGCTGATTCCCATCGAACGGTTGACTGAGTCAATGATTTTTAAGCTCAGAATGGCTTGTTACGTGATTGTAGCTGATTCTCATCGAAAGCTTGACCAAGTCAGTGATTTGTAAGCTCAGAATGGCTTGTTGAAATTGATTCTCATCGAACGGTTGATCGATTCAGTGATTTGTAAGCTCAGAATAGCTTGTTACGTGATTGTAGCTGATTATCATCGAACAGTTCACCAATTTGGTTAGTTGTCAGCTCAGAATGGCTTGTTACGTGATTGTAGCTGATTCTCATCGAACGGTTGACCGATTTGCTGATTTGTAAATGCAAAATGGCTTGTTACATGATTGTAGGTGATTCTCATCAAACGGTTAACTGATTCAGTGATTTGTAAGCTCAAAATATCTTATTACATGATTGTAGGTGATACTTATCGAACTGTTCCCCGATTAGGTGATTTGTAAGATCAGAATGGCTTGTTATGTGATTTTAATAGATTCTCATCGATCAATTGACCAATTCAGTGATTTGTGAGCTCAAATGGTTTGGTATGTGATTGTAGTTGATTCTCATCAAATGGTTGAGCAATTCGATGATTTGTAAGCTCAAAATGGCTTGTTACATGATTGTAGTTGATTCTCATCGAACGGTTGAGCGATTCGGTGATTTGGAAGGTTAGAATGACTTGTTACGTGATTGTAGTTGATTCTCATTGAACGGTTGACTAATTCAGTGATTTGTAAGCTCAGAAAGGCTTCTTATGTGATTATAAGTGATTCTCATCGAACTGTTGACCAATTCGATGATTTGTAAGCTAAGAATGAATGGCTTCTTATGTGATTGTAGTTTATTCTTATTGAACTGTTCACCGATTCGGTGATTTGTAAGCTTAGAATGGCTTGTTACGTGATTTTAATCGATTCTCATCAAATAGTTGACTGATTCGGGGATTTGTAAGCTCGAATGGCTTGTTAGTGATTGTAGTTGATTCTCATCAAATGGTTGACCAATTTGGTGATTTGTATGCTTAGAATGGCTTGTTATGTGATTATAGTTGATTCTTATCGAATAGTACACTAACATAGTGAGTTGGAAGCTTAGAATGGTTTGTTACGTGATTGTAGCTGATTGTCATCAAATGGTTCATCGATTCAATAATTTGTTAGCTCAGAATGACTTGTTATGTGATTGTAATTGATTCTGATCGAACGGTTGACCGATTTAGTGATTTGTAAGGTCAGAATGGCTTGTTACGTGATTGTAGCTAATTCTCATCCAACGATCAATCGATTATGTGATTTGTAAGCTCAGAATGGCTTATTATGTGACTGTAGCTGATTCTCATCGAATAGTTCACCGATTAGGTGATTTGTTAGCTTAGAATTTTTTGTTACCTAATTGTAGCTGACTCTCATCGAACTGTTGACCGATTTAATGATTTGTAAGCTCATAATGGCTTGTTACGTGATTGTAGCTTATTCTAATCAAACGGTTAACCGATTCGGTGATTTGTAAGCTCAAAATGGCATGTTATGTGATTGTAATTGATTCTTATCGAATGGTTGACCGATTCTGTGATTTACAAGCTCAAAATGGCTTGTTACATTATTTGTAAACTCAGTGTGGCTTGTTACGTGATTGTAATTGATTCTCATCAAACAATTGACTAATTTAGTTATTTGTAAGCTCAGATTGGGTTGTTACGTGATTGTAGCTGATTCTCATCGAATGGTTAACCAATTCGGTGATTTGTAAGTTCAAAATGGCTTGTTAGTTGATAGTAGTTGATTCTGATCGAATGGTTGACTAATTCGATGATTTGTAAGTTTAGAATAGCTTGTTACGTGATTGTAATTGATTCTAATCAAACGGTTGACTGATTCAGTGATTTGTAAGCTCAGAATGGCTTGTTACATAATTGTAATTGATTCTCATCGAATGGTTTAGCAATTCATTGATTTGTAAGCTCAAAATGGCTTGTTACGTGATTGTAATTTATTTTCATCAAATAGTTGACCGATTCGGTGATTTGTAAGTTCAAAATGGCTTGTTACATTATTGTAATTTATTCTCATCAAACGGTTGACCGATTCAAAGATTTGCAAGCTCAAAATGGTTGATTACGTGATTGTAGTTGATTCTCATGGAACAGTTGACAGATTCAGTGATTTACAAGTTCAGAATGGCTTCTTATGATCATTGTCACTGATTCTCATTAAACGGTTGACAAATACAATGATTTGTAAGCTTATATTGGCTTTTCACATGATTGTAGCTGGTTATCATCGAATGGTTGACCGATTCGGAGATTTGTAAGCTCAGAATGGCTTGTTACATGATTGTAATTGATTCTCATCAAACGGTTGACTGATTTGATGATTTATAAGCCCATAATGGCTTTTTATGTGATTGTAATTGATTCTCATCAAAAGGTTGACCGATTCGGTGATCTGTAAGCTCAAAATAGTTTTTTACGTTATTATAATTGATTCTCATCGAACTGTTGACCGATTTGGTGATTTGTAAACTCACAATGGCTTATTACATGATTGTAGCTGATTCTCATCGAATGGTTGATCAATTCGGTGATATGTAAGCTCAGAATGGCTTGTTACATGATTGTAGATGATTCTGATCGAATGGTTGACCGATTGGGTGATTTGTTAGCTCAGAATGGGTTGTTACGTAATTGTAGCTGATTCTCATCAAATTGTCGATCGATTCAAGGATTTGTAAGCTCAAAATGACTTGTTAGGTGATTGCAGCTAATTCTCATCGATTGGTTGAACAATTTAGTGATTTGTAAGCACAGAATCGCTTGTTACATGATTTTAGCTGATTCTCACCAAACAGTTCACTGATTTGGTGAATTGTAAGCTCAAAATGGCTTGTACTATAGCTGATTCTCATTGAATGGTTGATCGATTTGGTGATTTGTAAGCTTAGAATGGCTTGTTACGTGATTGTAGCTGAATGTCATTGAATGGTTGACCAATTCAATGATTTGTAAGCTCAGAATGCTTTATGACATGATTGCAATTGATTCTTATCAAACGGTCGACTGATTCGGTGATTTGTAAACTTAAAATGGCTTGTTACATAATTGTAGTCAATTCTAATCGAACGGTTCAACGACTCGTCGATTTGTAAGCTCAGAATGGCTTGTTACGTGATTATAGGTGATTCTCATCAAACAGTTGACCGATTCAGTGATTTTTAAGCTCATAATGGCTTGTTACGTGATTGTACCTGATTCTCATTGAATAGTTGACTGATTCGGTGATTTGAAATTTTAGAATGGCTTGTTACATGATTACAGCTGATTCTCGTAGAATGGTTGACCGATTCAATGATTTGTAAGCTCATAATTGCTTGTTACGTTATTTTAATTGATTATGATCAAATGGTTGACCGATTCGATGATTTGTAAGCTCAAAATGGCTTGTTACGTAAGTTTTGGTGATTCTCATCAAACGGTTGACCGATTCTCTAATTTGTTAGCTTACAATGGCTTGTTACATGATTGTAGCCGATTCTCATCGAACGGTTGACTGATTCAGTGATTTGTAAGCTCAAAATGGCTTGTTACATGATTATAGTTGATTCTCATCAAACGGTTGATCGATTCAATGATTTGTAAGCTCAAAATGGCTTGTTACATGGTTGTAGCTGATTCTAATCAAATGGTTGACCGATTTAATGATTTGTAAGCTCAAAATGGCTTAATAAATAATTGTAATTGATTCTCATCGAATGGTTGACCGATTTAGTGATTTGTAGGCTCAGAAGGGCTTGTTACATGATTGTAGCTGATTCTCATCAAATAATTGATGAAGTCATTCATTTGTAAGCTCTGAATGGCTTGTTAAATGATTGTAGCTAATTCTCATCAAACAGTTGACCGATTCGATGATTTGTAAGGTCAAAATAGCCTGTTACATGATTGTACATGATTTTCAGCAATCGATTAACCGATTCAGTGATTTGTAACCTCAAAATAGCTTGTTATGTGATTGTGGCTGATTGTGATCGAACAGTTGACCAATTGGTGATTTTTAAGCTTAGAATGGCTTGTTACATGACTGTAATTGATTCTCATCGAAGGGTTGACTTTTTCAGTAAATTGTAAGCTCAGAATGACTTGTTACGTGATTGTAGCTTATTCTCGTTAAATGGTTGATTGATTCGGTGATTTGTAAGCTCAAAATGGCTTGTTACATGATTGTAGCTGATTCTCGTCAAATGGTTGACCGATTCAATGATTTGTAAGCTCCATGTGGCTTAATAAATAATTATAATTGATTATCATCGAACGGTTGACCGATTTGGTGATTTGTAAGCTAAGAAGGGCTTGTTACATGATTGTAGCTGATTCTCATCAAACGGTTGACCGATTCGGTGATTTGTAAGCTTAGAATGGCTTGTTACGTGATTGTAGTTGATTCTCACCGAACAGTTGACCAATTCGGTGATTTGTAAGCACAGAATGGCTTGTTACATGATTTTAATTATTTCTCATCGAACCGTTGATCGATTCGGTGAATTGTAACCTCAAAATGGCTTGTTACGTGATTGTAATTGATTCTCATTGAATAGTTGACCGATTCAGTGATTTGTAAGCTTAGAATGGCTTCTTACGTGATTGTAGGTGCCTCTCATCAAATGTTGGATTGATTGAGTGATTTGTAAGTGCATAATGGCTAGTTACGTGATTGTAGTTGATTGTCATCGAACGGTTGACTGATTCGATGATCTATAAGCTGAGAATGACTTGTTACGTGATTGTGGCTGATTTTCATGGAACAATTGACCAATTTGGTGATTTGTAAGCTCAGAATGGCTTGTTACATGATTTTAATTGATTCTCATCGAATGGTTGATTGATTCGGTGAATTGTAAGCACAAAATGGCTTGTTACGTGATTCTAATTGATTCTCATTGAACAGTTGACTGATTCAGTGATTTGTAAGCTCAAAATTGCTTTTTACATGATTGTAAGTGATTCCCATTGAATGTTTGACTGATTCGGTGATTTGTAAGCTCATAATGGCTTTTTACGTGATTGTAGCTGATTGTCATCGAACGGTTGACCGATTCAGTGATTTGTAAGCTCAGAATGGCTTGTTACACTATTGTAGCTGATTCTCATCGAACAGTTGACTGATTCAATGATTTGTAAGCTCAGAATGTCTTTTTACATGATTGTAGTAGATTCTCACCGAACGGTTGACCGATTCGGTGATTTGTAAGCTCAAAATGGCTTGTTACGTGATTGTAATTGATTTTCATTGAATGGATGACCGGTTTGGTGATTTGTAAGCTCACAATGGCTTTTTAGTTGATTCTAGCTTATTCTCATCGAACAGTTGACCAATTCAGTGGTTTGTTAGCTTAGAATGGCCATTTATGTGATTGTAATTGATTCTCATTGAATCGTTGACCAATTTGGTGATTTGTAAGCTCAGAATGGGTTGTTAGGTGATTGTAGCTGATTCTCATCGAATGGTTGATCGATTCAATGATTTCTAAGCTCAGAATGGCATAATACCTAATTTTAATTAATTCTCATCGAACGCTTGATCAATTCATAGATTTGTAAGCTCAGAATGGCTTGTTACATGATTTTAGGTGATTCTCATCGAAGGGTTCACCGATTGGATAATTTATAAGCTCAGAATGGCTTGTTACTTTATTGTAGCTGATTCTCATGAAACGGTTGATCGATTACGTGATTTGTAAGCTGAGAATGGCTTGTTATGTGATTGTAGCTAATTCTTATCAAACGGTTGACTAATTTGGTGATTTTTAAGCTCAGAATGGCTTGTTACGTTATCGTAGCTGATTCTCATCCAACGGTTGATCGATTCAGTGATTTGTAAGCTTAGAATGACTTGTTACATAATTGTACTTGATTCTCATCGAACAGTTGACCGATTCGATGATTTATAAGCTCAGAATGGCTTGTTACATGATTGTAGCTGATTCCCATCAAACAATTGACCGATTCGGTGATTTGTAAACTCAGAATGGATTGTTACGTAATTGTAGATGATTCTCATTGAACAATTGACCGATTAAGTTATTTGTAAGCTCAGAATGGCTTGTTACTTGTTAGGTGATTGTAGCTGATTCTATTCGATTGGTTGACTGCTTGAGTGATTTGTAAGCTCAGAATGGCTTGTTATGTGATTGTAGCTGATTCTCACCAAACAGTTAACTGATTCGATGATTTGTAAGCTCAAAATGGCTTGTTATGTTATTGTAATTGATTCTCATCGAACGGTTGACTGATTGGGTGATTTATAAGTTTAGAATTACTTGTTACATGATTGTAGCTGATTCTGATCGAACAGCTGAGTGATTCTATGATTTGTAAGCTTAGAATGGCTTGTTACATGATTGTAATTGATTCTGATCAAATGATTGACAGATTCAGTGATTTATGAGCTCATAATGGATTGTTACATGATTGTAGCTGATTCTCATTGAACGGTTGACTGATCCGATGATTTCGAAGCTCAAAATGAGTTGTTACATGATTGTAGCTGAATCTCATCAAATGGTTTGATCGAGTCAATGATGTGTAAGCTCATAATGGCTTGTCATGTGATTACAATTGATTCTCATCGAATCGTCGACTGATTCGATGATTTGTAAGCTCAAAATGGCTTGTTATGTGATTGTAGCTAATTTTCATCGAATGGTTCACCGATTTGATGATTTGTAAGGTCAGAATGGCTTGTTACATGATTGTAGTTGATTCTTATCGAACAATTGCTCGATTCAATGATTTGTAAGCTGAGAATGGCTTGTTACGTGATTGTAGCTGATTCTCACCAAACGGTTCCCTGATTCGGTGATTTGTAAGATCAAAATGGCTTGTTACATGATTGTAGGTAATTCTCATCAAATGATTCATCGCTTTGGGGATTTGTAAGCTCAAAATGGCTCATTACGTGATTGTAGTTGATTCTCATCGAATGTTTGACCGATTTAATGATTTGTAAGCTCAAAATGGCTTGTTACATGATTGTAGTTGATTCTCATCGAATGGTTGACTGAGTCAGCCATTTGTAAGCTCATAAATACTTGTTAGGTGATTCTCATCGATTGGTTGACTGATTCAGTGATTTGTAAGCTCAAAATGGCTTATTACATGATTGTAGTTGATTCTCATTGAACAATTAACTGATTCGGTGATTTGTAAGCTCAGAATGACTTGTTATATGATTGTAATTGATTCTCATCGAACGACTGAGATATTCCCTGATTTGTAAACTCAGAAAGGTTTTTACGTGATTGTGATTCATTCTCACCAAACGATTGACAGATTCGGTGATTTATAAGTTTAGAATGGCTTGTTACGTGATTGTAGTTGATTCTAATCGAACGATTCACTGATTCGAGGATTTGTAACCACAGAATGGCTTGTTATTTGATTGTTGCTAATTGTCATCGAACAGTTGACCAATTTGGTGAATTGTAAGCTCATACTGGCTTGTTACATGATTGTAGCTAATTCTCATCGAACAGTTGACCGATTTGGTGGTTTGTAAGCTTAGAATGACTTGTTACATGATTGTTGTTGATTCTCATCGAACAGTGACCGATTTGGTCATTTGTAAGCTCAGAATGGCTTGTTACATGATTGTAGCTGATTCTCATCAAACGATTGACCGATTAGTTGATTTGTACAATCAGAATGGCTTTTTACGTGATTGTAGTTGATTCTCATCCAACGGTTGACCGATTCGGTGATTCATAAGGTCAGAATGGCTTGTTACATGATTGTAATTGATTCTCATCAAACAGTTGACCGATTTAGTGATTTGTAAGCTCAGAATGGCTTGTTACATGATTTTAGCTGATTCTCATCGTACGGTTGACCGATTCAGTAATTTGTAAGCTCATAATGGCTTGTTATGTGATTTTAATTGATTCTCATTGAACTGTTGACAGATTCGGTGATTTGTAAGCTAAGAATGACTTGTTACATGATTGTAATTGTTTCTCATTGAATGATTCACTAATTCGATGATTTATAATCTCAGAATGGCTTGTTACGTGATTGTAGCTGATTCTCATCGAACGGTTGACCGATTCAATGATTTTTAAGGTCAAAATGGCTTGTTAGGTGGTAGTAACTGATTCTCATCAAACAGTTGATTTATTCGATGATTTGAAAGCTCAAAATGGCTTCTTACGTGATTTTAATTGATTCTCATTGAACGGTTTACCAATTTGGTGATTTGTAAGCTAAGAATGGCTTGTTACGTAATCGTAATTGATTCTCATCGAACGGTTTAGCAATTCATTGATTTGTAAGCTCAAAATGGCTTGCCACATGATTGTGATTTATTCTCATCAAATGGTTGACTGATTCGGTGATTTGTAAGCTCAGAATGACTTGTTACATGATTGTAGCTGATTCTTACAAATGGTTGACCGATTTGGTGATTTGTAAACTCAAAATGGCTTGTTGCGTGATTGTAGCTGATTCTCATGGAATGGTTGACCGATTCGGTCATTTGTAAGCTTAAAAACTAGTTATGTGATTGTAGTTGACTCTCATCGAACGATTGATCGATTCAGTGATTTGTAATCTCATAATAGCTTGTTATGTGATTGTAGCTGATTCTCATCAAACGGTTGACCATTTAGCAATTTGTAAGCTCAAAATGACTTGTTAGGTGATTTTAGCTGATTCTCATCGACTGGTTGACCAATTTGGTGATTTGTAAGCTCGAATATTTTTTTACATCATTTGTAAGCTCAAAATGGCTTGGTAAATGATTGTAGCTAATTCTCATGAATTGGTTGACCAATTCAGTGATTTGTAAGCTCAAAATGGCTTGTTACGTGATTGTAGATGATTCTCACAGAGCAGTTAACTAATTCAATTATTTGGAAGCTCAGAATAGCTTGTTATGTGATTGTAATTGATTCTCATCAAATGGTTGAATGATTCGTTGCTTTGTAAGCTTAGAATTGCTTGTTACATGATTGTAATTGATTCTCATTGAACCGTTGACCAATTTAGTGATTTGTAAGCTCAAAATGGCTTGTTACGTGATTGTAGATGATTCTCACCGAACAGTTAACTAATTCAATTATTTGGAAGCTCGGAATGGCTTGTTATGTGATTGTAATTGATTCTCATCGAACGGTTGAATGATTCATTGCTTTGTAAGCTTAGAATTGCTTGTTACATGATTGTAATTGATTCTCATTGAACAGTTGACCAATTTGGTGATTTGTAAGCACAAAATGGCTTGTTACGTGATTGTAAGCTCAGAATAACTTGTTAGGTGATTGTAGCTGATTCTCATCGATTGGTTGATTGATTTAATGATTTGTAAGCTCATAATGGCTTGTTACGTGATTGTAGATGATTATCACCAAACAATTAATTAATTTGGTGATTTGTTACATGATTGTAATTTATTCTCATCAAAAGGTTGACCGATTCAGTGATTTGTAAGCTAAGAATGGCTTGTTACGTGATTGTAGTTGATTCTCATCAAACGGTTGATCGATTCAGTGATTTGTAAGCTCAAAATGGCTTCTTACGTGATTGTAATTGATTCTCATCGAACGATTGATCAATTTGGTGATTTGTAAGCTTAGAATATCTTGTTACATGATTGTAATCGATTGTCATCAAATGGTTGACCGATTCAGTGATTTGTAGGCTCAGAATGGCTTGTTAGGTGATTGGTGCTGATCGTCATTGAACAGTTGATCGATTCAGTGATTTCAAAGCTTAGAATGGCTAGTTACGTGATTGTAGCTCATTCTCATTGAATGGTTCACCGATTCAATAATTTGTAAGTTTAAAATGGCTTGTTAGGTGATTGTAGTTGATTGTCAACAAACAATTGACCGATATGGTGATTTGTAAGCTCAGAATGGTTTGTTACATGATTGTAGCTGATTCTCATCGAATGGTTGACCGATTCAGTGATTTGTAAGCTCAAAATAGCTTGTTACATGATTGTAGCTGATTCTCATTGAACAGTTGACTAATTCGGTGATTTGTAAGCTCAAAATGTCTTGTTACATGATTATAGCTGATTCTCACTGAACGGTTGACCGATTCAGTGATTTTTAAGCTTAGAATGGCTTGTTACATTATTTTAATTGATTCTCATCGAACAGATGATTGATTCGATGATTTGTAAGCTCAAAATTACTTGTTACATGATTGTAATTGATTCTCATCAAATGGTTGACCGATTTGGTGATTTGTAACCTCAAAATTGCTTGTTACGTGATTGTAGCTGATTCTAATCGAACAGTGGACTAATTAGGTGATTTGTAAGCTCATAATGGCTTGTTACGTAATTGTAGCTGATTGTCATTGAACAGTTGACCGATTCGGTTATATGTAAGGTCAGAATGGCTAGTTACATGATTGTCTCATTCTCATCGAATGATTGATTGATTCGATGATTTGTAAGTTTAGAATGGCTTGTTAGGTAATTTCAGCTAATTCTCATCGAACTGTTCCCCAATTCGATGATTTGTAAGCTCAAGATGGCTTGTTACATTGTATTGTAGCTGATTCTCATTGAACGGTTCATTGCTTTGGTGATTTATAACCTTAGAATGGCTTGTTACGTTATTGTAGCTTATTCTCATCGAACTGTCGACCGATTCAGTGATTTGTCAGCTTAGAATCGCTTGTTACATGTTTGTAGCTGATTCTCATCAAATGGTTGATCGATTCGATAATTTGTAAAGTCAAAATGGCTTGTTATGTGATTGTAGATGATTATCATCAAACGGTTCACCGATTCGATGATTTGTAAGCTCATAATGGTTTATTGTGTGATTTTAATTGATTCTCATCAAACAATTGACTAATTTGGTGATTTGTAAGCTCGAATGGCTTGTTACATGATTGTACTTGATTCTCATCAAATAGTTTACCAATTCGATGATTTGTAAGCTCAGAATGCCTTTTTACTTGAATGTAGCTTATTGTCATCAAACAGTTGACCAATTTAGTGGTTTGTAAGCTTAGAATGGCTTGTTACATGATTGTAATTGATTCTCATCGAATGGTTGACCAATTCAGTGATTTGTAAACTCAGAATGGCTTCATATGTGATTGTAATTGATTCTCATCGAACGATTGACCAATTCAATGATTTGTAAGCTTAGAATGGCTTTTTACATGATTGTAGCTGATTCTCATCGAACAGTTGACCAATTCAGTGGTCTGTAAGCTCAGAATGGCTTGTTACGTGATTGTAGCTGATTCTCACCAAACGGTTGACCGATTTAGTGATTTGTAAGCTTAGAATGGCTTGTTACGTGATTGTAATTTATTCTCATCGAAGAGTTGACCGATTCTATGATTTGTAAGGTCAGAATGGCTTGTTACATGATTTGAGCTGATTCAAATTGAACAGTTGACCAATTCGGTGATATGTAAGCTTAAAATGGCTTGTTATTTGATTGTAATTGATTCTCATCGAGTTCATCGATTTGGTGATTTGTAAGCTCAGAATTGCTTGTTTCGTAATTCTAGCTGATTCTCATCGAACGGTTGACTGAGTCAATGATTTGTAAGCTCAAAATGGCTTGTTACATGATTGTAGTTGATTCTCATCGAACGGTTGACTGATTCGGTGATTTGTAAGATCAGAATGGCTTGTTACATGATTGTAGCTGGTTCTCATCGAACAATTGACCAATTTGGTGATTTGTAAGCTCAAAATGGCTTGTTACATGATTGTAATTGATTCCTATCGAATGGTTGACTGATTTGGTGATTTACAAGCTCAAAATGGCTTGTTACATGATTGTAATTGATTCTAATGAAATGGTTTACCAATTCAGTGATTTGTAAGCTTAGAATGGCTTGTTACGTGATTGTAGCTGATTCTCATCAAACGGTTGACCGATTCGATGATTTGTAAGCTCAAAATGGCTTGTTACGTGATTGCAGCTGATTCTCATCGAATGGTTGACCAACTCGATGATTTGTATGCTCAAAATGGCTTGTTACCTGATTGTAATTGATTCTCATCGAAGAGTTGACCGATTCAGATATTTGTAAGCTCATAATCAATTTTTACGTGATTGTTATTGATTCTTATCGAATGGTTGACCGATTCGGTGATTTGTAAGCTCAAAATAGCTTGTTACATGATTGTAGCTGATTCTCATTGAAAGATTAACCAACTCCACGATTTGTAAGCTCAAAATGGTTTGTTATACGATTGTAGTTGATTCTCACCGAATAGTTAACTGATTCAAAGATTTGTAAGCTCAAAATGGCTTGTTATGTGATACTAATTCATTCTCATCGAACGCTTGACTGATTTGGTGATTTGTAAGCTTAGAATTGCTTGTTACATGATTGTAATTGATTCTCATCGAATAGTTCACCAATTTCATGATTTGTAAGCTCAAAATGGCTTGTTACATGACTGTAGCTGATTCTCATCGAACGGATAATCGATTTTGTGATTTGTAAGCTTAGAATTGCTCGTTAAATGATTGTAATTTATTCTCATCGAAGAGTTGACCAATTTGGTGATTTGTAAGCTCAAAATGGCTTGTTACGTGATTGTAGCTGATTCTCATCGAACGGTTCACCAATTCGGTGATTTGTAAGCTCAGAATGGCTTGTTACATGATTGCATTTGATTCTCATTGAACGGTTAACCGATTCGGTGATTTGTAAGCACAGAATAGCTTGTTACATGATTGTAGCTTAATCTCATCGAACGGTTGACCAATTCAATGATTTGTAAACTTAGAATGGCTTAATACGAGATTGAAATTGATTTTGATCAAACGGTTGACAGATTCGATGATTTGTAAGCTTAGAATGACTTGTTATGTGATTGTAGTCGATTCTCACCAAGCAGTTGATCGAGTCGATGATTTGTAAGCTTAGAATGACTTGTTACATGATTGTAATTGATTCTCATCGAACGGTTAACTGATTCAATGATTTGTAAGCTCAAAATGGCCTGTTACGTGATTGTAATTGATTCTCATCAAACGGTTGACTGATTCGGTGATTTGTAAACTCATAATGGCTTGTTATGTGATTGTAGCCGATTCTCACGGAGCGGTTGATCGATTATGTGATTTGTAAGGTCAGAATGGCTTGTTACATGATTATACTTGATTCTCATCAAATAGTTGACCAATTCGGTTATTTGTCAGCTCAGTATGGCTTGTTACATGATTTTAATTAATTCTCATCAAACGGTTGATCGATTCAGTGATTTGTAAGCTCAAAATGGCTTGTTACATGATTGTAATTGATTGTCATCAAACGGTTGACTGATTCGGTGATTTGTAAGCTCAGAATGGCTTATTACGTGATTGTAGCTAATTCTCATCAAATGGTGGACTGATTCAGTGATTTATAAGCTCATAATGGCTTGTTACATAATTGTAGTTGATTGTCACTGAACGGTTGATTGATTCAGTGATTTCAAAGCTTAGAATGGCTTGTTACGTGATTGTAATTGGTTCTCGTTGAACAGTTGACCGATTCGATGATTTGTAAACTCTGAATGGCTTGTTACATGATTGTAATTGGTTCTCATCAAACGGTTGACCGATTCAGATATTTGTATCTCAGAATGGCTTGTTACATGATTGTAGCTAATTCTCATCGAACAGTGGACTAATTAGGTGATTTGTGAGTTCATAATGGCTTTTTATGTGATTGTAGCTAATTGTCATTGAACGATTGACCGATTCAGTTATTTGTAAGCTCAAAATGGATAGTTACGCGATTGTAGCTCACTCTCATCGAACGGTTCACCGATTCGATGATTTGTACATTTAGAATGGCTTGTTAGGTGATTTAGCTGATTCTCATCAAACGGTTGACCGAATCAGTATTTTGTAAGCTTAGAATGGTGTTACATGATTGTAGTTGATTCTCATCGAACGGTACGATGATTTCTATGCTTGAATGTCTTGTTACGTGATTGTAATTGATTCTCATCAAACAGTTGACCGATTCGGTGATTTGTAAACTCAAAATGGCTCTTTACGTGATTGTAATTGATTCTCATCGAACAGTTGACTGATTCGGTGATTTGTAAGCGTAGAATGGTTCGTTACTTGATTGTAGCTGATTCTCATTAAATGGTTGACTGATTTTATGATTTGTAAGGTCAAAATGGCTTGTTACTTGATTGTAGTTGATTCTCATCAAACGATTGACCGATTCGGTAATTTATAAGCATAGAATGGCTTGTTACGTGATTATAGCTGATTCTCATCGAACGGTTGACCGATTCAGTGATTTATAAGCTTAGAATGACTTGTTACGTGATTGTAGCTGATTCTCATCGAACGAATGAGCGATTCCATGATTTGTAAGCTCAGAATGGCTTATTACATGATTGTAATTGATTCTCATCAAAAGATTGATAAATTAGGTGATTTATAAGCTCAAAATTGATTGTTACATGATTGTACTTGATTCTGATCGAATGGTTCACCAATTGGGTGATTTGTAAGATCAGAATGGCTTTTTACATGATTGTAGCTGATTCACATCGAATGGTTGACCGAGTTGGTGATTTGTAAGGTCAGAATGGCTTGTTACATGATTGTAATTTATTCTCATCAAACGGTTGACCGATTCAGTGATTTGTAAGCACATAATGGCTTGTTACGTGATTGTAGCTAATTATCACCGAACGGTTAACCGATTCGATGATCTATAAGTTCAGAATAGCTTATTACATGATTGTAGTTGATTATCGTTGAACAATTGATTGATTCTGTGCTTTGTAAGCTCAGAATGGGTTGTTATGTGATTGTAGCTGATTCTCATCGAATGGTTGACAAATTTTGTTATTTGTAAGCTCAGAATGGTTTGTTACATGATTGTAGCTGATTCTCATCGAACGGTCGATCGATTGGGTGATTTGTAAGATCAGAATGCCTTTTTACATGATTGTAGCTAATTCTTATCGAACAATTGACCGAGTCATTGATTTGTAAGGTCAGAATGGCTTGTTATGTGATTGTAATTTATTCTCATCAAACGATTGACCGATTAAGTGATTTGTAAGCACAGAATGGCTTGTTACACGATTGCAATTGATTCTCATCGAACGGTTGACCGATTCGGTGATTTGTAAGCTAACAATGGCTTGTTACATAATTATACCTGATTTTCATTGAACAGTTGACTGATTCGGTGATTTGTAAGCTCATAATGGCTTGTTACGTGATTGTAGCTGATTCTCATTGAATGGTTGACCAATTTGATGATTTGTAAGCTAAGAATGGCTTGTTACGTTATTGTAATTGATTCTCATCAAACGGTTGACCCGGTCGATGATTTGTAATCTCAGAATGGCTTGTTACATGATTGTAATTGTTTCTCATCAAATGGTTCACTAATTCAGTGATTTATAAGCTCAAAATGGCTTGTTACGTGATTGTACTTGATTCTCATCAAACGGTTGACCGATTCAATGATTTCTAAGCTTAGAAAGGCTTGTGACATGGTTGTAGCTATTTCTCATCGAACGGTTGACCGATTCGGTGATTTGTAAGCTCAAAATGACTTATTACATGATTGTAATTTATTCTTATTGAACAGTTGATCGATTCGGTGATTTACAAGCTCAAAATGGCTTGTTACATGATTGTAGATGATTTTCATCAAATGCTTTACCGATTTGGTGATTTGTAAGCTAAAAATGGGTTGTTACATGATTATAGATGAGTCTTGTCGAACGGTTGACCGATTCGGTGATTTGTAAGCTAAAAATAGCTTGTTACGTGATTGTAGCTAATTCTCATCGAATGATTACCAAATCAATGATTTGTAATCTCTTAATAGTTTGTTACATGATTGTAATTGATTCTCATCGAATAATTAATCGATTCGATGATTTGTAAGCTCAGAATGGCTTGTTACGCGATTGTAGCTCATTCTCATCAAATGATTGATTGATTCGGTGATTGGTAAGTTCATAATAGCTTATGACATGATTTTAGTTGATTCTCGTTAAACAGTTGACCGATTCGGTGATTTGTAAGCTCATTGTAGCTGATTATCATCGAATGGTTGACCGATTTGGTGATTTGTAAGCTTGGAATGGCCTATTACGTGATTATAATTGAGTCTCATCGAACAGTTGACCGATTCGATGAGTTGTAAGCTCAAAATTACTTGTTACGTGATTGTAATTGATTCTCATTGAAAGTTTGACTGATTCGATGATTTGTAAGCTCAGAATGGCTTTTTACGTGATTGTAAATTATTCTCATTGAACGGTTGATCGGTTCAGTCATTTGTAAACTTAGAATAGCTTGTTACATTATTTTAATTGACTCTCATTGAACAGTTGACCGATTTGGTCATTTGTAAGCTCAAAATGGCTTGTGACGTGAGTGTAGCTGATTCTCATCGAACGGTTGACCTATTGGGTGAATTGTAAGATCAACATGACTTTTTACATGATCGTAGCTGATTCTAATTGAATGGTTGACCGATTTGGTGATTTGTAAGGTTAGAATGGCTAGTTACGTGATTATAATTGATTCTCATCAAATTGTTGACCGATTCTATGATTTGTAAGTGCAGAATGGTTTGTTACATCATTATAGCTGATTCTCATCGAATAGGTGACCGATTCAGTGATTTGTAAGCTCTAAATGACTTGTTACATGATTGCAATTGATTCTCATCAAATGGTTGACCGATTCGTTGATTTGTAAACTAAGAATAGCTTGTTACGTGATTGTAGTTGATTTTCATCAAACGGTTGACTGAGTCGGTAATTTGTAAGCTCAAAATGGCTTGTTACGTGATTGTAGTTGATTCTCATCAAACGGTTGACACATTCAATGATTGGAAAGCTCATAATGGCTTGTTATGTGATTCGAGCTGATTCTCATCAAACGGTTGACCATTTTGGTGAATTGTAAGCTTAGAATGGCTTGTTACGTGATTGTAATTGATTCTTATCAAACAGTTGACTGATTTGGTGATTTGTAAGCTTAGAATGGCTTGTTACGTGATTGTACCTACCCCTCATCGAATGGTTGACCCATTTGGTAACTTGTAAGCTCAAAATAGCTTGTTACATAATTTTAATTGATTCTCATCAAACAGTTGATTGATTCGTTGATTTGTAAGCTCAAAATGGCTTGTTACATGATTTTAATTGATTGTCTTCAAACAATTGATTGATTCGGTGATTTGTAAGCTCAAAATGGCTTGTTATGTGATTGTAGCTAATTCTCATCTAATGGTGGATTAATTCAGTGATTTATAAGCTTATCATTTGGCTTGTTACGTGAATGTAGTTGATTATCATTGAACGGTTGACCGATTCAGTGATTTGTAAGCTCAGAATGACTAGTTACGTGATTGTAGCTCATTCTCATCGAACGGTTCACCAATTCGCTGATTTGTAAGTTTAGAATGGCTTGTTAGGTGATTGTAGCTGATTTTCATCGAACAGTTGACCGATTCAATTATTTGTAAGCTCAGAATGGCTTGATTTACATGATTCTAGCTGATTCTCATGGAACGGTTGATCGATTCAGTGATTTGTAAGCTCAGAATGGCTTGTCACATGATTGTAGCTGATTTTTATCGAACAGTTGACTGATTCGGTGATCTATAAGCTTAGAATAGCTTTTTACCTGATTGTAATTGATTCTCATCAAACGGTTGACCAATTTGGTGATTTGTAAATTGATAATAGCTTGTTACGTGATTGTAGCTGATTCTCATTGAACGGTTGATCGATTTAGTGATTTGTCAGTTAAGAATGGCTTGTTACGTGATTGTGGTTGATTTTCTTCGAATGGTTGATCGATTTGGTTATTTGTTAGCTTAGAATGGCTTGTTACATTATTGTAGTTGATTCTCACCGAACAGTTGAAGGATTCGGTGATTTGTAAGCTCAGAATGACTTGTTATATGATTGTAGCTGATTCTCATTGAATGGTTGACCTACTTGGTGATTTGTCAGCTTAGAATGTCTTGTTACGTGATTGTAGTAGATTCTCACCGAACGGTTGACCGACTCACTGATTTGTAAGCTTAGAATGGCTTGTTACGTGATTGTAATTGATTCTCACTAAACGGTTGACCAATTCACTTATTTTTTAGCTCAGAATGAATAGTTATGTGATTTTAGCTGATTCTCATTGAACGGTTGACTGATTCAGTGATTTGTAAGCTTAGAATTGCTTGTTACATGATTGTAATTGCTTCTCATCGAATAGTTAACCAATTTGGTGATTTGTAAGCTTAAAATGTCTTGTTACATGATTGTAACTGATTCTCATCAAACAGTTGACCAATTTGGTGATTTGTAAGCTCAGAATGGCTTGTTACATGATTGTAGTTAATTCACATTGTTACATGGTTGACCAATTCGGTGATTTGCAAGCTCAGAATGGCTTGTTATTTGATTATAGCTGAATCTCATCGTACGGTTGACTGATTCAATGATTTGTAAGCTCAAAATAGCTTGTGACGTGATTGCAATTGATTCTCATCATACGGTCAACCGATTCGATGATTTGTAAGCTCAAAATGGCTTGTTATGTGATTGTTGCTTATTCTGATCGAACGGTTGACCGATTTGGTGATTTGTAAACTCAGAATGGCTTGTTACATGATTGTAATTGATTCTCATAGAACGGTTGACCGATTCGATGATTTGTAAGCTTAGAATGGCTTGTTACGTGACTGCAGCTGATTCTCATCGAACGGTTGACCAATTCAGTGATTTGTAAGCTAAGCATGGATTGTTACGTGATTGTAATTGATTCTCATCGAACGGTTGTCCGATTCGGTGATTTGTAAACTCAGAATGACATATTAAGTGTTGTAATTGATTCTCATCGAATGGCTCACTGATTCGGTGATTTGTAATCTAAAAATGACTTGTTACATGATTGTAGCTGATTCTCATCAAACGGTTTACTGATTCAGTGATTTTTAAGCTCAAAATGGCTTGTTAGGTGATTGTAATTTATTCTCACCAAATGTTTGACTGATTCATTTATTTGTAAGGTCAGAATGGCTTGTTATGTGATTGTAATTTATTCTCATCCAACGGTTGACCGATTCGATGATTTGTAAGCTCAGAATGGCTTTTTAGGTGATTATAGTTGATTGACATCAAACGGTTGACCAATTCGGTGATATGTAAGCTTAAAATAGCTTGTTACGTGATTGTAATTGATTCTCATCGAACGGTTGATCGATTCAGTGATTTGTAAGGTCAGAATGGCTTGTTACATGATTGTAGCTGATTCTCATCAAACGGTTGATCAAATCAATGATTTGTGATCTCAGAATGCCATAATACGTGATTTTAACTAATTCTCATCAAACGCTTGACCGATTCAATGATTTATAAACTTAGAATGGCTTGTTACGTGTGTAGCTGATTCTCATTGAACGGTTGACCGATTCGATGATTTGTAAGCTAAGAATGGCTTGTTACATGATTGTAACTGATTCCCATCCAACGGTTGACCAATTCAATTATTTGTAAGCTTGGAATTGCTTTTTACATGATTGTAACTAAATTCTTATCGAACAGTTGACCAATTCCATAATTTGTAAGCTCAGAATGGCTTATTTACATGATTGTAGCTGATTCTCATCGAACGGTTTACCTATTCGGTGATTTGTAAGCTCAGAATGGCTTGTGATGTTATTATAGCTTATTCTCATCCAACAGTTGACCGAATGGGTGATTTGTAGGCTCATAATGGCTTGTTACATGATTGTAATTGATTCTCAATGAGCGGTTGACGAATTTGGTGATTTGTAAGCTTAGAATGGCTTGTTACGTGATTGTAAGTGATTCTCATCGAACTGTTTACCAATACATTGATTTGTAAGCTGAGAATGACTTTTTATGTCATTGTAGTTAATTCTCATCGAACGATTGACTGATTCTGTGATTTTTAACCTCAAAATGGCTTGTTACGTGATTATAATTGTTTCTTATTAAATGGTTGACCGATTTGGTGATTTGTAAGCGCAGAATGGCTTGTTATGTGATTGTAGCTGATTCTCATCAAATGGTTGACCGATTCGGTGAATTGTAAGCTCAGAATGGCTTGTTACGTGATTGCACCTGATTCTCATCAAATTGTTGACCGATTCGATGATTTCTAAGTTCAAAATGGCTTGTTACATGATTGTAGCTAATTCTAATCAAACAGTGGACTGATTCTATGATTTGTAAGCTCGAAATGGCTTGTTACGTGATTGTAGCTGATTCTCATCGAAATGACTTGTTATGTGATTGTAGCTGGTTTTAGCTTAGAATGGCTTTTTACGTGATTATAATTGATTTTCATCAAACAGTCGACCGATTCAATCATTTGTAAGCTTGGAATGACTTGTTACGTGATTATAGTTGATTCTCGTCGAATGGTTGACCGATTCAGGGATTTGTAAGCTCAAAATGGCTTGTTACCTGATTATAGCTGGTTCTCATCTAATGGTTGATCGATCCAGTGATTTGTAAGCTCAGAAAGGCTTGTTACATGATTGTAGCTGATTCTCATCGAACAGTTGATTGATTCGGTGATTTGTAAGCTCGGAATGCCTTGTTACGTGATTGTAGCTGATTTTCATCGAACGGTTGACTGATTCAGTCATTTGTAACCTCGAAATGTCTTTTTACGTGATAGTAGCTAATTCTAGTGAAACGGTTGACCGATTCAGTTATTTGTAAGCTCAGAATGACTTTTTACGTGATAGTAGTTGATTCTCATCGAATGGTTGACCGATTCAGTGATTTGTAAGCACATAATGGCATATTACGTGATTGTAGCTGATTCTCATTGAACAGTTAACCAATTCAGTGATTTTTAAGCTCAAAATGGCTTGTTACATGTTTGTAGCTGATTCTCATCAAACGGTCAACCAATTCATTGATTTGTAAGCTTAGAATGGCTTTTTACATGATTGTAGCCAATTCTTATCGAACGGTTGACCAATTCGGTAATATGTAAGTTTAGAATGGCTTGTTACGTGATTGTAGCTGATTCTAATCAAATGGTTGATCGATTCGGTGACTTATAAGCTTCGAATGGCTTGTTACGTGATTGTAGCTGATTCTCATCGAACAGTTGACCGATTCGGTGATTTGTAAGCTCAGAATGGCTTATTACATTATTGTAGCTAATTCTCATTAAACGGGTCACCGATTCGGTGATTTATAAGCTTAAAATGGCTTGTTACATTATTGTAGCTGATTCTCATCGAACGGTTGCCAATTCGATGATTTATATGCTCAGAATGGCTTGTTATGTTATTATATCTTATTCTATCCAACGGTTGACTGATTGAGTGATTTGTAAGCTCAGAATGTGGTGTTACGTGATTGTTGCTGATTCTCATCGAATGGTTGACAAATTCGGTGATTTGTAAGCTCAGAATGGCCTTTTACGTGATTGCAGCTGATTCTCATCGAACAGTTAACCAATTCATTGATTTGTAAGCTCAAAATAGCTTCTAACATGATTCTAGCTGATTCTAATCGCACGATTGACTGATTCCATGATTTGTAAGCTCAAAATGGCTTGTGACGTCAGTGTAGCTGATTCGAATCAAACAGTTGACCTATTCGGTGATTTGTAAGCTCATAGTAGCTTGTTATGTGATTGTAGCTGATTCTTATCGAACGGTTCACCGATTCGGTGATTTGTAAGCTTAGAATGGCTTGTTACGTTATTGTAGCTAATTCTTATCAAATTATTGACCGATTTGGTGATTTGTATGCTCATAATGGCTTGTTAGGTGATTGTAGCTGATTCTCATTGAACGGTTGATTGATTCAGTGATTTGTAAGCTCAAAATGGCTTTTTACGTGATTGTAGCTGATTCTCATCGAATAGTTGACCGATTTGGTGATTTCTAAACTTAGAATGACTTGTTACATGATTGTAGTTGATTCTCATTGAATGGTTGACCAATTCGGTGATTTGTCAGCTCAGAATGGCTTGTTACATCATTGTTGTTGATTCTCATCGAACAATTGACCAATTCAGTGATTTTTAAGCTCAGAATGACTTTCTATATGATTGTAGCTAATTCTCATCGAACGGTTGATCGATTCAGTGATTTGTAAGCCTAGAATGGCTTGTTACGTGATTTTCTCTAATTCTCATCGAACGGTTGACGGATTTGGTGATTTGTAACCTCAGAATGGCTTGTTACATAATTGTAGTTGATTCTCATTAATTAGTTGATTGATTTGGTGATTTGTAAGCTTAGAATGGCTTGTTGCATGATTGTAGCTGAGTCTCATTGAACGGTCGACCAATTCGGTGATTTTTAAGCTCAAAATGGCTTTTTACATATTGTAGCTAATTCTCAGTAAACGGTTGATCGATTTGGCGATTGTAAGCCGAGAATGGCTTGTTACCTAATTGTAGCTGATTCTCATCGAATGGTTGACCGATTCGGTGTTTTGTGACCCCAAAATGGCTTGTTAGGTGATTGTAGCAGATTCTCATGAAGCAGTTGATCGGTTCAATGATTTGTAAGCTCAGAATGGCTTGTTACGTGATTGTAGCTGATTCTCACTGAACGGTTGACCGATTCGATTATTTGTAAGCTCGGAATAGCTTGTTACATGATTGTAATTGATTCTCATCGAACTGTTGACCAATTCAATGATTTATAAGCTCGGAATGGCTTGTTACATGATTTTAGCTGATTCTCATCGAATGGTTGACCGATTCGGTGATTTGTAAGCTCAAGATGCCTTGTTACATGATTGTAGCTAATTCTCATTGAGTGGTTGACCGATTGGATGAATTGTAAGCTTAGAATGGCTTGTGACTTGATAGTAGCTGATTCACTTTGAATGGTTCACCAATTCGGTCATATGTAAGCTCATAATGGCATGTTACATGATTGTAGCTAATTCTCAGTGAACGGTGGACCGATTTAGTGATTTCTAACCTCAGAATGTCTTCTTACGTCATTGTAGCTGATTCTCATTGAACGGTTGACCAATTCGGTAATTGATAAGCTCAGAATGGCTTGTTATGAGATTGTAGATGATTCTCATTGAACAGTTGAGTGATTCGGTGATTTATAATCTTAGAATGCCTTGTTACATGATTGTACCTGATTCTGATAAAACAGTTGACCGATTCGGGTATTTGTAAGCTCAGAATGGCTTGTTACATGATTGTAGCTGATTATGATCGAACGGTTGATCGATTCAGTGATTTGTAAGCTCAGAATGACTTGTTACTTGATTGTCATCAAATAATTAACCGATTCGGTGATTTGTAAGATTAGAATGGCTTGTTACGTGATTGTAGCTGATTCTCATCGAACAGTTGATCGATTCGGTGATTTGTAAGCTTAGAATGGCTTGTTACGTGATTATAATTGATTCTCATCAAATGGTTGACTGATTCGATGGTTTGTAAGCTCAAAATGGCTTGTTACATGATTGTAGCTGATTCTCATCAAATGGTTGACTGATTTGGTGATTTGTAATCTTAGAATGGCTTATTACATGATTGCACCTGATTCTCATCGAATGGTTGACTGATTCAATGATTTCTATGTTCAGAATGCCTTGTTACATGATTGCAGCTAATTCTCATCGAACAGTTCACCGATTCGATGATTTGTAAGCTCATAATGGCTTGTTACATTATTGTAGCTGATTCTCATTGAACGGTGGACTGATTCGATGATTTGTAAGCTAAGAATGGCTTTTTACATGATTGTAGCTAATTCTCATCGAACGGTTGACCAATTCGGTGATTTATATGCCCAAAATGGCTTGTTGCATCATTGTAGCTAATTATCATCGAACGGTTGACTGATTCTCATCGAATGGTTGATCAATTCTATGATTTCTAAGCTCAAAATGACTTGTTACATGATTGTAGCTGATTCTCATCGAATGGTTGATCGATTTAGTGATTTGGAAGCTCAGAATGGCTTGTTACATGATTGTAGCTAATTCTCATCAAACGGTTGACTGATTCAATGATTTCTAAGCTCAGAATGGCTTGCTACATGCTTGTAGTTCATTCTCATCGAACTGTTGACTAATTCAGTGATTTGTAAGCTCATAATGGCTTATTACATGATGGTAGTTGATTCTCATTCAATGGTGGACCAATTCGGTGATTTGTAAGCTAACAATGGCTTTTTACGTGATTGTGGTTGTTTCTCATCCAACAGTTGAACGATTCATTGATTTGTAAGCTCAGAATGGCTTGTTACGTGCTTGTAACTAATTCTCATCAAACGGTTCACTGAGTCAATGATTTGTAAGCTCATAATGGCTTGTTACATGATTGTAGCTGATTCTCATCGAACGGTGGATAGATTCATTGATTTGAAAGCTAAGAATGGCTTTTTACGTGATTATAGCTGTTTCTCATCCAACGATTGACCGATTCATTGATTTGTAAGCTCAGAATGACTTGTTACGTGCTTGTAACTAATTCTGATCGAATGGTTCACTGAGTCAGTGATTTGTAAGCTCATAATGGCTTGTTACATGATTGTCGCTGATTCTCATCGAATGGTTGACCGATTCAGTGATTTCTAAGCTCATAATGGCTTTTACATGATTGTAGGTGATTCTCATTGAATAGTTGACCGATTCCATAATTTATCAGTTTAGAATAGCTTGTTACATGATTGTAGCTGATTCTCATCTAACGGTTTATCAATTCAGTGATTTGTAAGCTCAGAATGGCATGTTACGTGATTGTAGTTGATTCTCATCTAACGGTTGACCAATTGGGTGATTTGTAAGCTCAGAATAACTTGTTAGATGATTATAATTGATTCTCATCAAATGGTTAACCTTTTCATTTATATGTAAGCTCAGAATGGCTCGTTACATTATTGTAGTTGATTCTCATAAAATGGTTGACCGATTCGGTGATTTGTAAGCTAAAAATGGTTTGTTATGTGACTATAGCCGATTCTCATCAAACGGTTGACCGATTCAGTGATTTGTAAACTTAAAATGACTTTTTTACGTGATTGGAGCTGATTTTCATCAAACGGTTGAATGATTCATTGATTTGTAAGGTCAGAACGGCTTTTTACGTTAGTGTAGCTGATTCTCATCGAACAATGGAGGGATTCAGTGATTTCTAAGGTAATAATGACTTTTTACATGTTTGTAGCTGATTATCATCCAATGGTTGACTGATTCAGTGAGTTGTTGGCTCGAAATGGCTTGTTACATGATTGTAGCTGATTCTCATCTCACGGTTGATCGATTCTTTGATTTGTAAGCTTCGGATGGCTTTTTAGGTTGGTAGTAGTTGATTATCATCGAACGGTTGATCGATTCAATGATTTGTAAGCTCAGAATGACTTGTTACATGATTGTAGCTTATTCTCATCGAACCATTGACTGATTCGATGATTTGTAAGGTCAGTTTACATGATTGTAGGTAATTTTGATCGAAAAGTTGCCGATTCGGTAATTTGTAAACTCAAAATACCTTGTTACATGATTATAATTGATTCTCATCAAACAGTTGACCGATTTGGTGATTTGTAAGCTCAGAATGGCTTGTTACGTGATTATAGCTGATTTTGATCTACCAATTTCTCAATTTGATGATTTGTAAGCTCATAGTGGCTTGTTATGTGATTATTGTTGATTCTCATTGAACAGTTGACCAATTCGGTGATTTGTAAGCTCAGAATGCCTTGTTACGTGATTGTAGCTAATTCTCATTAAATAGTTAACTGATTCGATGATTTGTAAGCTCAGAATGACTTTCTACGTTAGTGTAGCTAATTTTCATCAAACGGTTCCCCAATTCATTGATTTGTATGCTCAGAATGGCTTGTTACATGATTATAGGTGATTCTCATTTAACAGTTGACCGATTCAATGATTTGGAAGCTCAGAATGACTTTTTACATGATTATAGCTAAGTCTCATCGAATGGTTGACAGATTCGATGATTTGTAAGCTTAGAAAGGCTTGTTCCATCTTTGTAACTGATCTCATCGAATGGTTGACCGATTCATAGATTTGTAAGCTCAGAATGGCTTGTTATGTGATTGTAGCTGATTTTGATCAAAAGGTTGACTGATTCGGTGATCTGTAAGTTGAGAATGGCTTGTTATGTGATTGTAGCTTATTCTCAATGAACTATTGACCGAAAGGGTGATTTGTAAGCTTAGAATGGCTTGTTACGTGACTGTAGTTGATTCTCATCTAACAGTTGACCGATTTGATGGTTTGTAAGCTCAAATTGGCTTGTTACGTGATTGTAGTTGATTCTCATCGAATAGTTAACCGATTCAGTGATTTGTAACCTCAGAATGGTTTGTTACGTGATTGTAGCCGATGCTCATTAAATAGTTGACTGATTAAGAGATTTCTTAGCTTAGCATGGCTTGGTACATGATTTTAGGTGATTCTCAATGAACGATTGACCGATTCAGTGATTTGTAAGCTGATAATGACTTGTTACATGATTGTTACTGATTCTCATCGAACGACTCACCAATTCGATGATTTGTAAGCCCAGAATGGCTTGTTACATGATTGTAGCTTATTCTCATCAAACAGTTGACCAATTTAGTTATTTGTAAGCTCATAATGGCTTGTTATGTGATTGTAATTGATTCTCATCGAACAATTGACCTTTTCAGTGATTTCTAAGCTCAAAATGGCTTGTGACGTGATTGTAGTTGATTCTTATTGAATAGTTGACCGATTCGGTGATTACTAAGCTCAGAATAGCTTGTTACCTTATAACTGATTCTCATTGAACGGTTGATCAATTCATTGATTTGTAAGCTCAAAATAGCTTACAAATTGATTCTAGCTGATTGTCATCAAACAGTTGACTCATTCGGTGATTTGTAAGCTCAGAATAGCTTGTTACGTGATTGTAGCTAATTCTCATCAAATGGTTGACTAATTCGGTGGTTTGTAAGCTCAGAATAGTTTGTTACATGATTGTAGCTGATTCTCATGTAACGTTTGAGCGATTTAGTGATTTCTAAGCTCAGAATGGCTTGTTACATGATTGTAGCTAAGTCTCATCGAATGCTTGACTGATTCGATGATTTGTAAGCTCAAAATGTGTTGTTAGGTGATAGTAGTTGATTCTCATCAAACGGTTGATTGATTTGGTGATTTGTAAGCTCAGAATGGGTTGTTATATGATTGTAGCTAATTCTCATTGAATGGTTGACCAATTCAATAATTTGTAAGCTCAGAATAGTTGTTGCATGATTATAGCTGATTCTCATCAAACGGTTGACCGATTCGGTGATTTGTAAGCTCCGAATGGCTTTTTACATGATTATAGTTGATTCTAATCAAACGGTTGACTGATTCAGTGATTTGTAAGCCCAAAATGGCTTGTTACGTGATTGTAGCTGATTCTCATCGAACGGTTGATTGATTCGGTGATTTCTAAGTTTAGAATGGCTTCTTACATGATTGTAGCTCATTCTCATCGAATGGTTGACCGATTGGATGATTTCTAAGCTCAAAAAGACTTGTTACGTGATTGTAGTTTATTCTCATCGAATAATGGATCGATTTGGTGATTTGTAAGCTCAAAATGGCTTGTGACATGATTGTAATTGATTTTCATTGAACAGTTGATAAATTTGGTGATTTGTAAGCTTAGGATGGCTTGTTACATGATTGTAGTTGATTCTCATCAGACGATTTACCGATTCGATGATTTGTAAGCTCAGAATGGCTTGTTACGTGATTGTAGCTGATTCTCATGAAAGGGTTAACCGATTCGGTGATTTGTAAGCTCACAATGGTTTGTTATGTGATTGTAGCTGAGTCTCATTGAACGGTTGACCGATTCGGTGATTTGTTTTCTTAAAAAGGCTTGTTATGTCATTGTAGCTGATTCTCATTGAACGGTTGACCGATTCGGTGATTTCTAAGCTCAAAAGGGTTTGTTACGTGATTGTAGCTTATTCTAATCGAACAGTTGACCAATTCGGTGATTTGTTAGCTCAGAATGGCTTGTTACGTGATTATAGCTGATTCTCATCGAACGGTTGGCCGATTCAATGATTTCTATGCTTAGAATGGCTTGTTACGTGATTGTAGTTGATTCTCATCAAACAGTTGACCGATTCAATAATTTGTAAGCTCAGAATGGCTTGTTACATGATTGTAGCTGATTCTCATTGAACAGTTGACCGATTCGGTGATTTGGAAGGTTCGAATGGCTTGTTTCATGATTGTAGCTGATTCTCATTGAACGGTTGACTGATTCAGTGATTTGTAAGTTCAGAATGGCTTTTTATGTAATTGTAGCTGATTCTCATCAAACAGTTGACCGATTCGATGATTTGTAAGCTCAAAATGGCTTGTTACGTGATTATAGCTATTTTTTGTTAAAACGGTTGATCGATTTGGTGATTTGTAATCTCATAATGGCTTTTTACGTGATTGGAGCTGATTCTCTTTGAACAGTTCATTGATTCACTGATATGCAAGCTCAAAATAGCTTGTTACATGATTTTATCTGATTCTCATCGAACAATGGACTAATTCAGTGATTTATAAGCTTAGTATGACTTTTTACGTGTTTATAGCTGATCCTCATCCAATGGTTGACCGATTAAGTGATTTGCAAGCTTAGAATGGCTTGTTACGTCAATATAGTTGATTCTCATCCAACGTTTAATTGATTCAGTGATTTGTAAGCTGAGAATGATCTGTTACATGATTATAGCTCATTCTCATCCAACAGTTGACTGATTCGATGATTTGTAAGCTC
This sequence comes from Chamaecyparis obtusa, assembly GCA_027943335.1. NCBI lineage: Eukaryota > Viridiplantae > Streptophyta > Pinopsida > Cupressales > Cupressaceae > Chamaecyparis > Chamaecyparis obtusa. The sequence continues at coordinate 1,565,528 of BSBK01002074.1, forward strand.
ACTATGGCTTGTTACACGCTTGTAGCTGATTCTCATTGAACGGTTGACCAATTCAATGATTTGTAAGCTTAGAATGGCTTGTTACATTATTGTAGTTGATTCTGATCGAACGGTTGACCAATTCGGTGACTTGTAAGCTTAGAATAGCTTATTACGTGATTGTAATTATTTTTCATTGAATGGTTGACCGATTCATTGATTTGTAAGCTCAAAATAGCTTGTTACATGATTGTAGTTGATTCTCATCAAATTATTGATTGATTCGGTGATTTGTAAGATCAGAATAGCTTGTTATATGATTGTAGTTGATTCTCATCAAATGGTTGATCGATTTGGTGATTTGTATGCTAAGAATAGCTTGTTATGTGATTGTAGCTGATTCTAATCGAACGGTTCTCTGATTCAGTGATTTGTATGCTCAGAATGGCTTGTTACGTGATTATAGCTGATTCTCATTCTAAGCTTACAAATTACTAAATCAGTCAACCGTTCGATGAAAATTAGCTACAATCACGTAACAAGCCATTCTGACCTTACAAATCACTAAATTGGTTAAACATTCGATGAGAACCAGCTAAAATCATGTAACAAGTTATTCTAAGTTTACAAATCATTGAATCGGTCAATCATTCGATGAGAATCAACTAAAATCATGTAACAAGCCATTTTGAGATTACAAATCACCAAATCGGTCAACTGTTCGATGAGAATCAGCTACAAGCACATGACAAGTCATTCTGAGCTTATAAATCATCGAATCGGTCAATCGTTCCATGAGAATCAATTACAATCGCATAACAAGCCATTCTTAGCTTACAAATCACCGAATCGGTCAACCTTTCGATGAAAATCAATTACAATCACGTAACAAGCTATTCTAAGCCTACAAATCACCGAATCGGTCTACCGTTTGATGAGAATCAACTACAATCATGTAACAAGCCATTTTGTGTTTATAAATCACTGAATCTATCAACCATTTGATGCAATGAGCTACAATCATTTAACAAGCCATTCTGAGCTTAAAAATCCTTGAATCGGTCAACCGTTCAATGAGAATCAATTACAATCATGTAAAAAGCCATTCTCAGCTTATCACCCAATCAATGAACCATTTGATGAGAATCAACTAGAATCACATAACAAACCATTCTGAGCTTACAAATCACTGAATCGGTGAACCGTTCGATGAGAATCAGCTGCAATCACATAACAAGCCATCATGGAATCAGTCATCCGTTTGATGAGAATCAATTATAATCATGTAACAAGCCATTCTAAGCTTACAAATCACTGAATCGGTGAACCATTCGATGAGAATCAATTACAATAATGTAAGAAGCCATTCTGAGCTTACAAATGACCGAACCAATCAACTATTCTATGAGAATCAATTACAATCATGTAACAAGCTATTATGAGGTTACAAATCACTGAATCGGTCAACGATTCGATAAGAATCAATTGCAATCACGTAACAAGCCATTTTGAGCTTGCAAATCACCGAATCGATCAACCATTTGATGAGAATAGGCTACAATCAAGTAAAAAGCCATTATGTGGTTACAAATCCCTTCACACAAAACCCCCTACTATTTTAAGAGCCCTACAATTCTATTATTCGCAAAGGCAGTTGCTCACCCTATTATTATATTATGAATGTTATGTATAAAATTGAGATTGAAAGGCCATAGAAATTATAGGCCCTCATCTGAATGCCCTACTATTCTAAAGGGAAGGTGAGGTTAGCGATATACCTCAGTTCCTTTGGTAAGGTTAGCCCACTAAGAAATAGAGTTGTTCCCCTCTGAACTCAGCTCTATTGTCAACCAACTTGAATTGCATCTATACGTAACATGGGTACCCAACCTAAAGCAGTCAACTGATTGATGAGAATCAACTACAATCACGTAACAAGCCATTTTGAGCTTACAAATCATTGAATTGGTTAATCATTTGATGAGAATCAATTACAATCAGGTAACAAGACATTCTGAGCTTATAAATCACTAAATCGGTCAACCGTTTGATGAGAATCAAATACAATCACGCAACAATCCATTCTAAGCTTACAAATCACTGAATCGGTAAACCGTTTGATGAAAATCAAATACAATCATGTAACAAGCCATTTTGAGCTTAAAAATCATCGAATTGGTTAAATGTTTGATGAGAATCAATTATAGTCACGTAACAAGCCTTATGAGCTTACAAATCACTGAATCAGTCAACCGTTCGATGAGAATCAACTAAAATCACGTAACAAGCTATTCTTAGCTTAAAAATCACCGAATCAGTCAACCATTCAATGAGAATAAGCTACAATCACGTAACACACCATTCTGGGCTTACAAATAACTAAATCGGTCAACTGTTTGATGAGAATAAAATACAATCTCGTAACAAGCCATTCTAAGATTACAAATCACTGAATCAGTCAACCGCTCAATAAGAATCAACTAAAATCATGTAACAAGATATTCTTAGCTTAAAAATCACCGAATTGATCAACCGTTTGATGAGAATAAGCTACAATCATGTAACACACCATTCTGAGCTTACAAATAACTGAATCGATCAACCGTTCGATGAGAATCAGCTACAATCACGTATCAAGCCATTATGAGCTTACAAATCATGGAATCGATCAACTATTTGATGAGAATAGCTACAATCATGTAACAATCCATTTTGAACTTACAAATCACCGAATCGGTGAACCATTCGATGAGAATCAGCTACAATCACCTAACAAGCTATTCTGAGCTTACAAACCACCAAATCTATCTACCATTTGATGAGAATCAATTACAATCATGTAACAAGCTTTTATGAGCTTACAAATCACTGAACCAATCAACTATATTATGAGAATTAATTACAATCTCTTAACAAGCCATTATGAGCTTACAAATCACCAAATTGGTCAACCATTCGATGAGAATCAATTACAATCACGGAACAAGTCATTCTAAGCTGACAAATCATCGAACCAATTAACCGTTCTATGAGAATCAATTACAATCACCTAACAAGCCATTATGAGCTTACAAATCACCAAATCGATCAACCGTCTGATAAGAATCAATTACAATCACATAACAATCTATTCTGAGCTTACAAATCACCGTATCCATCAACTATTCGATGAGAATCAACTATAATCACGTAACAAGACATTCTGAGTTTACAAATAACTGAATCGGTCAACCGTTCGATGAGAATCAATTACAATCACATAACAATCCATTCTGAGCTTACAAATCATTGTATCAGTCAACTGTTTGATAAGAATCAACTACAATCACGTAAGAAGGCATTCTGAGCTTCCAAATATCGAATCAGTCAACCGTTCGATTAGAGTCAGCTCTAATCACGTAACAAGTCATTCTGAGCTTACAAATCATAGTATCGGTCAACCGTTCGATGAGACTAAATTACAATCTTGTAACAAGCCATTCTAAGATTACAAATCACCGAATTGGTCAACCGTTCGATGAGAAATAGCTAAAATCACATAACAAACCATTATGAGCTTTCAATCACGTAACAAGCCATTCTGAGCTTACAAATCACCGAATCGATCAATCGTCTGATGAGAATCAATTACAATCACGTAACAAGACATTCTGAGCTTACAAATCACCCTATCGATCAAACATTTGATGAGAATCAGCTACAATCACGTAACAAGCCATTATGAGCTTACAAATCCCTGAAGCGGTCAGCCGTTCGATGAGAATGAACTGAAATCATGTAACAAGCCATTCTAAACTTACAAATCACTGAATCGGTCAACTGTTCGATGAGAATCAATTACAATTAGGTAAGAAGACATTGTGAGCTTACAAATCATCGAATCGGTCAACCGTTCGATGAGAAAAAGCTACAATCATGTAACAAGCTATTTTGAGCTTACAAATCATGGAATCGATAAACTGTAAGATGAGAATCAGCTACAATCACGTAACAAGCCATTCTGAGCTTAAAAAACACCGAATCAGTCAACTGTTCGATGAGAATCAATTCCAAAAATGTAACAAGCCATTTTGAGCTTCCAAATCATTGAATCGGTGAATTATCCATCAAAATCAGCTACAATCACCTAACAAGCCATTCTGAGCTTACAAATTAACAAATCGGTCAAATGTTCGATGAGAATTAGCTATAATTATGTAACAAGCTATTCTAAGCTTACCAATCACTAAATTGGTCAACTATTTGATGAAAATTAGCTACAATCATGTAACAAGCTATTCTGAGCTTACAAATCATCGAATTTGTCAACCGTTCAATGAGAATCATCTAAAATTATGTAACAAGCTATTCTAAGATTACAAATCACCAAATTGGTCAACCGGTCGATGAGAATTAGCTAAAAGCACGTAACAAACCATTCTAAACTTAGAAATCATCAAATCGGTCAACCGTTCCATTGGAATCAATTAGAATCACGTAACTAGCCATTCTTAGTTTACAAATCACCGAATCGGTCAACCTTTCGATGAGAATCAATTACAATCACGTAACAAGCCATTCTGAGCATACAAATCACCAAATCGGTCTACCATTCGATGAGAATCAGCTACAATCATATAACAAGCCATTATGAGTTTATAAATCACTGAATCTGTCAACCATTTGATGAGAATGAGCTACAATCACGTAACAAGCCATTTTGAGCTTAAAAATCTCTGAATCGGTCAACCATTCGATGAGAATCAATTACAATCATGTAAGAAGCCATTCTCAGCTTACAAATCACCAAATCGATGAACCGTTCAATGAAAATCAACCACAATCATGTAGCAAGTCATTATGAGCTTACAAATCATTGAATCAGTCAACTATTCGATGACAATCAATTACAATCATGTAACAAGCCATTCTGAGCTTACAAATTATGGAATCGGTCAACCATTTGATGAGAATCAATTATAATCATGTAACAAGCCATTCTAAGCTTACAAATCACCGAATCAGTCAAATGTTCGATGAGAATCAACTAAAATCATGTAACAAGTCAGTCTGAGGTTGCAGATCATCGACTCGATCATGCGTTCGATGAGAATCAGATATAGGCGTGTAACACACTTTTTAGAGGTTGTAGATCACAGAATTGGTGAACTATTTGATGACAATCAGCTAAAACCATGTAATAAGCCATTCTGAGCTTACAAATCACCGAATCTATCAACCATTCGATGAGAATCAACTATGATCACAAAAAAAATTCTTCTGAGGTTTTAGATCACCAAATCGGTCAACCGTTCGATGGCAATAAGCTAAAATCACATAACAAGTTGTTCTGAGGTTGTAATTCCCCGCATCAGTCAACTGTTCGATGAGAATGAGCTACAATCACGTAACAAGCCATTCTAAGCTTACAAATAATAGAATCGATCAACTATTCGATGAGAATAAAATACAATCTCGTAACTAGCCATTCTAAGATTACAAATCACCGAATCGGTCAACTATTGATTAGAGTCAGCTACAATCAGCTAACAAGCCATTCCAAGCTTACAAATCACTGAATCGGTCAACCGTTCAATGAGAATTAGCTACAATCATGTAGCAAGCTATTCTGAGCATACAAATCACTGAATTGGTCAAGTTTTTGATGAGAATCAGTTACAATCATGTAACAAGTCATCCTGAGCTTACAAATCATCGAATCGATCAACCGTTCAATGAGAATTAGCTACAATCATGTAACAAGCCATTTTGAGCTTACAAATCACGAATCGATCAACCGTTTGATGAAAGTCAATTAAAATCATGTAACAAGCCATTCTGACCTTAAAAATCATCAAATCGGTCAAACATTCGATGAGAACCAGCTAAAATCACGTAAGAAGCCATTATGAGCTTACAAATCACCGAATCCGTCAATCATTCGATGAGAATCAGCTAAAATCATGTAACAAGCCATTCTGAGATTACAAATCACCAATTTGGTCAACCGTTTGATGAGAATTAGCTACAAGCACATAACAAGACATTATGAGCTTAGAAATCATCAAATCGGTCAACCGTTCCATGAGAATCAATTACAATTGCATAACAAGCCATTCTTAGCTTACAAATCACCGAATCGGTCAACCTTTCGATGAGAATCAATTACAATCATGTAACAAGTCATTCTGAGCTTACAAATCACCGAATCGGTCTACCATTCGATGAGGATCAGCTACAATCATGTAACAGGCCATTATGAGTTTATAAATCACTGAATCTGTCAACCGTTTGATGAGAATGAGCTACAATCACGTAACAAGCCATTCTGAGCTTAAAAATCTCTGAATCGGTCAACCATTCGATGAGAATCAATTACAATCACATAAAAAGCCATTCTCAGCTTACAAATCACTGAATCGATGAACCCTTTGATGAGAATCAGCTAGAATCACATAACAAGCCATTCTAAGCTTACAAATCATTGAATCGGTGACCCGTTCGATGAGCATCAGCTGCAATCACGTAACAAGCCATTATGAGCTTACAAATCACCAAATTGGTGAACCATTTGATGAGAATCAGCAACAATAATGTAACAAGCCATTCTGAGCTTACAAATCACTAAATCGGTCAACTGTTTGATGACAATCAATTACAATCACGTAACAAGCCATTGTAAGCTTACAAATCATGGAATCGGTCAATCATTTGATGAGAATCAATTATAATCATGTAACAAGCCATTCTGAGCTTACAAATCACCAAATCGGTCATCCATTCGATGAGAATCAATTAAAATAATGTAAGAAGTCATTCTAAGCTTACAAATGACTGAACCAGTCAACCGTTCTATGAGAATCAATTACAATCACGTAACAAGCCATTCTGAGCTTACAAATCACTAAATCGGTCAACGATTTGATGAGAATCAATTGCAATCATGTAACAAGCCATTGTGAGCTTACAAATCACCGAATCAGTCAACTATTCGATGAGAATAGGCTACAATCACGTAACAGGCCATTCTGAGCTTAAAAATCCCTGAAGCAGTCAACTGATCGATGAGAATCAACTACAATAACGTAACAAGCCATTTTGAGCTTACAAATCATTGAATTCTTCAACCGTTTAATGAGAATCAATTACAATCAGGTAACAAGACATTCTGAGCTTATAAATCACCAAATCGGTCAACCGTTCGATGAGAATCAACTACAATCATCCAACAAGCCATTCTGAGCTTACAATCACTGAATCGGTAAACCGTTTGATGAGAATCAAATACAATCACATAACAAGCCATTCTGAGCTTAAAAATCACCGAATCGATCAAATGTTCGATGATAATCAATTACAATCATGTAACAAGCCATTCTGATGTTACAAATCACTGAATCGGTCAACCATTCGATGAGAATCAACTAAAATCACGTAGCAAGCTATTCTTAGCTTAAATATCACCGAATCAGTCAACCATTCGATTAGAATAAGCTACAATCACGTAACACACCATTCTGAGCTTACAAATAACCGAATCGGTGAACCGTTCGATGAGAATTAGCTACAATCACGTATCAAGGCATTTTGAGCTTACAAATCATGGAATCGGTCAACTATTCGATGAGAATAGCTACAATCATGTAACAATCCATTTTGAACTTACAAATCTCCGAATCGGTGAACTGTTCGATGAGAATCAGCTACAATCACCTAAGCTTACAAATCACCGAATCTGTCTACCGTTTGATGAGAATCAATTACAATCATGTAACAAGCCATTCTGAGCTTACAAATCACTGAACTAGTCAACCGTTTTATGAGAATTAATTACAATCTCTTAACAAGCCATTATGAGCTTACAAATCACTGAATCGGTCAACTATTTGATGAGAATCAATTACAATCATGAAACAAGTCATTCTAAGCTTACAAATCATCAAACCAATTAACCGTTCTATGAGAATTAATTACAATCACCTAACAAGCCATTTTGAGCTTACAAATCACCGAATCGATCAACTGTCTGATGAGAATCATTTACAATCACATAACAATCTATTCTAAGCTTACAAATCACCGTATCTGCCATCTGTTCGATGAGAATCAACTACAATCATGTAACAAGTCATTCTGAGCTTACAAATAATTGAATCGATCAACCGTTCGATGTGAATCAATTACAATCACATAACAATCCATTCTGAGCTTACAAATCACTGTATCGGTCAACTGTTCGATGAGAATCAACTACAATCATGTAACAAGGCATTCTGAGCTTCCAAATATCAAATTAGTCAACCATTCAATTAGAGTCAACTCTAATCACGTAACAAGTCATTCTAAGCTTACAAATCATAGTATCGGTCAACAGTTCGATGAGAATAAATTACAATCTCGTAACAACCAATTCTAAGATTACAAATCACTGAATCGGTCAACCGTTCAATAAGAAATAGCTAAAATCACATAACAAACCATTCTGAGCTTACAAATCACTGAATTGATCAATTGTCCGATGAGAATCAATTACAATCATGTAAAAAGACATTCTGAGCTTACAAATAACCCTATCGATCAACCGTTCGATGAGAATCAGCTACAATCACTTAACAAGCCATTCTGAGCTTACAAATCCCTGAAGCGGTCAACCATTCAATGAGAATGAACTACAATCATGTAACAAGCCATTCTGAGCTTACAAATCACTGAATCGGTCAACCGTTCGATGAGAATCAATTATAATTAAGTAAGAAGACATTATGAGCTTACAAATCACCAAATTAGTCAACCGTTCGATGAGAAACAACTACAATCACGTAACAAGCCATTCTGAGCTTACAAATCACTGAAACAGTCAACTGTTCGATGAGAATCAATTACAATTAGGTAAGAAGACATTATGAGCTTACAAATCACCGAATTGGTCAACCGTTCGATGAGAAATAGCTACAATCACGTAACAAGCTATTTTGAGCTTACAAATCACTGAATCAGTAAACCGTAAGATGACAATTAGCTACAATCACGTAACAAGCCATTCTGAGCTTAAAAATCACCGAATCGGTCAACTGTTTGATGAGAATTAATTCCAATCACGTAACAAGTGATTCTGAGCTTACAAATCACCGAATCGGTCAATTATCCATCAGAATCAGCTACAATCACCTAACAAGCCATTTTGGGCTTACAAATCAACAAATCGGTCAACTGTTCGATGAGAATCAGCTAAAATCATGTAACAAGCTATTCTGAGCTTACCAATCATCGAATCAGTCAATTGATCGATGAAAATCAGCTACAATCACGTAATAAGCCATTCTGAGCTTACAAATCACTGAATTGGTCAACCGTTCGATGAGAATCATCTAAAATCATGTAACAAGCCATTCTAAGATTACAAATCAGCAAATTGGTCAACCGTTTGATGAGAATCAGCTAAAAGCACATAGCAAGCCATTCTAAACTTAGAAATCATCGAATCGGTCAACCGTTCCATGAGAATCAATTACAATCGTGTAACTAGCCATTCTTAGCTTACAAATCATCGAATCGGTCAACCTTTCGATGAGAATCAATTACAATCACGTAACAAGCTATTTTGAGCATACAAATCACCGAATTGGTCAACCATTCGATGAGAATCAACTACAATCATGTAACAAGCCTTTCCGAGCTTACAAATCATTGAATCTGTCAACCGTTTAATGACAATCAGCTACAATCACGTAACAAGCCATTCTAAGCTTACAAATCACCAAATCGGTGAACCGTTCAATGAGAATCAGCCACAATCATGTAACAAGTCATTATGAGCTTACAAATCATCGAATCAGTCAACCATTCTATGAGAATCAATTACAATCACGTCACAAGCCATTCTGAGCTTACAAATCATTGAATCGGTGAACGATTAAATGAGAATCAATTGCAATCACGTAACAAGCCATTCTGAGCTTACAAATCACCGAATCGCTCAACCTTTCGATGAGAATAGGCTACAATCACATAACAAGCCATTCTGAGCTTACAAATCCCTGAAGCAGTCAACCAATTGATGAGAATCAACTACAATCACATAACAAGCCATTCTGAGCTTACAAATCATCGAATCAGTCAACCATTTGATGAAAATCAATTACAATCAGGTAGCAAGACATTTTGAGCTTGTAAATCACCAAATCGATCAACCGTTCAGTGAGAATCAACTACAATCACGCAACAAGCCTTTCTAAGCTTACAAATCATTGAATCAGTAAACTGTTTGATGAGAATCAAATACAATCAAGTAACGAGCCATTCTGAGCTTAAAAATCACCGAATCGGTCAAATGTTCGATGAGAATCATTCACAATCACGTAACAAGCCATTCTGAGCTTACAAATCACCGAATCGGTCAATCATTTGATGAGAATAAGCTACAATCACGTAGCATGCCATTTTGAGCTTACAAATAACTGAATCGGTCAACCATTCGATGAGAATCAACTACAATCATGTAAAAATCCATTTTGAACTTACAAATCATCGAATCGGTGAACTGTTCGATTAGAATCAGCTACAATCACCTAACAAGCTATTCTGAGCTTACAAATCATCGAATCTGTCTACCGTTTGATGAGAATCAATTACAATCACATAACAAGCCATTCTGAGCTTACAAATCACTGAACCAGTCAACCGTTTTATGAGAATTAATTACAATCTCTTAACAAGCCATTATGAGCTTACAAATCACCGAATCCGTCAACCATTCGATGAGAATCAATTACAATCACCGAACAAGTCATTGTAAGCTTAGAAATCATCGAACCAATTAACCATTCTATGAGAATCAATTACGATCACCTAACAAGCCATTTTGAGCTTACAAATTATCGAATCGATCAATCATCCGATGAGAATCAATTACAATCACATAACAATCTATTCTGAGCTTACAAATCACCAATCGTCTGACGAGAATCAGCTACAATCACGTAACAAGAATTTTGAGCTTACAAATCATTGAATCAGTCAACCGTTCAATGAGAATCAGCTACAATAAAGTAACAAGCAATTATAAGCTTACAAATCACTAAATCGATCAATAGTTCGATGAGAATCAGTTCCAATCATGTAACAAATCATTCTGAGCATACAAATCACCAAATCGGTCAACCGTTCGGTGAGAATCAGATACAATCACATAACAAGCCATTTTGAGCTTAAAAATCATAGAATCGGTCAACTGTTCGATGAGAGTCAATTACAATCACATAACAAGTCATTCTAAGCTTACAAATCATTGAATTGGTCAACCGTTCAATTAGAATTAATTACAATCACGTAACAAGCCATTTTGACATTGCAAATCACCAAATCGGTCAACTGTTTGATGAGAATTATCTAGAATCACGTAACAAGCCATTTTTAGCTTACAAATCACCAAATCAGTCAACCGTTCCATGAGAAATAGCTACAATCATGTCACAAGCGATTCTAAGCTTACAAATTATTGAATAAGTCAACGGTTCGATGAGAATCAGTTACAATTACGTAAGAAGCCATTTTGAGCTTACAAATCAACGAATCGGTAAACTGTTCGATGAGAATTAATTACAATCACATAACAAGCCATTCTGAGCTTACCAATAATCGAATCGGTCAACCATTCGATGAGAATGGCATGTTACGTAATTGTATTCTCATCGAATGGTTGACCGATTCAGTGATTTGTAAGTTCATAATTGCTTGTTACGTGATTGTAGCTGATTCGCATCAAACAGTTGACAGATTTGATGATTTATTAGCTTAAAATGGCTTGTTACATGATTGTAAGCTCAGAAAGACTTGTTAGGTGATTGTAGCTGATTCTCATCGATTGGTTGATCGATTCAGTGATTTGGAAGCCCAGAATGGCTTGTTACATGATTGTCGTTGATTCCCACTGAATGGTTGACTGATTCAGGGATTTGTAAGCTCAAAATGGCTTGTTACGTGATTGTAATTGATTCTCATCGTCCGGTTGACCGATTTAGGGATTTGTAAGCTTAGAATAGCTTGTTACATGAGTGTAGCTGATTTTCATTGAACGGTTGACCGATTAGTTGATTTGTAAGCTCAGAATGGGTTGTTATGTGATTGTAACTAATTCTCATCGAACGGTTGATCGATTCACTGATTTGTAAGCTAAGAATGGCTTGTTATGTGATTGTAATTGATTCTCATCAAACGGTTGACTGATTCGATGATTTGTAAGCTTAGAATTGATTGTTACATTATTATAGCTGATTCTCACCGAACGGTTGATTGATTTGGTGATTTGTAAGCTCAGAATGACTTGTTATATGATTGTAATTGATTCTTAGTGAACGGTTGACCGATTCGGTGAATTGTAAGCTTAGAATAGCTTGTTATGTGATTTTAATTGATTTTAATCGAATAGTTGACTGATTCAGTGATTTGTAAGCTCAAAATGACTTGTTAGGTGATTGTAGCTGATTCTCATCATTGATCGATTCATTGATTTGTAAGGTCAAACTGTTGACTGATTCGGTGATTTGTAAGGTCAAACTGTTGACTGATTCGGTGATTTGTAAGCTTAGAATGGCTTTTTACGTGATTGTAATTGATTATCATCGAACGGTTCATAGCTTTGGTAATTTGAAATCTCAGAATAGCTAGTTACGTGAGTCTAGCTGATTCTCATTGAACTATTGACCGATCGGTTAGTTGTAAACTCAGAATGGCTTGTTACATGATTGTAGCTGATTCTCATCGAACGGTTGACTGATGAAGCCATTTGTATGCTCAGAATGTTTTGTTACGTTATTGTAATTGACTCTCATGGAATGGTTGACCGATTTGGTGATTTGTAAGTTTAGAATGGCTTGTTACGTGATTGTAGCTAATTCTCATTGAACGGTTGACCGATTCGGTGATTTGTAAGCTCAAAATGGATTGTTACGTTATTGTAGTTGATTCTCATCGAATGGTTGACCGATTCGGTGATTTGTATGCTCAGGATGGCATGTTACATTATTATAATTGATTCTTACTGAACTGTTGACCGATTCGATGATTTCTAAGCTTAGAAGGGCTTGTTACATTATTGTAATTGATTCTCATGGAACGGTTGACCAATTCAGTGATTTGTAAGCTCAGAATAGCTTGTTACATAATTGTAGCTGATTCTCATCGAACGGTTGACTGATTCAGTGATTTGTAAGCTCAGAATGGCTTGTTACGTGATTGTAGTTGATTCTAATCAAATGGTTGACCGATTCGGTGACTTGTAAGGTTAGAATGGCTTGTTAGGTGATTGTAATTGATTCTCACTGAACAGTTGACTGATTCAGTGATTTGTAAGCTCAGAATGGCTTGTTATGTGTCAGTAGCTGAGTCTCATTGAACAATTGACCAATTCGATGGTTTAAAAGCTAAGAATGGCTTGTTACGTGATTGTAGCTAATTCTCATCCAACGGTTGACCGATTCGGTGATTTGTAAGCTAGAATCGCTTGTTATGTGAATGTAACTGATTTTGATGAAACAATTGACCGATTCGGTAAATTCTAAGCTCAGAATGACTTGTTACGTGATTGTAGCTGATTCTCATCGAAGGGGTGACCGATTTGGTGATTTGTAACCTTAGAATAGCTTGTTACGTGATTGTAGCTGATTCTCGTTGATTCTTTTATTTGTATGCTCAAAATGGCTTGTTACGTGATTTTAGTTGATTCTCATCAAACAGTTGACTGATTAAGCCATTTGTATGCTCAGAATGGCTTGTTACATGATTGTAATTGATTCTCATGGAACGGTTCACCGATTCGGTGATTTGTAAATTAAGAATGGCTTTTTACATGATTGTAGCTGATTCTCATCGAACAATTGACCGATTCAGTAATTTGTAAGCTCAGAATGGGTTCTTACATGATTGTAGCTGATTGTCATCAAACCGTTGACCGATTCGGTGATTTGTAAGCTCAAAATGGCTTCTTACGTGATTGTAGCTTATTCTCATTGAATGGTCAACTGATTCGATGATTTGTAAACTCAAATGGCTTGTTACGTGATTGTAGCTGATTCTCATCAAATGGTTTAGTGATTCAGTGATTTATAAACTCAGAATGGTTTGTTACGTGATTGTAGCTTATTCTCATCAAATGGTTGACCGATTCATGTATTTGTAAGCTCAGAATGCTTGTTAGGTGATTATAATTGATTCTCATTGAATGGTTGACCGATTCTATGATTTATAAACTTAGAATGGCTTGTTAGGGAATTGTAATTTATTCTCATCAAACAGTTAACCGATTTGGTGATTTGTAAACTCACAGTGGCTTGTTAGGTGATTTTAATTGATTCTCATTGGACAGTTGACCGATTCGGTGATTTATAAGCTCAGAATGACTTGTTACATGTTTGTAGCTGATTCTCATCGAATGATTGACCGATTCAATGATTTGTAAGCTCAGAATGGCTTGTTACGTGATTGTAATTTATTCTCATCTAATGGTTGATCGATTCGGTGATTTGTAAGCTCAAAATAGCTTGCTACATCATTGTAACTGATTCTAATTGAACGGTTGACCGATTCGATGATTAGTAAGCTTAGAATAGCTTGTTAAGTGATTGTAGCTGATTCTCATTGAATGGTTGACCGATTCGGTGATTTGTAAGCTCAGAATGGCTTGTTACATAATTGTAGCTGATTCTCATCGAACGGTTACCGATTTAAGCTCAGAATCACTTGTTACATGATTGTAATTGATTCTTATTAAACGGTTGATGGATTCAGTTATTTGTAAGCTGAGAATGGCTTGTTACATGATTGTATTTGATTCTCATCGAACAGTTCATCGATTCGGTGATTTGTAAGCTCAGAATGGCTTGTTACCTAATTATAGGTGATTCTCATCAAAGGGTTCACCAATTTGATGATTTGTAAGCTCAAAATGGCTTGTTACTTGATTATAGTTGATTCTCATCAAATAGTTGACCGATTCGGTGATTTGTAAGCTCATAATGGCTTGTTATGTGATTATAGCTCATTCTCATTGAACGGTTGACCGATTTGGTGATTTGTAAGCTTAGAATGTGTTGTTACGTGATTGTAGCTGATTCTCATCAAAAGGTTGACTGATTCAGTGATTTGTAAGCTCAGAACGGCTCGTTACATGATTGTAATTGATTCTCATTGTATGGTTGATTGATTCGGTGATTTTTGAGCTCAGAATGGCTTGTTACATGATTGTAGCTGATTCTCATGAAACGGTTGATCGATTCGGTGATTTGTAAGCTCAGAATGGCTTGTTACATGATTGTAGCTGATTCTCATGGAACGGTTGACAGATTTAGCGATTTGTAAGCTCAGAATGACTAGTTAGGTGATTGTACCTGATTCTCATCGCACGATTGACCGATTCATTGATTTGTAATCTCAAAATAGCTTGTTACGTGATTGTAATTGATTCTGATCAAATGGTTGACCGATTTGGTGATTTATAAGCTTACAATGGCTTGTTACACGATTGTAGCTGATTCTCATCGAACGGTTGAACAATTAGGTGATTTGTAAGCTGATAATGAACTGTTTGGTGATTGTAGTTGATTCTCATCAAACAGTTGACCAATTTGGTGATTTGTAAGCTCATAATGGCTTGTTAGGTGACTGTGGCTGATTCTCATCAAACGGTTGACTGATTCAATAATTTATAATCTCAAAATGGCTTGTTACATGCTTATAATTGATTCTTATTGAACGGTTGACCGAGTTAGTGATTTATAAGCTCAAAATAGCTTGTAATGTGATTGTAGCTGATTCTAATAGAACAGTTGACCGATTCAGTGATTTGTAAGCTCAAAATAGCTTGTTACATGATTGTAGCTGATTCTCATGGAATGGTTGATCGATTCGATGATTTGTAAGCTCAAAATAGCTTGTTACATGACTGTAGTTGATTGTCATCAAATGTTTGACTGATTCGGTAATTTGTAAGCTCAAAATGGCTTGTTACGTGATTGTAGCTGATTATGATCGAACGGTTGATCGATTCAATGATTTGTAAGCTTAGAATGGCTTAATATGTTATTTTAATTTATTCTCATTGAACGATTGATCGATTCGGTGATTTGTAAGCTCAGAATAGCTTGTTACGTGATTGTAGCTGATTCACATCAAACGGTTGACCAATTCGATGATTTGTAATCTTAAAATGGCTTGTTACATGATTGTAATTGATTCTCATCGAACGGTTGACCGATTCGATGATTTGTAAGCTTAGAATGGCTTGTTACGTGATTGTAGCTGATTCTCATCAAACGGTTGACCCATTCAATGATTTGTAAGCTTAGAATGGCTTAATACATAATTTTAATAGATTTTTATCGAACGCTTGACCAATTCAGTGATTTGTCTTCTTAGAATGGTTTGTCATGTAATTGTAGATGATTCTCTTCGAACGGTTGACCGATTTGGTGATTTTTAAGCTCAGAATGGCTTGTTATGTAATTGTAGTTGATTCTCATCGAACAGTTGAACGATTATTTGATTGGTAAGATCAAAATGGCTTGTTATGTGATTGTAGCTGATTCTCATTGAACGGTTGACCGATTCGATGATTTGTAAGCTCAAAAATGGGTTGTTACGTGATTGTAATTGATTCTTATCGAACAATTGACTGATTCGGTGATTTATAAGCTCAGAATGATTTTTTGCATGATTGTAATTGATTCTCAACGAATCGTTGACCGATTCGATGATTTGTAAGCTCAGAATGGCTTGTTAAGTGATTATAGCTGATTCTCATCAAACGCTTGACCGATTCTGTGATTTGTAAGCTCAAAATGACTTGTTATGTGATTGTAGTTGATTCTCATCGAACAGTTGACTGATTGTAATTGATTCTCATTAAACGGTCGAATGATTCGATGATTTGTAAGCTTAGAATGGCTTTTTAGATTATTGTAATTGATTCTCATCAAACAATTGACCAATTGGGTGATTTGCAAGGTCAAAATGGCTTGTTACGTTATTGTAATATATTCTCATCAAACAATTGACCGATTTGGTGATATGTAAGCTCAGAATGGCTTGTTACATGAATGTAGTTGATTCTCACCGAACGGTTGACCGATTCGATAATTTGTAAGCTTAGAATGTCTTGTTACATGATCGTAGTTGAGTCTCATCGAACGATTGACCGATTCGGTGATTTGCAAGCTCAAAATGGCTTGTTACATGATTGTAATTGATTTTTATCGAATGGTTGATCGATTTGGTGATTTGTAAGCTCAAAATGGCTTGTTACTTGATTGTAGCTGATTCTCATCAAACTATTTACCGATTCGGTGATTTGTATTCTTAGAATGGCATGTTACGTGATTGTACTTGATTCTTGTCAAACGGTTGACCAATTTAGTGATTTGTAAGCTCAAAATGGTTTGTTATAGATTGTAGCTGATACTCATCAAACAGTTGACCGATTCAGTGATTTGAAGGCTGAAAATGGCTTGTTACATGATTGTAGCTGATTCTCATCAAACTGTTGACCGATTAGGTGATTTGTAAGCTCAGAATGGCTTGTTAGGTGATTATAATTGATTCTCATCAAACAGTTGACCAATTCGATGATTTGTAAGCTCAGAATGGCTTGTTATGTGATTCTAGCTGATTCTTATCAAACGGTTGAATAATTTAGTGATTTGTTAGGTGATTATAGCTGATTCTCATCGATTGGTTGACTGCTTCAGTGATTTGTTATCTCAAAATGGCTTATTACATTATTTTAGCTGATTCTCACTGAACAGTTAACTGATTCGGTGATGTGTAAGCTTAAAATGGCTTGTTGTGTGATACTAATTGATTCTCATCGAATGGTTAACTGATTCGGTGATTTGTAAGCTTAAAATTGCTTGTTACATGATTGTAATTGATTCTCATCGAAAAGTTGACCAATTTGGTGATTTTTAAGCTCAAAATGGCTTGTTACATGATTGTAGCTGATTCTCATCGAAAGGTTGACCGATTCAGCGATTTGTAACCTCAGAATGACTTGTTAGGTGATTGTAGCTGATTCCTGTCGATTAGTTGACTTATTCAGTGATTTGTAAGCTCAAAATGGCTTGTTACGTGATTGTAGCTAATTATCACCGAAAAGTTAACTAATTCGATGATTTGTAAGCTCTGAATGGCTTGTTATGTGATTGTAATTGATTCTCATCGAACAGTTGACTGATTTGGTGATTTGTAAGCTTAGAATTGCTTGTTACATGATTGTAATTGATTCTCATCGAATAATTGACAAATTTTTTGATTTGTATGCTAAAAAAGGCTTGTTACGTGATTTAGCTGATTCTCATCGAACAGATAACGGATTTGGTGATTTGTAAGCTCAGAATGGCTTGTTACGTGATTATAGCTGATTCTCATCGAACAGCTAAGCGATTCCATGATTTGTAAGCTCAGAATGGCTTGTTATGTGATTATAATTGATTCTCATCGAATGATTGAAAGATTAAATGATTTATAAGCTCAGAATGGCTTGTTACGTGATTGTAGCTGATTTTGATCAAAAGTTTCACCGACTTGGTGATTTGTAATGTCAGAATGGCTTGTTACTTGATTGTAGCTGATTCTCATCGAACAGTTGACCAATTTTGTAAATTGTAAGCTCATAATGACTTGTTATGTGATTGTAGCTAATTCTCATTGAACGGTTGACCAATTTGGTGATTTATAAGTTCATAATGGCTTGTTACATGATTGTAGCTGATTCTAATCAAATGGTTGATCGATTTGGTGATTTGTAACCTCACAATTGCTTGTTACGTAATTGTAATTGATTCTCCCCGAATGGTTGAGCGATTCGGTGATTTGTAAGCTTAGAATGGTTTTTTACCTTATTATAGCTTATTCTCATCGAATAGTTGAGCAATTGAGTGGTTTGAAGAACAAAATGGCTTGTTACGTGATAGTAATTGATTCTCATCGAATGGTTGACCGATTAAGTGAATTGTAAGCTTAGAATGGCTTGCTTGGTGATTGTAGCTGATTCTCATCGAACGGTTCACCGATTCGATGATTTGTAAGCTCAAAATGCCTTGTTAGGTGATTGTAGTTGATTCTCATTGAACGGATCACCGATTCAGTGATTTGTAAGCTCAAAATGGCTTGTTATGTGATTGTAATTGATTCTCATCGAATGGTTGACCGATTTGGTAAATTGTAAGTTCAGAATGGTTTGTTATGTGATTGTAATTGATTCCCATTTGACGGTTGACCGATTCAATTATTTGTAAGCTTAGAATGGCTTGTTACATGATTGTAGCTGATTCTCATCGAACGGTTGACCGATTTGGTGATTTATAAGCTCAAAATAGGTTATTACGTGATTGTAGCTAATTCTCACGAAACGGTTGACCGGTTCGGTGATTTGTAAGCTCAGAATGGCTTGTTATGTGATTGTAGCTAATTCTCATCAAACGACTGACTAATTCGATGATTTGTAAGCTCAGAATTGCTTGTTATGTGATTGTAGCTGATTCTCTTCAAACGGTTGATCGATTTGGTGATTTGTAAGCTCAAAATGGCTTTATATGTGATTGTAGCTGATTCTCATCAAATGCTTGAATGATTATGTGATTGGTAAGATCAGAATTGCTTGTTACATGATAGTAGCTGATTCTCATCACACGGTTGACCGATTCAGTGATTTGTAAGGTCAAAATGGCTTGTTAGGTGAATGTAATTGATTATCATCGAACTGTTGACCAATTCAGTGATTTGTAAGCTCAGAATAGCTTTTTAGATGATTGTAATTGATTCTCAATGAATGGTTGAGTGATTCAGTGATTTGTAAGCTCAGAATGGCTTGTTATGTGATTATAATTGATTCTCATCAAATGATTGACCAATTCAATGATTTATAAGTTCAGAATGGCTTGTTATGTTAATGTAGCTAATTCTCATCGAATAGTTGATTGATTCATTGATTTATAAGCTCAGAATGGCTGGTTACATGATTGTAGCTGATTCTTATCAAACGGTTGACTAATTCGGTGATTTGTAAGCTCATGATGGCTTGTAACATGATTGTAACTAATTCTCATTGAATGGTTGACCGATTCAATGATTTGTAAGCTCAGAATGACTTGTTAGGTGATTGTAGCTGATTCTCATCGATTGGTTTACTGCTTCAGTGATTTGTAAGCTCATAATAGCTTGTTACATGATTATAGTTGATTCTAACTAAACAGTTAACTGATTTAATATTTTGTATGCTTAAAATGACTTGTTATGTGATACTAATTGATTCTCATCAAACGGTTGACTCAATCGGTGAGTTGTAAGCTTAAAATTGCTTGTTAAATGATTGTAATTGATTTTCATTGAAGAGTCGATGAATTTGGTGATTTGTAAGCTGAAAATGGCTTGTTACGTGATGGTAGCTAATTCTCATCGAAAGGTTGATAGATTCAGCGATTTGTAAGCTCAAAATGACTGGTTAGGTGATTGGAGCTGATTCTCATCGAATGGTTAACTGATTCAGTGATTTGTAAGCTTCGAATGGTTTGTTATGTGATTGTACCTAATTCTCATTGAATAATTAACTAATTTGGTGATTTGTAAGCTTACAATGGCTTGTAAGCTTACAATGGCTTGTTACGTGATTGTAGCAGATTCTTATCAAACAATTGATTAATTCGATGATTTGTAAGCTCAGAATGGCTTGTTACATGATTGTGGCTGATTCTACTCAAACGGTTGACAAATTCGGTGATTTGTAAGCTCAGAACGACTAGTTATGTGATTGTAGCTGATTCTCATTGAAGGGTTGACCAATTTGGTTATTTGTAAGCTCAAAATGGCTTGTTACGTGATTGTAATTGATTCTCATGGAACGGTTGATCGATTCTCTGATCAAACGATTCACCGATTCGGTGATTTGTAAGCTCAAAATGGCTTGTTAGTTGGTTGTAGTTGATTCTCATCAAAAAGTTGACCAATTTGGTGAATTATAAGCTCAGAATGGCTTGTTATGTGATTGTAGCTGATTCTCATCGAACGGTTCACTGATTTGGTGATTTGTAAGCTGAAAATGGCTTGTTACATGATTGTAGCTGATTGTCATTGAATAGTTGACTGATTCGATGATTTGTAAGCTCAGAATGGCTTGTTATGTGATTGTAGCTAGTTATCATCGAACGGTTGACCGATTCGGTGATTTGCAAGCTCAGAATGGCTTGTTACGTGATTGTAGTTGAATCTGATTGAACAGTTGACTGAGTCAATGATTTGTAAGCTTAGAATGGCTTGTGAAGTGATTTCAATTGATTCTTATCAAATGGTCGACCGATTTGGTGATTTGTAAGCTCAAAATAGCTTGTTATGTGATTGGAGCTGATTCTCATCGAACGGTTGACCGATTCGATGATTTGTAAGCTCTGAATGGCTTGTTATGTGATTGCAGGTGATTCTCATCCAATGATCGATCGATTCAGTGATTTATAAACTCAAAATGGCTTGTTACGTGATTGTAGTTGATTCTCATCGAACGGTTGACCAATTCAGTGTTTTGTAACCTCATAATGGCTTGTTAGGTGATTGTAGCTAATTTCCATCAAACGGTTGACTGATTCGATGATTTGTAAGCTCAAAATGAATTGTTACATGATTATAATTGATTCTTATTGAACGGTTGATTGATTCGGTGGTTTATAAGCTCAAAATGGCTTGTTATGTCATTGTAGCTGATTCTCATCGAACGGTGGACAGATTCAGTGATTTTTAAGCTCAGAATAGCTTGTTACATGATTGTAGCTGATTCTCACCAAACAGTTGATTGATTCGGTGATTTGTAACTTCAGAATTGCTTGTTACGTGATTGTAAGCTCAAAATAGCTTGTTCCATGATTGTAGCTGATTCTCATGGAATGGTTGACTGATTCGGTGATTTCTAATCTCAAAATGACTTATTTTGTCATTGTAGCTAATTCTCATCGAACGGCTGACGAATTCGATGATTTGTAAGCTCAAAATGGCTTGTTACGTGATTGTAACTGATTCTCTTCGAACGGTTGACCGATTTGGTGATTTTTAAGCTCGAATGCCTTGTTACGTGATTGTAGCTGATTCTCATCGAACGGTTGAGCGATTCTTTGATTGGTAAGATCAGAATGGCTTGTTACGTGATTGTAGCGTATTCTCATCGAATGGTTGACCGATTCAGTGATTTTTAAGCTCAAAATGGGTTGTTACGTGATTGTAATTGATTCTCATCGAACAGTTAAATGACTCAGTGATTTATAAGCTCAGAATAGATTTTTAGATGATTGTAATTGATTCTCAATGAATTGTTGACCGATTCGATGATTTGTAAGCTCAAAATGGCTTGTTACATGATTGTAGCTGATTCTCATCGAACGGTTGACCGATTCAGTGATTTGTAAGCTCAAAATGACTTGTTATTTTGATTGTAGCTAATTCTCATTGAACAGTTGACTGATTCGATGATTTGTAAGCTCAAAATGGGTTGTACGTGATTTTAATTGATTCTCACCGAACAGTTGACTGATTCGGTGATTTATCAGCTCAGAATGGTTTTTTACGTGATTGTAATTGATTCTCAATGAATCGTTGAACGAGTCGGTGATTTGTAAGCTCAGAATGGCTTGTTACGTGATTGTAGCTGATTCTCATCAAACGTTTGACCGATTCAGCGATTTGTAACCTCAAAATGACTTGTTATGTGATTGTAGCTGATTCTCATCGAACGGTTGATCGATTGTTATTGATTCTCATTAAACGGTTGAACGATTTGATGATTTTGTAAGCTTAGAATGGCTTGTTACATGATTGTAATTGATTCTTATTGAACAGTTGACCAATTGAGTGATTTGCAAGCTTAAAATGGCTTGTTACGTGATTGTAACTGATTTTCATTGAACAATTGACCGATTTGGTGATTTGTAAGCTCATAATGGCTTGTTACATTAATGTAGCTGATTCTCACCAAACAGTTGACCGATTTGATGATTTGTAAGCTTAGATTGACTTGTTACGTGATTGTATCTGATTCTCATGGAACGATTGACTAATTCGATGATTTGTAAGCTCAAAATGGCTTGTTACATGATTGTAATTGATTGTTATCGAATGGTTGACCAATTCAAAGATTTGTAAGCTTAGAATGGCTTGTTACATGATTGTAGCTGATTCTTATCAAAAGGTTGACTAATTCAGTCATTTGTAAGCTTAGAATGGCTTGTTACGTGATTGTAGCTGAACCTCATTGAACGGTTGACCGATTTAGGGATTTGTAAGCTCAAAATGACTTGTTAGGTGATTATAGCTAATTCTCATTGATTGGATGACTGCTTCAGTGATTTATAAGCTCAAAATGGCTTGTTATGTGATTTTATCTAATTCTCACCAAACAGTTAACTGATTCGGTGATTTGTAAGCTCAAAATGGCTTGTTATTTGATACTAATTGAGTCACATTGAATGGTTGATTGATTCGGTGATTTGTAAGTTTAGAATTGCTTGTTACATGATTGTAATTGATTCTCATTGAGCAGTTGACCAATTTGGTGATTTTTAAGCTCAAAATGGCTTGTTACATGATTGTAGCTGATTCTCATCAAATGGTTGACCTATTCAGCGATTTGTAAGCTTAGAATGAGTTGTTAGGTGATTGTAGCTGATTCTCATCGATTGGTTGACTTATTCAGTGATTTGTAAGCTCAAAATGGCTTGTTACATGATTGTAGCTAATTCTCACCGAACAGTTAACTGATTCAGTGATTTGTAAGCTCAGAATGGCTTCTTATGTGATTGTAATTGATTCTCATCGAATGACCAATTTGGTGATTTGTAAGCTCAAAATGGCTTGTTACATGATTGTGGCTAATTCTATCAAACGGCTGAGCGATTCCATGATTTGTAAGCTCAGAATGGCTTGTCATGTGATTTTAGTTGATTCTCATCAAACGATTGAAAGATTCAATGATTTATAAGCTCAGAATGGCTTGTGACGTGATTGTAGCTGAGTCTGATAGAACGGTTCACCGACTCGGTGATTTGTAACGTCAGAATGGCTTGTTACTTGATTGTAGCTGATTCTCATCAAACAGTTGACCAATTTTGTAAATTGTAAGCTCATAATGGCTTGTTATGTGATTGTAGCTAATTCTCATTGAACGGTTGACTGATTTGGTGATTTGTAAGTTGAGAATGACTTGTTACATTATTGTAGCTGATTCTCATCGACTGATTCGATGATTTGTAAGCTCAAAATGACTTGTTACATGATTGGAGCTGATTCTCATCGAATGGTTGACCGATTCGGTGATTTGCAAGCTAAGAATGGCTTATTACGTGATGGTAGGTAACTCTCATCAAACGGTTGACCGATTCAATGATTTGTTAGCTCAGAATGGCTTATGACATGATTGTAATTGATTCTCATTGAACGGTCAATCAATTCAGTGATTTGTAAGCTCAAAATAGCTTGTTATGTGATTGTAGTTGATTCTCATCAAAAAGTTCACCGATTCGGTGATTTGTAAGCTTAGAATGGCAAGTTACATGATTGTAGTTGATTCTCATTGAATGATTAACTGATTCGGTGATTTGTAAGCTCAGAATGGCTTGTTACATGATTGTAGCTAATTCTCATCGAAAGGTTGACCAATTTGGTGATTTGTAAACTCAAAATGGCTTGTTATATTATTGAAATTGATTCTCATCAAATGGTTGACCGATTCGGTGATTTGTCAACTAAGAATGGCTTGTTACATGATTGTACATGATTTTCATCGAATGGTTGACCAATTCAGTGATTTCTAAGGTCAGAATGGCTTGTTACATGATTGTACTTGATTCTGATCGAACGATTGATCGATTCGGTGATTTGTAAGCTCAAAATGACTTTTTATGTGATTGTAGCTGATTCTCATCAAACAATTGACCAATTCTGGGGTTTGTAAGCTTAGAATGGCTTCTTATATGATTGTAATTAATTCTCATCGAACGGTTGACCGATTCGGTGATTTGTAAGCTTAGAATGGCTTGTTACATGATTTTAGCTGAATTTCAACAAATGATTGATCGATTCAATGATTTGTAAGCTCCAAATGGCTTAATACGTCATTGTAATTGATTCTCATCAATTGGTTGACCAATTCGATGATTTGTAAGCTCATAATGGGTTTTTACGTGATTGTAGTTGATTCTCATGGAACAGTTGACCAATTCTGGGGTTTGTAAGCTCATATTGGCTTGTTACGTCATTGTAATTGATTCTCATCAAACGGTTTTCTAATTTGGTGATTTGTAAGCTTTGAATGGCTTGTTACATGATTGAAACTGATTCTCACTGAATTGTTGAACGAGTCAGTGATTTGTAACCTCAGAATAGCTTGTTACATGATTTTAATTGATTCTCATCGAACGGTTGATCGATTCAGTGATTTGTAAGCTCAAAATGGCTTGTTACATGATTGTAATTGATTCTCATCAAATGATTAACTGATTCAATGATTTGTAAGTTCAAAATGACTCTTTACATTATTGTAGCTAATTCTCATCGAATGGTTGACCGATTTGGTGATCTGTAAGCTCAGAATGGCTTGTTACGTGATTATCATTGATTCTCATTGAACGGTTAATTGATTCGATGATTTGTAAGCTCAAAACGGCTTGTTATGTGATTCAATAATTTTTAAGCTTAGAATGGCTTGTTACGTGATTGTAGCTGATTATCATTGAACTGTTGACCGATTCAATGATTTGTAAGCTCAGAATGGCTTAATATTTTATTTTAATTGATTCTCATCGAACGCTTGATCGATTCGGTGATTTGTATGTTTAAAATGGCTTGTTACGTGATTGTAATTGATTCTCATCGAATGGTTGACCAATTCGGTGATTTGTAAGCTCAGAATGGCTTGTTACGTGATTGTAGCTGATTCTTATCGAATGGTTGAACTATTCAATGATTTGTAAGTTCAAAATGGCTTAATACATGATTTTAATTGATTCTCATTGAACACGATTCAGTGATTTGTAATCTCAGAATGGCTTGTTACATGATTGTAGCTAATTCTCATCGAACGGTTGACGAATTCAATGATTTGGAAGCTCAAAATGGCTTGTTACGTGATTGTAATTGATTCTCATCGAACGATTGACCAATTTGGTGATTTGTAAGCTCAGAATGGCTTGTTACATAATTGTAATTGATTCTCATCAAATGGTTGAGCGATCCAGTGATTTGTAAGCTCATAATGGCTTTTTACTTGATTATAGCTTATTCTCATCAAACAGGTGACCAATTTAGTGGTTTGTAAGCTCAGAATGGCTTGTTGCGTAATTGTAATTGATTCTCATCGAACGGTTGACTGATTCAGTGATTTGTAAGCTCAGAATGGCTTGTTTGGTGATTGTAATTGATTTTCATAAGATGATTGACTGATTTTGTGATTTGTACTCTTAGAATGGCTTGTTACATGAATGTAGCTATTTGTAAGCTTAGAATGGCTTGTTACATGATTGTAGCTGATTCTTATCAAACGGTTGACTAATTCGATGATTTTTAAGCTCAAGATGGCTTGTAATGTGATTTTAGCTGATTCTCATCGAACGGTTAACTGATTTGGTGTTTTGTTAGCTGAAAATGGCTTGTTATGTGATACTAATTGATTCTCATCGAACGGTTGACTCAATCGATGATTTGTAAGCTTAAAATTGCTTGTTAAATGATTGTAATTGATTCTCATCGAACAGTTGACCAATTTTTGTGATTTGTAAGCTCAAAATGGCTTGTTATGTGATTGTAGCTGATTCTCATTGAAAGGTTGACATATTCAGCAATTTGTAAGCTCAGAATGACTAGTTAGGTGATTGTAGCTGATTCTCACTGAACTGACTCGGTGATTTGTAAGCTCAGAATGGCTTGTTATGTGATTGTAATTGATTCTCATCAAACGGTTGATAGATTTGGTGATTCTCATCGAATGGCTGAGCGATTTCATCATTTGTAAGCTTAGAATGGCTTGATACATGATTGTAATTGATTCTCATCAAACAATTGACAGATTCGATGATTTGTAACCTCAGAATGGCTTGTTACGTGATTGTAGCTGATTCTGATAGAACGGTTCACTGATTTAGTGATTTGTAACCTTACAATAGCTTGTTACTTGATTGTAGCTGATTCTCATCAAATAGTTGACCAATTTGGTGAATTGTAAGCTCATAATGGCTTGTTATGTGATTGTAGCTGATTCTCATCGAACGGTTGAACGATTCAATGATTTGTCAGCTCAGAATGGCTTATTACATGATTGTAGGTGATTCTCATCGAATGGTTCACCAATTCATGATTTGTAAGCTAAGAATGGCTTATTACGTGATTGTAGCTAATTCTCATCGAATGGTTCACCGATTGGGTGATTTGTAAGGTGAGAATGGCTTGTTATGTGATTGTAGTTGATTCTCATTGAACGGTTCCCCGATTCGGTGATTTGTAAGCTCAGAATGGCTTGTTACATTATTGTAACTGATTCTCATTGAACGGTTCATCACTTTATAGATTTTTAAGCTCAGAATGGCATGTTACATGATTGTAACTAATTCTCAACGAACGGTTGACTGATTTAGTGATTTATAAGCTTAGAATGGCTTGTTATGTGATTGTAGCTGATTCTCATCGAACGGTTGATCGATTCGGTGATTTGCAAGCTCAGAATGGCTTGTTATGTGATTGTAATTGATTCTCATCAAACAGTTCACCGATTCGATGATTTGTATGCTCCTAATGGCTTGTTATGTGATTTTAATCGATTCTCATCAAATAGTTGACCGATTTGGTGATTTGTAAGCTTGAATGTTTTGTTATGTGATTATAGTTGATTAATATCAAATGGTCAACCAATTCGGTGATTTGTAAACTCATAATGGCTTGTTATGTGATTGTTGCTGATTCTGAATGAACGGTTGACCGATTCAGTGATTTGTAAGCTCAGAATGGCTTGTTACGTGATTGTAGCTAATTGTCATCGAATGGTTGACCAATTTAGTTATTTGTAAGCGAAGAAATACTTGTTAGGTTAGCTGATTCTCATCGATTGGTTGATAATTCAATGATTTGTAAGCTAAGAATGGCTTTTTACGTGATTGTAGCTGATTCTCACCGAACAGTTAACGGATTCGGTAATTTGTAAGCTCAGAATGGCTTGTTATGTGATTGTAATTGATTCTCATCGAACGGTTGACTGATTCAGTGATTTGTAAGCTTTGAATTGCTTGATACATGATTGTAATTTATTCTCATCAAACAGTTGACCAATTTGGTGATTTTTAAAATCAAAATGGCTTGTTACATGCTTCTAGCTGATTCTCATCGAACGATTGACCCATTTGGTGATTTAAAAGCTCTGAATTGATTGTTACATGATTTTACCTGATTCTGATCAAACGGTTCACCGATTCGGTGATTTGTAACCTTAGAATGGCTTGTTACTTGATTGTAGCTAAGTCTCATCAAACAGTTGACCAATTTGGTAAATTGTAAGCTCATAATGGCTTGTTACATGATTGTAGCTTATACTCATCGAACGGTTGACCTATTGGGTGATTTGTAAGCTTAGAATGACCTTTTACATAATTATAGCCTATTCTCATCGAACGGTTGATCGATTCAATAATTTGCAAGCTTAGAATGGCTTATTAGTGATTATAGTTGAATCTCATCGAACAGTTGACTGATTCAATGATTTGTAAGCTCAAATGGCTTGTGACGTGATTGCAATTGATTCTTATCGAATGGTCAATCAATTTAGTGATTTGTAAGCTGAAAATGGCTTGTTATGTTATTGTATCTGATTCTCATCGAACGCTTGACCATGCTTCACTGATTCAGTGATTTGTAAGCTGAAAATGGCTTGTTACATGACTGTAGTTGATTCTTATCAAACAGTTCCCCGATTCGATGCTTTGTAAGCTCAGAATGGCTTGTTACATGATTGTAGCCGATTCTCATTGAACGGCTCATCGATGTGGTTATTTGGAAGCTCAGGATGGCTTGTTACATGATTGTAATTGATTGTCATCAAACGGTTGACTGATTCGGTGATTTGTAAGCTAAGAATGGCTTTTTACGTGATTGTAGATTATTCTCATTGAACAGTTGACCAATTCAGTTGTTTGTAAATCAGAATGGCTTGTTACGTGATTGTAATTGATTCTCATCGAACAGTTGATCGATTCGGTGATTTGTAAACTTAGAATGGCTTGTTACATGATTGTAATTGATTCTCATCAAACGGTTGACCGATTTGATGATTTGTAAGCTCAGAATGGCTTGTTACGTGATTGTAGCTAATTCTCATCAAACAGTTGACCGATTTAGTGATTTGTAAGTGAAGAATGGCTTGTTATGTGATTGTAATTGATTCTCATCGAACAGTTGACCGATTTGGTGATTTGTAAGCTCAGAATTGCTTGTTACGTGATTGTAATTGATTCTCATTGACTGGTTGACCAATTCAGTGATTTGTAAGCTCGAAATGGATTTTTACATGATTTTAATGGATTCTCATTGAACAGTTGACCGATTCGGTCATTTGTAAGCTTAGAATGGCTTGTTACGTGATTTTATTTGACTCTCATTGAATAGTTGACCGATTTTGTTATTTGTAAGCTCAGAAGGGCTTGTTACATGATTGTAGCTGATTCTCATTGAACGGTTGACCGATTGGATGATTTGTAAGATCAGAATAGCTTTTAACATGATTGTAGTTGATTCTCATCAAATGGTTGACCAAGTCGGTGATTTGTAAGGTCAGAATGGTTTGTTATGTGATTGTAATTTGTTCTCATCAAAAAGTTGACCGATTCAGTGATTTGTAAGTGCAGAATGGCTTGTTACATGATTGTAGCTAATTCTCATCAAACGGTTGACCAATTTAGTGATTTGTAAGCTCAGAATAGCTTGTTATATGATTGCAATTGATTCTCATCGAATGGTTGACCGATTCGATGATTTATAAGCTAAGAAAGGATCATTACGTGATTGTACCTAATTTTCATTGAATGGTTGACCGATTCGGTGATTTGTAAGCTCAGAATAGCTTCTCACGTGATTGTAGCTGATTCTCATTAAATAGTTGATTGATTCAGTGATTTGTAAGCTCAGAATGGCTTGTTACATGATTGTAGCTGATTCTCATCAAACGGTTGACTGATTCGGTGATTTGTAAACTCAAAATGGTTTAATACATCATTGTAATTTATTCTTATCGAACGGTTGACTGATTCGGTGATTTACAAGCTCAAAATGGCTTGTTACATGATTGTTATTGATTCTCATCAAACGGTTGACTGATTCGTTGATTTGTAAACTTAGAATGGCTTGTTACATGATTGTAATTATTTCTCATCAAATGGTTCACTAATTTGGTGATTTATAAGCTTAGAATGGCTTGTTACATGATTGTAGTTGATTCTCATCGAATGGTTGACTGATTTGGTGATTTGTAAGCTCAGAAAGGCTTATTATGTAAAGTAGCTGATTCTCATCAAACGGTTGGCCAATTCGGTGATTTGTAAGCTCAAAATGGCTTAATACATGATTGCAATTTATTCTTATCGAATGGTTGACCTATTCGGTGATTTACAAGCTCAAAATAGCTTGTTACGTGATTGTAGTTGATTCTCATCAAATCATTTACCGATTCGGTGATTTGTAACCTCAGAATGGTTTGTTACGTGATTGTAGATGATTTTTTTCGAACGGTTGACCGATTCGGTGATTTGTAAGCTAGATATGACTTGTTATGTGATTGTAGTTGATTCTCATCGAATGATTACCAAATCAATGATTTGTAAGCTCATAATGGTTTGTTACGTGACTGTAATTTATTCTCATCAAACAGTTGATCGAGTCGATGATTTGTAAGCTCATAATGGCTTGTTACATGATTGTAGCTGATTCTCATCGAACAGTTGACCGATTCGGTGATTTGTAAGTTCATAATAGCTTATTACATGATTGTAGCTAATTTTTGTTAAACAGTTGACCGATTCGGTGATTTGTAAGTTGATAATAGCTTATTACATGATTGTAGCTGATTCTTGTTAAACAGTTGACCGATTTGGTCATTTGTAAGCTCAGAAAGGCTTGTTACATGATTGTAGCTGAATCTCATCAAACAGTTGATCGATTCAATGATTTGTAAGCTCAAAATGGCTTGTGACATGATTGCAATTGATTCTCATCGAACGGTCGACCGATTCGGTGATTTGTAATCTCAAAATGGCTTGTTATGTGATTGCAGGTGATTCTCATCAAATGGTTGACCGATTCAGTAATTTGTAAACTCAAAACGGCTTGTTTCATGATTGTAATTGATTCTCATGGAACGGTAGACCGATTCGATGATTTGTTAGCTCAGAATGGCTTGTTACATGATTGCAACTGATTCTCATCGAACGGTTGACCGATTTAGTGATTTGTAAGCTAAGAATGACTTGTTACGTGATTGTAATTGATTCTCATCGAATGGTTGTCCGATTCGATGATTTGTAAACAAGGAGTGGCTTGTTAAATGATTGTAGCTGATTCTCATTGAACGGTTGAATGATTCGATGATTTTTAATCTCAGAATGGCATATTACGTGATTGTAATTGATTGTCATCCAACGGCTCACCGATTCGGTGATTTGTAAGCTCAAAATGGTTTGTAAATGATTGCAGCTGATTCTCGTCAAACGGTGTACTGATTTAGTGATTTTTAAGTTCCAAATGGCTTGTTAGGTGATTGTAATTTATTCTCATCAAACGATTGACCAACTCGATGATTTATAAACTCAGAATGACTTTTTACGTGATTGTAATTGATTCTCATCGTAGGGTTGAACAATTCAGTGATTTGTAAGCTGAGAATGGCTTGTTACATGATTGTAGCTGATTCTCATCGAACAGTTAACTGGTTCGATCATTTGTAAGTTCAGAATAGCTTGTTATGTGATTGTAGCTGGTTCTCATTAAAAAGTTGACCGAATTCATGATTTGTAAGCTTAGAATGGCTTGTTACGTGATTCTAACTGATTCTTAAAAAATGGTTGACCGATTCAGTGATTTGTAAGCTCAAAATGACTTTTTATGTGATTGTTATTTATTCTCATCCAACGATTGACCGATTCGGTGATTTGTAAGCTCAGAATGGCTTGTTATGTGATTATAGCTTATTCACATCAAACGGTTGACCAATTTGGTGATATGTAAGCTTAAACTGGCTTGTTACGTGATTGTAATTGATTTGTAATCTCAGGATGGCATAATACATGATTTTAATTAATTCTTGTCGAACACTTGACCGATTCGGTGATTTATAAACTTAGAATGGCTTGTAACATTATTATAGCTGATTCTCATTAAATGGTTGACCGATTTGGTGATTTGTAAACTCAGAATGGCTTGTTACGTGATTGTAGTTGATTCTCATTGAACTTTTGACTGATTCGGTGATTTGTAAGCTCAGAATGGCTTGTTACATGATTGTAGCTGATTCCCATCCAACATTTGACTGATTTAGTGATTTGTAAGCTCAGAATGGCTTGTTACGTGATTGTAGCTGATTCTCATCAATAGTTGACCGATTCGGTGATTGGTAAGATCAGAATGGCTTCTTACATGATTGTAGCTGAATCTCATCGAACGGGTGACCGATTCGATGATTTTTAAGCTCAAAATTTGTTACATGATGGTGGCTGATTCTCATCAAACAGTTGACTGATTCGGTGACTTGTAATCTCAAAATGGGTTGTTACGTGATTATAATTCACTCTCATCGAACGATTGACCGATTCACCGACTTATAAGCTTAGAATGGTTTGTTACATGATTCTAGCTGATTCTAATTGAACGGTTGAACAATTCAGTGATTTGAGCTCAGAATGGCTTGTTACGTGATTGTAGCTGATTCTCATCGAACGGTTGATCGATTCAGTGATTTGTCAGCCCAAAATGACTTGTTATGTGATTATAGCTGATTCTTATCAAATAGTTGACCGATTCAGTGATTTGTAAGCTTAGAATGGCTTGTTACGTGATTGTAGCTGATTCTAATCGAACAGTTGACCCATTTGATGATTTGTAAGCTCAAAATGGCTTGTTACATGATTGTAGGTGTTTCTCATCGAACGGTTGACCGATTCATTGATTTGTAAGCTCAAAATGGCTTGTTACGTGATTGTAGCTAATTCTCAGTGAATGGATCACCGATTCGATGATTTGTAACCTGAAAATGGCTTATTACGTGATTTTAGTTGATTCTCATCGAACGGTTGACCGATTCAGTGATTTGTAAGTTGAGAATGACTTGTTACATGATTGTAGCTGATTCTCATCGAACGTGTGACCAATTCGATGATTTGTAAGCTCAGAATGGCTTTTTATGTGATTGTAATTGATTCTCATCGAATGGTTGACCGATTCGGTAATTTGTAAGCTCATAATGGCTTGTTACGTTATTGTAGCTAATTCTTATCGAACGGTTGACCGATTCAGTGATTTGTATGCTCAAAATGACTTGTTATGTGATTGTAGCTGATTCTCATCGAACTGTTGACCGAGTCAGTGATTTGTAAGCTCAGAATGGCTTGTTACGTGATTGTAGCTGATTCTTATCGAATGGTTGACTGAATCAGTAATTTGTAAGCTCATAATGGCTTGTTTCATGATTGTAGCTGATTGTCACTGAACAGTTAACTGATTCGGTGATTTGTAAGCTCAGAATGGCTTGTTATGTGATTGTAATTGATTCTCATCAAATGGTTGACTGATTCGGTGATTTGCAAGCATAGAATTGCTTGGTACATGATTGTAATTGATTATCATCAAACAGTTGACCAATTTGGTGATTTTAAGCTCAAAATGGCTTGTTACATGATTGTAGTTGATTCTCATCCAACAATTGACCGATTTGGTGATTTGTAAGCTCAGAATGGTTTGTTACGTGATTGTAGCTGATTCTCAATTAACGATTGAGCAATTCAATGATTTTTTAGCTCAGAATGGCTTGTTACATGATTGTAATTGATTCTCATTGAATGATTGACAAGTTCAGTGATTTATAAGCTCAAAATGGCTTGTGACGTGATTGGAATTGATTCTCATCGAACGGTTATCCAATTCGGTGATTTGTAAGCTCAAAATGGCTTGTTAAATGATTGTAGCTGATTCTCGTCGAACTGTTGACTGATTCGGTGATTTGTAAGCTTAGAGTGGCTTATTACATTATTGTAATTGATTCTCATCGAACGGCTCATCGATTTGGTGATTTTCAAGCTCAAAATGGCTTGTTACATGATAGTGAGTTGATTCTCATCGAACGGTTTACTGATTCAGTGATTTTTAAGCTCAGAATGGTTTGTTAGGCGATTGTAATCTATTGTCATCAAATGGTTGACTGATTTGGTGATTTATAAGCTCAGAATGACTTTTTAAGTGATTGTAATTGATTTTCATCGAAGGGTTGACAAATTTGGTGATTTGATAGCTCAGAATGGCTTGTTACGTTATTGTAGCTAATTGTCATCGAACGGTTGACCGATTCGGCGATTTGTAAACTAAGAATGGCTTGTTACGTGATTATAGCTGATTCACATCGAACAGTTGACCAATTCGGTGATATCTAAGCTTAAAATGACTTGTTACATGATTGTAATTGATTTTCATCGAATGGTTGACCGATTTGTTGATTTGTAAGTTTAGAATGGCTTGTTACATGATTGTAGCTGATTCTCATCGAACAGTTGATTGATTCAATGATTTGTAAGCTCAAAATGGCATAATACGTGATTTTAATTAATTCTCATCGAACGCTTGACCGATTTGGTGATTTACAAGCTTAGAATGGCTTGTTACGTGATTGTAGGTGAATCTCATCGAACGGTTGACCGATTCATTGATTTGTAAGCTAAAAATGGCTTGTTCTGTGATTGTAGCTGATTCTCATCAAATGGTTGACCAATTTGGCAATTTGTAAGCCAGAATGGCTTGTTACGTGATTGTAGCTGATTCTCATCGAACGGTTGATGAATTCGGTGATTTGTAGGCTCAAAATGGCTTGTTACATGATTGTACTTGATTCTCATTGAACGATTGACCGCTTTGGTGATTTGTAAGCTCAGAATGGCTTGTTACATGAATGTAGCTGATTCTCATCGAATGGTTGATCGATTCAGTGATTTGTAAGCTCAGAATGGCTTGTTACTTGATAGTAGCTTATTCTAATCGAATGGTTGATAGATTTAGTGATTTTTAAGCTCATAATGGCTTGTTATGTGATTATAATTTATTCTCATCAAACAGTTGACCAATTCAGTGATTTGTAAGTTTAGAATGGCTTGTTACGTGATTGTAGCTAATTCTTATCAAATGGTTGACTAATTCAGTGATTTTGTAAGCTCATGATGGCTTGTTACGTGATTGTAGTTGATTCTCATCGAATGGCTGACCGATTTGGCTTGTTACATGATTGTAGCTGATCCTCAGTGAATGGTTGACCGATTAGGTGATTTGTAAGCTTAGAATGGTTTGTTACGTGATTGTAATTGATTCTCACCAAATAGCTGACTGATTCAGTGAGTTGTAAGCTCAGAATGGGTTTTTACGTAATTGTAATTGATTCTCATCAAACGGTTGACTGATTTGGTGATCTGTAAGCTCAAAATGGCTTTTTACCTAATAGTAATTGATTCTCATTGAACGGTTGACCGTTTTAGTGATTTGTAAGCTTAGAATGGCTTGTTACATGATTGTAGCTGAGTCTCATTAAACGGTTGATCGATTCAGTGATTAGTAAGCTCAGAATGGCTTGTTATGTGATTGTAGTTGATTGTCATCGAACGGTTGACCGATTCGGTGATTTGCAAGCTCAGAATAGCTTGTTACGTGATTGTAATTGATTCTCATTGAATGGTTGACTGATTCAGTGATTTGTAAGCTCAGAATGGCTTTTTACGTGACTGTTATTGATTCTCATCAAACGGTTGACCAATTTGGTGATCTATAAGCTCAGAATGGCTTTTTACGTGATTGTAATTGATTCTCATCGAATTTTTGACTGATTTGGTGATTTGTAAACTCAGAATGGCTTATTATTTAATTGAAGCTGATTCTCATCGACTCGGTGATTTGTAAGCTCATAATGGCTTATTACGTGATTTTAGTTGATTTTCATCGAACCTCTGATCGATTCGGTGATTTGTAAGCTCACAATGGCTTGTTACATGATTGTAATTGATTGTCATTGAATGGTTTAACGATTTGGTGATTTATAAGCTCAAAATGGCTTGTTACATGATTGCACCTAATTCTCATTGAACGATTGACCGATTTGGTGATCTGTAAACTCAAAATGGCTTGTTACATGATTGTAGTTGATTCTCAGGAATGGTTGACCGATTTGGTGATTTGTAAGCTCAGAATGTCTTCTTAGGTGATTGTAGTAATTCTCACCAAATGGTTGACCGATTCAGTGATTTGTAAGCTCAGAATGGCCGTTTACATAATTGTAATTAATTGTTATTGAACGGTTGACCGATTCATTGATTTGTTAGCTTAGAATGGCTTGTTACGTGATTGTAGCTAATTCTCATCGAACGGTTAACCAATTCAGTGATTTGTAAGCCAACAATGGGTTGTTACGTGATTGTAGCTGATTCCCATCAAATGATTGACTAATTCGATGATTTGTAAGCTCTAAATGCCGTGTTATGTGATTGTAGCTGATTCTCACCAAGCGTTTAACCGATTCGATGATTTATAAGGTCAGAATAGCTTCTTTCATGATTGTACCTGATTCTCATCGAACGGTTGACCGATTGGTGATTTGTAAGCTTAGAATGGCTTGTTACATGATTGTAGTTGATTCTCACCGAATGGTTGACCAATTTGATGATTTGTATCTCATACTGGCTTGTTGCATGATTGTAACCAATTCTGATCTAACGGTTGACTGATTTGGTGATTTGTAAGCTCAGAATGGCTTGTTACATGATTGTAAATGATTCTCACCGAACGGTTGACCGATTCGGTGATTTGTAAGCTCAGAATGGCTTGTTACATGATTTTAATTGACTCTCATCAAACAGTTGATCGATTCGGTGATTTGTAAGCTCAAAATGGCTTGTTACGTGATTATAATTGATTCTCATCAAATGGTTGACCGATTCAGGATTTGTAAGCTCAGAATGGCTTGTTACGTGATAGTAACTGATTCTCTCCGACTAGTTGATCGATTCGGTGATTTGTCAGCTCAAAATGGCTTGTTACGTGATTGTAATTGATTCTCATCAGACGGTTGACCGATTCGGTGATTTGTAAGCTAAGAATGGCTTGTTACATGATTATAATTGATACTCATCGAACGGTTTATCGATTTAGTAATTTTTAAGCTCAGAATGCCTTTTTACGTGATTGTATCTGATTCTAATCGAAAGGTTGACTAATTCTATGATTTGTAAGTTGAGAATGGCTTTTTACATGATTGTTATTGATTCTCAATAAACGGTTGACCGATTCGATGATTTGTAAGCAATTCAGTGATTTGTAAGCTCAAAATGCCTTGTTACGTGACTGTAGCTGATTCTAACTGAATGGTTGACTGATTCGGTGATTTTTAAGCTAGAAATAGCTTGTTACATGATTGTAATTGATTCTCATCAAATGGCTGATCGATTCGATGATTTGTAAGCTTAGAATGGCATGTTACATGATTATAATTGATGATTTGTAAGTTAAGAATGGCTTGTTACATAATTGTAGCTTATTGTCATCGAACGGTTGATTGATTTGGTGATTTGTAAGCTTAAAATGGCTTGTTACATGATTGTAGCTGTTTCTTGTCGAACAATTGACCAACTCGGTGATTTGTAAGCTTAAAATGGCTTGTCACATGATTATAATTAATTTTGATCGAATGGTTGACCGATTCGATGATTTGTAAGCTCAAAATGGCTTGTTATGTGTAGTTGATTCTCATCAAACGATTGACTAATTCGATGATTTGTAAGCTCAGAATGGCTTTTTATGTGATTGTAATTGATTCTCATCGAATGATTGACCGATTCAGTGATTTCTAAGCTTAGAATGGCTTGTTACATGATTGTAATTGATACTCATCGAACGGTTGACCGATTTGGTGATTTGTAAGCTCAAAATAGCTTGTTACATGATTGTAGTTGATTCTCATCAAATTGTTGACCATTTTGATAATTTGTAAGCTTAGAAGGGCTTGTTACGTGATTGTAATTGATTTTGATCAAACGGTTGATTGATTCGGTTATTAATATTCTCAAAATGGCTTCTTACGTGATTTTGGCTGATTCTCATCAAACGGTTGACCAATTCGATGATTTGTAAGCTCAAAATGACCTTTTACGTGATTGTAATTGATTCTCATCAAACGGTTGACCAATTCGGTGATTTGTAATATCAGAATGGCTTGTTACGTTATTGTAGCTAATTCTCATCAAAAGGTTGACATATTCGATGATTCATAAGCTCAGAATGGCTTGTTATGTGATTGTAATTGATATTCATCTAACAATTGACCATTTCGACTATTTGTAAGCTCAGAATGGCTTGTTACGTGATTGTAATTGATTTTGATCCAACGGTGGACTGATTCGGTGATTTGTTAGCTCAAAATGGCTTGTTACGTGATTCTAGCTGATTCTCATCAAACAGTTGACCGATTCGGTGATTTACAAGCTCAAAATGGCTTGTTACATGATTGTACCTAATTCTCATCAAACGGTTGAACAATTTGATGATTTATAAGCTCAAAGTGGCTTGTTACATTATTGTAGTTGATTCTCATCAAACGGTTTATTGATGCGATAATTTGTAAGCTCAGAATGGGTTGTTACGTTATTGTAAATGATTCTCGTCAAACGATTGACCGATTAGGTGATTTGTAAGCTCAAAATGGCTTGTTACATGATTGTAGCTAATTCTCATTGAACGATTGATCGATTTGATGATTTGTAAGCTCAGAATGGTTTGTTATGTGATTGTAATTGTTTCTCATCGAACAGTTGACCGATTCAATGATTTGTAAGCTCAAAATGGCTTGTTACATAATTTTAATTGATTCTCATCGAACGGTTGATCGACTCGGTGATTAGTAAGCTCAAAATGGCTTGTTATGTGATTGTAAATGATTCTCACCGAATGGTTGACCTATTCGGTGATTTAAAAATTTAGAATGGCTTGTTACGTGATTGTAGCTAATTCTCATTGAACGATTGACTGATTTAGTGATGTGTAAGCTCAAAATGGCTTGTTACATGATTATAGCTGATTCTCACTGAACGGTTGACCGATTCGGTGATTTTTAAGATCAAAATGACTTGTTATGTGATTTTCACTGATTCTTTTTGAATGGTTGACCGATTCAGTGATTTGTAAGCTCATAATGGCTTGTTACATGATTATAGGTGATTCTCATTGAACGGTTGAACAATTTGGTGATTTGTAAGCTCATAATGGCTTGTTACATGATTGTAGCTAATTCTCATCGAATGGTTGACCGATTCGGAGATTTGTAAGCTTAGAATGTCTTGTTACATGATTGTAGCAGATTCTCACTGAACGGTTGACCAATTCAGGGATTTGTAAGCTCAAACTGGCTTGTTACATGATGTTAGTTGATTTTGATTGAACGATTGACATATTTGGTGATTTGTAATCTCAAACTGGTGATTGTAGTCGTTTCTCATCGAATAGTTCACTAATTCAGTTGT
Organism: Chamaecyparis obtusa; assembly: GCA_027943335.1. Taxonomy (NCBI): domain Eukaryota; kingdom Viridiplantae; phylum Streptophyta; class Pinopsida; order Cupressales; family Cupressaceae; genus Chamaecyparis; species Chamaecyparis obtusa. Next base: position 1,605,292 of record BSBK01002074.1, read on the forward strand.
TTGTAAGCTAAAAGTTGTAGTTGATTCTCATCGAACGGTTGACCATTTTAGTGATTTGTAAGCTTAGAATGGCTTGTTACGTGATTGTAATTGTTTCTCATCGAAGAGTTAACCAATTTGGTGATTTGTAAGATCAAAATGGCTCTTTATGTGATTGTAATTGATTCTCATTGAACGGTTGACCGATTCAGTGATTTGTAAGCTCATAATGGCTTGTTACGTGATTGTAGTTGATTCTCATCGAACGGTTGACCGATTCAATGAGTTGTAACCTTAAAATGGCTTAATCTATGATATTCATTGATTCTCATCGAACGCTTGACCGATTCAGTGATTTGTAAGCTCAGAATGGCTTGTTACATGGTTGTAGCTGATTCACATCGAACAATTGACCAATTCAGTTATTTGTAAGCTTAAAATGGCTTGTTACGACATTATAATTGATTCTCATCGAACGGTTGACTAATTCAGTGATTTGTAAGCTCAGAATAGATTGTTACGTGACTGTTGGTGATTCTCATCGAAGGGTTCACCAATTTGATGATTCGGTGATTTGTAAGCTTAGAATGGCTTGTTACGTGATTGTAATTGATTCTTATAAAATGGTTGACCGATTCGGTGATTTATAATCTTAGATTGGCTTGTTACGTGATTGTATCTAATTCTCATCGAACGGTTGACCTATTCGGTGATTTGTAAGCTCAAAATGGCTTGTTAGGTGATTGTAGCTTATTCTCATCGAACGGTTGACCAATTCGATGATTTGTAAGCTTAGAATGGCTTGTTACATGATTGTAATTGATTCTCATCGAATGGTTAACCGAGTTTGTTATTTGTGAGTTCAGAATGGCTTGTTACGTGATTGTAGCTGATTCTCATCGAATGGTTGACTGATTCAGCGATTTGTAAGCTCAAAATGACTTGTTATGTGATTGTAGCTGATTCTCGTCAAACAGTTGACCAATTCAGTGATTTTTAAGCTTAGAATGGCTTGTTACATGATTGTAGCTGATTCTCACTAAACAGTTGACTGATCCGTTGATTTGTAAGCTCATAATGGCTTGTTACGTGATTGTAATTGATTCTCATCAAATGGTTGACCGATTTGGGTATTTGTAAGCCTAGAATGACTTGTTACATGTTTGTAATTGATTCTCATCAAACAGTTGACCAATTTGGTGATTTGTAAGCTCATAATGGCTGTCTATGTGATTATAATTGATTCTCATCAAATTATTGATCGATTTGGTGATTTGAAAGCTCAAAATGGCTTGTTACGTGATTGTAGCTGATTCTCATCGAACGGTTGACCGATTCGGTGATTTGTAAGCTTAGAATGGATTGTTAGGCAACTGTAGCTGATTCTCATCGAACGGTTGATGGATTCGGTGATTTGTAAGCTAGGAATGGTTTGTTATGTGATTATTATTGATTCTCATCAAATGATTGATAGATTCGGTGATTTGTAAGCTTAGACTGGCTTGTTACATGATTGTAGTTGATTCTCATCAAACGGTTGACCGATTCAGTTATTTGTAAGCTCAAAATGGCTTGTTACCTTTTTCTAGCTGATTCTCATCGAACAGTTGACTGATCTGTTGATTTGTAAGCTCAAAATTGGTTGTTACGTGATTGTAGCGAATTCTCGTCGAACGGTTGATCAACTCAGTGATTTCTAAGCTCAAAATGACTTGTTACATGATTTTAGCTGATTCTCATCGAACGATTAACCGATTCGCTAATTTGTAAGCTCAGAATGTGTTGTTACATGATTGAATTTGATTCTCATCGAACGGTTGACCCATTTGGTTATTTGTAAGCTTAGAAAAGCTTGTTACGTGATTGTAGTTGATTCTTATCAAATGGTTGACCGATTCAGTGATTTGTAAGCTAAGAATGGCTTGTTACGTAATTGTAGCTGATTCTCATCTAACGGTTGATCGATTCATTGATTTGTAAGTTTAGAATTGCTTGTTACATGATTGTAGTTGTTTCTTATCGAATGGTTGACCATTTTGGTGATTTGTAAGCTCAGAATGGCTTGTTACTTGTTACTTGATTTGGTGATCTGTAAACTCAGAATGACTTATTACGTGATTGTGGCTGATTCTCATCAAACAGTTACTAATTCGCTGATTTGTAAGCTCAGAATAACTAGTTATGTGATTGTAGCTGATTCTCATCAAACGGTTGACAGATTTGGTGATTTGTAAGCTGAGAATAGCTTTTTGAAAGATTTTAGCTAATTCTCATCGAATGGTTGACATACTCATTGATTTGTCAGCTCAAAATGGTGATTGCAGTTGATTTTCATCGAATGGTTGACTGATTTGGTGATTTCTAAGCTTAGAATGGCTTAATACATAATTGTAAATTATTCTCATCGCATAGTTGACCGATTCGATGATTTGTAAGCTTTGAATAGCTTGTTATGTGATTGTAGCTGAGTCTCACCCAGCGGTTGACTGATTCAGTGATTTGTAACCTAAGAATGGCTTGTTACGTGATTGTAATTGATTGTTATCGAACAGTTGACTGATTCGATGATTTGTAAGATCAGAATGGCTTTGTTACATGATTGTAATTGATTCTCATCGAACGATTGACCAATTTGGTGATTTGTAATGTCAGAATGGCTTGTTACATGATTGTTCCTGATTCTCATCGGACGGTTGACCTATTTGGTGATTTGTAAGATTAGAATGGCTTGTTACATGATTATAGTTGATTCTCACCGAATGGTTGACAAATTCAGTGATTTGTAAGCTCAAAATGGCTTGTTACATAATTTTAATTCATTGTCATTGAACGGTTGACCAATTCGATGATTTGTACGCTCACAATGGCTTGTTACATGATTGTAGCTGATTCTCATCGAACGGTTGACCGATTCAACAATTTGTAAGCTTAGAATGACTTGTTATGTGATTGTAGTTGATTTTCATTGAACGGTTGATCGATTCAGTGATTTGTCAGCTCAGAATGTCTTGTTACGTGATTGTAGCTGATTCTCATAGAACAGTTGACCGATTCGGTGATTTGTAATCTCAGAATGGCTTGTTACGTGATTGTAATTGATTCTCATCGAACAGTTGATCGATTCGGTGGTTTGTAAGCTCAGAATGGATTGTTAACAATATTGTATCTAATTCTCATCGAACAGTTGACTGATTCAATGATTTGTAAGCTAAGAATGGCTTGTTACATGATTGTAATTGATTCTCATCAAATGGTTGACCGATTCAGTAATTTTTAAGCTGAAAATGGCTTGTTACGTGATTGTAGCTGATTCTAATCAAACGGTTGACCAATTTGATTATTTGTAAGCTTAGAATGGCTTTTTACATGATTGTTGTTGATTCTCACCAAATGCTTGACCAATTCAGTGATTTGTAAGCTCAAAATGGCTTGTTACATGATTGTAATTGATTCTCATCGAATGGTTGACCGATTCAGTGATTTGTAAGCTCATAATGGCTTGTTACGTGATTGTAATTGATTCTCATCTAACGATTGACTGAGTCAGTGATTTGTAAGCTCAAAATGACTTGTTATGTGATTGTAGCTGATTCTAATTTAACGGTTGACTGATTCAGTGATTTGTTAGCTCAAAATGGCTTGTTATGTGATTGTAGCTGATTCTCCTCGAATGATTGACTGATTCAGTGATTTGTAATCTAAAAATGGCTTGTTACGTGATTGTAGCTGATTCTCATCAAATGGTTGACCGATTCAATGATTTTTAAGCTTAAAGTGGCTTGTTACATGATTGTAGTTGATGCTCATGGAACGGTTGATCGATTTGATGATTTTTAAGCTCATAATGGCTTGTTATGTGATTGTAGCCGATTCTCATAGAACGGTTGACCGATTCAGTGAATTCACATCTTAGAATGGCTTGTTACATGATTGTAGCTGATTCTCATCAAATGGTTGACCAATTTGGTGATCTGTTAGCTCAAAATGACTTTTTACATGATTGTAATTGATTCTCATCGAACGGTTGACCGATTTGGTGATTTGTAAACTCTGAATGACTTATTACAAGATTGTAAGTTATTCTCATCGAACGGTTGATTGATTGGGTGATTTTTTAGCTTAGTATGGCTTGTTACTTGTTTGTAGCTGATTCTCATCGAATGGTTGACTGATTCAGTGATTTGTAAGCTCAGAATGTCTTGTTACGTGATTGTAGCAGATTCTCACCGAATGGTTGACCAATTCAAGGATTTGTAAGCTCAAAATTATAGCTGATTCTCATCTAATGATTGACCGTTTTAGTTATTTGTAAGCTTACAATGGCTTGTTACATGATTGTAGCTGATTCTCATCGAAAGGTTGATCGATTCGATGATTTCTAAGCTCATAATAGCTTGTTACATGATTGTATTTGATTCTCATCGAACGGTTGATTGATTTCATGATTTGTAAGCTCAGAATGGCTTGTTAAGTGATTGTAGCTAAATCTCATTGAACGATGTGTTAGCATGTGCAAAAAATTTCATGGCTCTTGGTCTTTTCCCCTGCTCTCTACAATGATTTTTCTACTCCCTGGTTAAACCTTAGGCAAAATGTTAAGGATCTAGCCATTAGGTTTCAAAATTCATGTGTGCCCTAGCTTTATTCTTTTGGCTCGTTACCTTTTTCGCGGGTCACTGAAACGCCTCTTCTGCATGTGCCTTTTGAGTTTCCACGTCACCCCGGTTCGCAGTTAGTCTTTCTCTCCGACGGGTCCCTTTAGTTTTCCTAAGTCCGCAATCGCGCCCTGCGATTTTAATATTTTTCCTAAGGTTCTCGGCTTTATCTTGCTGAGTTATCAGTGGGTCCACCTGCAATGTGCCTTGTCAGCATTTTGTGATTGGTCCACGGGTTAGTGATTGTGCGTGTGTCAGTGGAAACTAAATTTTTTAAGGCTCAGTGGGACCTGACAGTGTCAGAGGATCAATGGTTGGCGTAAGTTCGCATGGGATTTGTCAGAGCCATGAGATCTTACGCCAGCCATTGATGTTACTTTTTGTCAGGCAGCAGTTCGTCGGTGGGTCCTGTTTGCCAAGTAGTTCTTATGTGCCACGTTGTTATGAGTTGGCACGTTTTCATTCGTCCATGTGTTGATGAGTTGGTTTATGTCAGAGGGCCCGCGTTGAAAGCTTTTAATCTAATGGTCGGCGTATGATCACAAAGAATATTCCAAGCCTTTGCAATCATGCGCCATCCGTCAGATTTTATTCCATTTTGCCAGGTTGCCTGTTATACTCAGTGGGTCCGGTGTGACACGCGTGCTTGCAATTGGAGGTTTCTTATTGGTCGATGGTTGCTGAGGTGGATTTTCTTGGTGGGACCGCAACTTAATGGCAGGTAGCGGTGGCAGTTTGCTGGCGGTTAGTCGCATGTTCGCATAGCCTTTTGCAAGGCTATGCGATCATGCGACTGACATTTTCTGTCAACCCTTGCGGTGGCAGTTACGGTAACGGTTAGTGTTCATGGGTTGTCGCATGTTTGCATAGCCCATTTCTGGGCTATGCGATCATGCGACAGGGCGCCACTGTGCTGGGGCCCGTTTGTGGATGTTTGGTGGGCTTGGTGGCAAATGGTGTCGTGGCGGGTTTCTGGTTGGTCCGAGCTGGCGGGATGATAAAGTTTGAACGTGGGCCATCGTTCTCTACAGGCACCATGGATTTAGCCTTTGTGGTTCAAATTCAAATTTTTTTGAGAACTTCCAGTGACTAGAAAGTACCAAATTTATGGAATTCATTGCAAAAATGACCCTGTTCGGTGAGAAGCAACTGGTTTGTTGTTTGCGGTGTGGTCCAGGGTGTGGTTGGATCATTTGCAGAGCTTGTACTGTGGTGGTTGTGTGCTCAAGGCATGTTGCAGGGTGTCCTTTTGAGCCTGGTTTTGTGATCCCCTGTACCTGCAGAGAAGAATTTCATGATTGTGGATCAGTTCAGGATTTCCTCTTTCCTAATTGCTTGTGTTTCCCACCCCTGTAATAACTTTTTAGACCATTTCCAGCAGGTTGGGTGGTTGAGACCCTAACCCTAGCTGTCTGAAGCTTGTTGCATTTGATCTTGAGGATCCCAAGGCAGCTAGTGGTATAAGTTGGAGAATTTTTTATTTTGCAAGGGTTCCAAAACATTGTTACTTTTGGTCCCTGGTTTTTTACTGTAATATACTGACAGAAGTCTGGTTTTGTGACTTTTCTTATCTTGGTATCATTCTGATTGTATGTTGATCATGATTGTGTTAATGAAAATATTCTTGAATCCCAATCTTGTATCTTGTGTATGTCTTCTTGCTTGTCTCTGAGCTCATATATGTTAATGTCACAAAGTGTGTTAATGTATGGTAAACAAAGAGTATTTTGAATTTATCTTTGATTTCCTAACAAAGTTAGGATTAAAGTCTTCTAGGTGAATTCAGTGAGTTTTCAGTCAGGTGTAGAATTTGATGTCCTTGTGCTTGAGGGAAAGGGGTAATAGGCAAAGCACTTACCTCGCATTCCATTGTGTTTGATTTGAGGTATTCATTTGAGGTGTGCAGTTAGGTGACTCTGAGCCCTGGGATAAGGCACTGGTCCTTCCTCTTGAGGTATGCATGGTTAACAACTACAAACACAAACATTATTTGATAAATCTTTAACAATCTTATAGGAGATATAGTGGAATATTATTTTAGACTCCTTTAGAGAAGTGAGTCAAGGGTACGCCCGCCTGAGCATTGAAGCTCAAAGAGTAGAAGGATCCTTTGATCCTTGTCAGTTGGCCCTCTTCCTTGTGGACTTTGGAGTGGTGATAGAGTCAAAGTTTCATTTACATTATCCATCAAAGTGTAAATCTGCAAGTTGAAGATCAAAGAGAATAATCCACAACCAACACGATGGACCAATTCAGTGATTTGTAAGCTTACAATGGCTTACTATGTGATTGTAATTGATTCTCATCAAACGGTTGACCGATTCAATGATCTGTAAGTTCAAAATTGCTTGTTATGTGATTGTAGCTGATTCTCATTAAACAGTTGAAAGATTCAATGATTTGTAAGCTCAGAATGACTTGTTACGTGATTGTAATTGATTCTCACTGAATGGTTGACTAATTCGGTGATTTGTAAACTCAAAAAGGCTTTTTATGTGATTGTAATTGATTCTCATCGAATGGTTGACCAATTCGCTGATTTGTAAGCTCAAAATAGCTTGTTACGTGATTGTAGCTGATTCTCATCGAAAGATTGACCGATTCAAAGATTTGTAACCTCAAAATGACTTGTTATGTGATTGTAGCTAATTCTCTATAAATGGTTGACCAATTCAAAGATTTGTAAGCTCAAAATGGTTTGTTACATGATTGTAGCTGATTGTCACCGAAACAGTTGACTGATTAGGTGATTTGTAAGCTCAGAATGGCTTGTTATGTGATTGTAATTGATTCTCATCAAATGGTTGACCGATTCAGTTATTTGTAAGCTTAGAATGGCTTGTTACATGATAGTAATTGGTTCTCATTGAGTAATTAATCAATTTGGTGATTTGTAAGCTTAGATCCGCTTGTTATGTGATTGTAGCTGATTCTCATCAAAGAGTTGAGCGATTTGGTGATTTGTAAGCTTAGAATGGCTTGTAACATGATTGGAGCTGATTCTCATTGAACAGTTGACCGATTCGGTTATTTGTAAGCTCAAAATGGCTTGTTACGTGATTGAAATTGATTTTCATCGAACGCTTGACCGATTCGGTGATTAGTAAGCTCAGAATGGCTTGTTACGTGATTGTAATTGATTCTCATTGAACGGTTGACTGATTCAGTAATTTTTAAACTCAGAATGGCTTGTTATTTGATTGTAGTTGATTCTAATCGAACGGTTGACTGATTTGATGATTTGTAAGCTTAGAATGGTTTTTTACGTGATTGTTGCTGATTCTCACCGAACGGTTGATGAATTTGGTGATTTGTAAGCACAGAATGGCTTGTTACATGATTTTAATTGATTCCCATCGAACGGTTGATCGATTCGGTGATTTGTAAGCTCAAAATGGGTTGTTCATGATTGTAATTACATCAAATGGTTGATCGATTCGATGATTTGTAAGCTTCAAATGGTTTGTTACATGATTGTAGTTGATTCTCATTGAACGGTTGACCGATACAACAATTTGTCATTTCAAAATGACTTGTTATGTGATTGTACTTGATTCTCATTGATCGGTTGACCGATTCAGTGATTTGTAAGCTTAGAATGGCGTGTTACATGATTGTAGCTGATTCTCACCGAATGGTTGACTAATTTGATGATTTGTAAGCTTTAGTTGGGCTTGTTACGTGATTTTGATTGATTCTCATCAAACGGTTGACCGGTTTAGGGATTTGTAAGCTTAGAATGACATGTTACAAGATTGTAATTGATTCTCATTGAACAGTTGATCGATTTGGTGATTTGTAAGCTCAGAATGACTTGTTACGTCATTGTAACTGATTCTCATCGAATGATTGACCACTTTGGTGATTTGTAAGCTCAGAATGGCTTGTTACGTGATTTTAGCTGATTCTCATCAAACTGTTGACCCATTCGGTTATTTGTGAGCTCAGAATGGCTTGTTACCTTTTTGTAGCTGATTCTCATCAAATAGTTGACTGATTCATTGATTTGTAAGCTCAAAATGGCTTGTTACATAATTGTAGCTGATTCTCGTCAAACGGTCGATCGACTTGGTGATTTGTAAGCTCAAAATGGCTTGTTACATGATTGTAGCTAATTGTCATCGAAAGGTTGACCGATTCGATGATTTGTAAGCTTAGAATGGCTTGTTACATGATTTTAGCTGATTCTCATTGAACGGTTGACCAATTCAGTAATTTGTAAGCTTAAAATGGCTTGTTACATGATTGAAATTGATTCTCATTGAACGGTTGATCGATTTGGTGATTTGTACGCTCAGAATGCCTTGTTATGTGATTGTAGCTGATTCTAATCGAACGGTTGACGGATTTGGTGATTTTAAAGCTCAGAATGGTTTGTTACGTAATTGTAGCTGATTCTTATTGAACGGTTGACTGATTCATTGATTTGTAAGTTCAGAATTGCTTGTTACGTGATTGTAGCTGATTCTCATAGAATGGTTGACCATTTTGGTTATTTGTAAGCTCAAAATAGCTTGTTACGTGATTGTAATTAATTCTCATCGAATGGTTGACCGATTGAGTGATTTGTAAGCTCACAATGGCTTGTTACGTAATTGTAATTGATTCTCATTGAACGGTTGAGCGATTCGGTGATTTGTAAGCTCACAATGGCTTGTTACATGATTGTAATTGATTCTCATCATACGGTTGACTGATTCGGTGATTTGTAAGCTCATAATGGCTTGTTACGTGATTGTAGCTGACTCTCATCGAACGGTTGACCTATTCGGTGATTTGTAAGCTCAAAATGGCTTGTTACATGATTGTAGCTGATTCTCATCCAACGGTTGACCGATTCAATGATTTTTAAGCTCAGAATGGCTTGTTACATGATTGTAATTGATTCTCATTGAACGGTAGACTGATTTAGTGATTTGTAAGTACAGAATGGCTTGTTACGTAATTGTAATTGATTCTCATTGAATGGTTGAGCGATTCGGTGATTTGTAAGCTCAAAATGGCTTGATACATTATTATAATTGATACTCATCAAACCGTTGACCGATTCGATGATTTGTTAGCTTAGAATCACTTGTTACGTGATTGTAGCTGATTCTCATCGAACGGTTGACCGATTAGATGATTTACATGCTCAGAATGGCTTGTTACATGATCGTAGTTGATTCTCATTGAACGTTTGATCGATTTGGTGATTTCTAAGCTTAGAATGGCTTTGTACATGATTGTAATTGATTCTTATCAAACGGTTGACCAATTTGGTGATTAATAAGCTCAGAATGGCTTTTTACACTATTGTAGCTAATTCTCTTTGGATGGTTGACCGATTCAGTGGTTTATAAGCTCAGAATGGGTTGTCACATAATTGTAGCTGATTCTCATAAAACTATTGACTAATTCAGTGATTTGTAAGCTCAGAATGACTAGTTATGTGATTGTAGCTGATTTTCATCGAATAGTTGATCGATTCGATGATTTGTCAGCTCAGAATGGCTTGTTACTTGATTGTAGCTAATTCTCATCGAATATTTGACCGATTAGATGATTTGTAAACTCCGAATGGCTTGTTACATGATTGTAATTGATTCTCATTGAACGGTTGACTAATTCGGTGATTTATAAGCTTAGAATCGCTTGTTACATGATTATAGTAGATTCTCCTTGAATGGTTGACCGATTCAGTGATTTATAAGCTTAGAATGGGTTGTTACGTGATTTGTAGTTGATTCTCATGATACAATTGACTAATTCAGTGATTTGTAAGCTCAAAATTACTAGTTATGTGATTGTAGCTAATTCTCATCAAACGGTAAACCGATTCTATGATTTGTCAACTCAGATTGGCTTGTTACGTGATTTTAGCTTATTCTCATCGAACGGTTGACTGATTCGGTGATTTGTAATCTCAGAATGGTGATTGTAGTTGATTCTCATCGAACGGTTCACTGATTCAGTGATTTGTAAGCTTAGAATTGTAGCCTATTCTCATCAAACGGTTGACTGTTTCAGTGATTTGTAAGGTTAGAATGGCTTGTTACGTGATTGTAGCTGATTTTCAATGAACAGTTGACCAATTCGATGATTTGTAAGCTCAGAATGGCTTGTTACATGATTGTATTTGATTCTTATCTAACGATTGACCGATTTGGTGATTGGTAAGCTCAGAATGGCTTGTTACATCATTGTAAGTGATTCTCATCAAATGGTTGACCGATTTAGTGATTTGTAAGCTCAGAATGGCTTTTTACGTGATTGTAGATGATTCTCATCGAACGGTTGACCGATTTGGTGATTTGTAAGCTCAAAATGGCTTGTTACGTGATTCTAATTGATTTTTATCAAACGATTGACCGATTTGGTGATTTGTAAGTTCATAATTGCTTGTTACGTGATCGTAGCCAATTCTCGTCGAATGGTTGACCAATTCGGTGATTTGTAAGTCTAGAATGGCTCGTTACTTGATGGAAATTGATTCTCATCGAACGATTGACCGATTTGGTGATTTGTAAGCTGATAATGGCTTCTTACATGATTGTAGCTGATTCTCATCGAACGGTTGACCGGTTCGGTGATTTGTAAAATTAGAATGACTTGTTACTTAATTGTAACTAATTCTCATCGAACGGTTGACCGATTCATTGATTTGTAAGTTCAAAATTGCTTGTTACATGATTGTCGCTAATTCTTATTGAACGGTTGACCATTTTGATGATTTGTAAGCTCAAAATTGCTTATTACGTGATTGTAATTAATTTTGAATGAACGGTTGATCGATTTGGTGATTTTTAAGCTCAAAATGGCTTGTTACATAATTGTAGCTAATTCTCATCGAACGGTTGACTGATTCGGTGATTTGTAAGCTCAAAATGGCTTGTTACTTAATTGTAGCTAATTCTCATTGAATGATTGACTGATTCATTGATTTGTAAGTTCAGAATGGCCTTTTACGTGATCGTAATAAATTCTAATTGAACGGTTGACCAATTTGGTGATTTGTAAGCTCAGAATGGCTTGATACGCAATTGTAATTGATTCTCATCAAATGGTTGACCGATTCGGTGATTTGTATGCTTAGAAGGGCTTGTTACGTGATTGTAATTGATTCTCATCAAATGGTTGACTGATTCAGTTATTTGTAAGCTCAGAATGGATTTTTAGGTTATTGTAATTGATTCTCATTGAATGGTTGACCGATTCAGAGATTTTTAAGCTCAAAATGGGTTGTTACGTGATTTTACCTGATTGTCATCGAACGGTTCACCGATTCGGTGGTTTGTAAGCTCAGAACTATAGCTGATTCTCATCGAATGGTTGACCATTTCAGTGATTTGTATGCTTAGAATGGCATGTTACATGATTGTAGCTGATTCTTTTTGAATGGTTGACCGATTCGATGATTTGTAAGCTTAGAATGGCTTGTTATGTGATTGTAGCTGAATCTCATCAAATGGTTGACCGATTTGTAAGCTTAGAATGGCTTGTTACATGATGGAAATTGATTCTCATTGAAGGCTTTATAGATTCAGTGGTTTGTAAGTTCAGAATGGCTTGTTATGTTATTGAAATTGATTCTCATCGAACGCTTGATCGATTTCATGATTTGTAAGCTCAGAATGGCTTGTTACGTGATTGTAGCTGATTCTCATTGAATGGTTGACTGATTCGGTGATTTGTAGGCTCAGAATGACTTGTTACATAATTCTAATTGATTCTCATCAAATGGTTGACCGATTTGGTGATTGGTAAGCTCAGAATGGCTTGTTACGTAATTATAATTGATTCTCATCGAATGGTTGAGCAATTCGATGATTTGTAAGCTCAAAATGTCTTGTTATGTGATTGTAGTTGAATCTCATCGAACGGTTGACCGATTCAATGATTTGTAAGATCAGAATAGCTTGTTACATGATTGTAGCTCATTCTCATTGAATAGTTGACTGATTCAGTGATTTGAAAGATCAGAATACCTTGTTTTGTGATTGTAATTTATTCTCATCGAAGAGTTGACCAGTTTGGTGATTTGTGAGCTCATAATGGCTTGTTATGTGAGTGTAGCTGATTCTCATTGAACAGTTGACCAATTTGGTGATTTGTAAGCTCAGAATGGATTCTTACATGATTGTAATTGATTATCATCAAACAGTTGACTGATTCAGTGATTTGTAAACTGATAATGGCTTGTTACGTTATTATAGCTGATTCTCATCAAACGGTTGACTGATTCAATGATTTGTAAGCTTAGAATGGCTTATGACGTAATTGTAAATGAAAATCAGTAACAATCATGTAAAAAGTCATTCTTAGCTTACAAATCATTGAATCGGTCAACTGTTCAATGAGAATCAATTACAATCATGTAACAAGCTATTCTAAGCTTACAAACCACTAAATTGGTCAATTGTTCAATGATAATCAACTAAAATTATTTAACAAGCCATTCCGGGCTTACAAATCACCGAACGGGTCAAGCGTTTGATGATAATCAATTACAATCACGTAAAAACCCATTCTGTGCTTACAATCACTTAATCCATCAACCGTTCGATGAGAATCAGCTACAATCACGTAACAAGCCATTCTAAGCTTACAAATCACTGAATCAGTCCACCGTTCGATGAGAATCAGCTACAATCATGTAATAAGCCATTTTGAGCTTACAAATCACTAAATCAATCAACCATTCGATGTGAATCAGCTACAATTATTTAGGAAGCCAGCCCGAGCTTACAAATCACTGAATCGGTCAATCGGTCGATGAGAATCATCTACAATCTCGTACCAAGCCTTTTTGAGTTTACAAATCACCGAATCGGTCAACCGTTTGATGAGAAATAGTTATAATCATTTAACAAGCCATTTACAGCTTACAAATCACTAAATCGGTCAACTGTTCGATGAGAATCAGCTATAATCACATAACATGCTTTTTTGAGCTTACAAATCACTAAATCGGTCAACCGTTCGATGAGAATCAGCTACAATCACGTAACAAGCAATTTTGAGTTTACAAATCAATGAATCAGTCAACCGTTCAATGAGAATCAGCTACAAAAAGGTAACAAGACATTCTGAGCTTACAAATCACCGAATTGGTCAACCGTTCGATGAGAATCATCTACAATCATGTAACAAGCCATTTTGTGCTTACAAATCATTGAATCGGTCAATCGTTCGATGAGAATCAATTATAATCATGTAACAAACCATTTTGAGCTTACAAATCACCAAATCGATCAACCGTTCAATGAGAATCATCTACAATCACGTAACAAGCTATTTTGGGCTTACAAATCACCAAATTGGTCAACCGTTCGATCAGAATCAATTACAATCACGTAACAAGCCATTCTGAGCTTACAAATCACCAAATCAGTAAATCATTCAATGAGAATCAATTACAATCATGTAACAAGCCATTCTGAGCTTACAAATCAATTACAATCATGTAACATGTCATTCTGAGCTTACTAATGACCGACTTGGTCAACCATTCAGTGAGAATCGAACGGTTGACCGATTCGGTGATTTGTAAGCTCAGAATGGTTTGTTACGTGATTGTAGCTAATTCTCATCGAACGGTTGACCGATTTGGTGATTTGTAAACTCAGAATGGCTTGTTACATGATTGTAGTTGATTGTCATCGAATGGTTGACCGATTCAGTGATTTGTAAGCTCAAAATCTCTTGTTACGTGATTGTAGCAAATTATCACCAAACGGTTGACCAATTTGGGGATTTGTAAACTCAGAATGGCTTGTTACATGATTTTAGTTGATTTTCATCAAACGGGTGACAGATTTGGTGATTTGTAAGCTCGAAATGGTGATTCTAGTTGATTTTCATCGGACGGTTTACAAATTTGGTGATTTGTATGCTCCTTATTGTCCTTGATTCTCATCGAACGGTTGACCATTTTAGTGACTTGTAAGCTCAAAATGGCTTGTAAAGTGATTGTATTTGATTCTCATCGAACGGTTGACCGATTTGGTGATTTGTAAACTGAGAATGTGTTGTTACGTGATTGTAGCTGAATCTCATTGAACAGTTGATCAATTCAGTCATTTGTAAGCTCAAAATGGCTTGTTACATGATTGTAGTTGATTCTAAAGGAACAGTTGACCAATTCGGTGATTTGTAACCTCAAAATGGCTTTTTACATGATTGTAATTGATTCTCATCAAACGTTTGACCCATTCGGTGATTTGTAATATTAGAATGGCTTTTTACGTGATTGTAGCTAATTCTCATTGAACGGTTGACCGTTACAATGATTTGTAAGCTCAAGATGGCTTGTTATGTGATTGTAGCTGATTCTCATCAAACGATTGACCGATTTGGTGATTTTTAAGCTCAAAATGCCTTTTTACGTGATTGTAATAGATTCTTATCGTAGGGTTGAATGATTCGGTGATTTACAAGCTCAAAATGGCTTGTTACATGATTGTGGCTGATTCTCATCAAACGGTTTACCAATTCAGTGATTTGTAAGCTCAGAATGGCTTGTTACATGACTATAATTGATTCTCGTCGAACAGTTGACTGATTTGGTGATTTGTAAGCTCAAAATGGCTTGTTATGTGATACTAGCTGATTCTAATCGAAATGATTGATTGATTCGGTGATTTGTAAGCTTAGGATGGCTTGTTACATGATTGTAATTGATTCTCATCGAACAATTGACCGATTCGGTGATTTGTAAGCTTAGAATGGCTTCTTACATGATTGTAATTGATTCTCATCGAACAGTTGATCAATTTGGTGATTTGTAATCTTCGAATGGCTTGTTACGTGATTGTAGTTGATTCTGACCGAACAATTCACCGATTTGGTGATTTGTAAGCTCAGAATAGCTTGTTACATGATTGTAGCTTATTCTCGTCGAACAGTTCACCGATTCGGTGAGTTGTAAGCTCAGAATGGCTTGTTACGTAATTATAGTTGATTCTCACCGAACAGTTAACATCAATTTTAAGTTCAGAATTGCTTGTTAAACAATTGTAGCTGATTCTCATCAAACGGTTGACAAGTTTGGTGATTTGTAAGCTCAGAATGGTTTGTTATGTGATTGTAATTGATTCTCATCGAATGGTTTACCGATTCGGTGATTCGTCAGCTCAGAATGGCTTGTTACGTGATTATAACTAATTCTCATTGAACGGTTGACCGATTTGGCAATTTCTAAGCTCAGAATGGCTTGTTACGTGATTGTAGCTGATTCTCGTCAAACGGTTTATCGATTTAGGGATGTACAAGCTCAAAATGGTTCGTTACATGATTGTAGCTGATTCTCATCAAACGGTTGACCAATTCGGTGATTTGTAAGTTTAGAATGGCTTGTTACGTGATTATAGCTGATTCTTGTCAAACGGTTGATTGATTTGGTGATTTGTAAGCTCAAAATGGTCTTGTTACATGATTATAGTTGATTATTGTCGAATGGTTAACCGATTCGATGATTTGTAAGCTCAGAATGGCTTGTTACGTGATTGTAGATGATTCTCGTTGAACGGTTGTCCGATTAGGTGATTTGTAAGCTCAAAATGGCTTGTTACGTGATTGTAGTTGATTCTCATCAAATTATTGACCGATTCGATGATCTGTAAGCTCAGAATGGTTTGTTACATGATTTTAATTGTTTCTGATCGAACAGTTGACTGATTCAGTGATTTGTCAGCTTAGAAGGGCTTGTTATGTGATTGTAGCTGATTCTCATCGAACGGTTGACCGATTTGATAATTTGTAAGCTCAGTATGGTTTGTTACATGATTGTAATTGATTCTAATTGAATGGTTGACCTATTCGATGATTTGTAAGCTCAGAATGGCTTTTTACATGTTTTTAATTGATTCTCATGGAATGGTTGACCAATTCGATGATTTGTTTGCTAAGAATAGTTTGTTACGTGATTGTAGTTGATTCTCATCGAATGGTTGACCAATTCAGTGATTTGTAAGATCAAAATGACTTGTTATGTGATTGTAGTTGATTCTCATTAAACGGTTGACCGATTCAGTGATTTGTAAGCTTAGAATGGCTTGTTACGTGAATGTAATTTATTTTCATCGAATGGTTGACCCATTCAATGATTTGTAAGCGTAGAATGGCTTGGTACATGAATGTAATTGATTCTCATAAAATAGTTGACCAATTTTGTGATTTGTAAGCTCAGAATGGCTTGTTACGTGGTTGTAGCTAATTGTCATCGAACGGTTGACTGATTCAGTGATTTTTAAGCTCAGAATGGCCATTTATGAAATTGTAATTGATTGTCATCAAACGATTGACCAATTTGGTGATTTCTAAGCTCAGAATGGCTTGTTACATGATTGTAATTGATTCTCATCAAACGGTTGACCGATTCTGTGATTTGTAAGCTTGGAATGGCTTGTTACATTATTGTAATTGATTTTCATTGAATGATTGACCGATTCGGTAATTTGTAAGGTCAGAATGACTTGTTGTTATGTGATTGTAATTGATTCTTATTGAACGGTTTACAGATTTGGTGATTTGTAAGCTCAAAATGGCTTGTTACATGATTGTAGCTGATTCTTATCGAATGATTGACCGATTCGGTGATTTGTAAGTGTAGAATTTCTTGTTACGTGATTGTAGCTGATTGTCACTAAACGGTTAACTGATTCGGTGCTTTGTAAGCTCAGAATGGCTTGTTACGTGATTGTAATTGATTTTCATCGAACGGTTGAACAATTCGATGATTTGTAAGCTTAAAAGGTATTTTTACGTGATTGTAGCTGATTCTCACCCAACTGTTGACCGATTCGGTGATTTGTAAGCTGAGAATAGCTTGTTATGTGATTTTAATTGATTCTCATCGATTGGTTGACCGATTAGGTGATTTTTAACCTTGACATGGCTTGTTATGTGATTGTAGTTGAGTCTCATTGAACAGTTGACTGATTTGGTGATTTGTAAGCTCAGAATGGCTTGTTACATAATTCTAGTTGATTCTCATTGAACTATTGACCGATTCAGTAATTTGCAAGCTTAGAATGGCTTGTAACATGGGTCTAATTGATTCTCATCAAACGGTTGACCGATTCGGTGATTAGTAAGCTCAGAATGGCTTCTTACATGATTGTAGCTAATTCTTATCAAACGGTTGACCGATTCGGTGATTTGTAAGCTCAGAAAGGCTTGTTATGTGATTGTTATTGATTCTCATCAAATGGTTGACCGATTCAATGATTTGTAAGCTTGATCAGAATGGCTTCTTACGTGATTGTAGCTGATTCTTATCGAACGGTTGACCAATTTGGTGATAAGTTCATAAAGGCTTGTTATGTGATTGTTATTGATTCTCATCAAACAGTTGACCAATTTAGTGATTTGTAAGCTCAGAATGGCTTGTTTCATAATTGTAGCTGATTCTCAATGAATAGTTGACCGATTCAGTGATTTGTAAATTTAGAATGGCTTGTTACGTGATTTTAATTGATTCTCATCGAACGGTTGACCGATGAGGTGATTTGTAAGCTCCAAATGGCTTGTTACGTGATTGTAGCTTATTCTCATCGAACTATTGATCGATTCGGTGATTTTTAAACTCAAAATGGTTTGTTACGTAATCGTAGCTGATTCTCATCAAATAGTAGATCTATTCAGTGATTTGCAAACTTAGAATGGCTTGTTACCTGAGTCTAATTGATTCTCATCGAACGGTTGACCAATTCGGTGATTTGTAAGCTCAGAATGGCTTCTTATGTGATTGTAGTTGATTCTTATCGAACGCTTGACCAATTCGGTGATTTGTAAGCTCAGAAATGCTTGTTACATGATTGTTATTGATTCTCATCGAACGGTTAATCGATTCAGTGATTTGTTAGCGCATAATTGCTTGTTACATGATTATAGCTGATTGTCATTGAGCAGTTGACCTATTCGGTGATTTGTAAGCTCAAAATGGCTTGTTACGTGATTGTACCTAATTTTCATCGAATGGTTGACCGATTCGATGATTTGTAAGCTCAAGATGGCTTGTTACATGATTGTAGCTGATTACAATCAAATAGTTGACTGATTCAGTGATTTGTAACCTCACAATGGCTTGTTACATGATTGTAGTTGATTCTCATTGAACAGTTGACAATTCAATGATTTGTAAGCTCATAATGGCTTGTTATGTGATTGTAGCTGATTTCTTATCGAACGGTTGACCGATTTGGTGATTTGTAAGCTCAGAATGTCTTGTTACGTGATTGTAGCTGATTCTCACCAAATAGTTGACCGATTCGATGCTTTGTAAGCTTTGAATAGCTTGTTATGTGATTGTAATTGATTCTTATCGAAGGGTTGAACGATTTGATGATTTATAAGCTTAGAATGGTTGTTACATGATTGTAGCTGATCCTCACCAAACGATTGACTGATTTGGTGATTTGTTAGTGTAGAATGGCTTGTTACATGATTAGAGCTGATTCTCACTGAATGGTTGACCGATTCGGTGATTTATAAGCTCAGAATGGCTTGTTAGGTGATTGTAATTGATTCTCATCAAATGGTTTATTGATTCCATGATTTGTAAGCTCAGAATGGCTAGTTACGTGATTATAGCTGAGTCTTAGTGAACGGTTGATCGATTTGGTGATTTGTATGCACAAAATTTCTTGTTACGTGATTGTAGCTGATTCTCATCAAACGGTTGACCGATTCAGTGCTTTGTAAGCTCATAATGAATTGTTATGTGATTGTAATTGATTTTCATCAAACAGTTGAATGATTCGATGATTTGTAATCTTAGAATGGTTTTTTACGTGACTGTAGCAGATTCTCACTGAACTGTTGACCGATTCGGTGATTTGTAAGCTTAGAATGGCTTGTTTTGTGATTTCAATTGATTCTCATAGAATGGTTGACTGATTAGGTGATTTGTAAGCTCGAAATGGATTGTTACATGATTGGAGCTAATTCTCATCGAATAGTTGACCGATTTGGTGATTTGCTAGCTCAGAATGGCTTGTTACGTGATTGTAATTGATTCTCATTGAACAGTTGACCGATTCGGTGATTGTAAGCTTAGAATGGCTTGTTACATGATTGTAGTTGATTCTTATCGAATGGTTGACCGATTCGATGATTTGTAAGCTCAAAATGGCTTGTTACGTGATTGTATCTGATTCTTATCAAACTGTTGACCGATTCAGTGATTTATAAGATTAGAATGGCTTGTTACGTGATTGTAACTGATTCTCATCAAACGGTTGATCAATTCGATGATTTGTAAGCTCGAAATGGCTTGTCACGTGATTGTAGCTGATTCTCATCGAACAATTGACTGATTCGATGATTTGTAAGCTCAAAATGGCTTGTTATGTGATTGTAGCTGATTCTCATCGAACAAGTGACCAATTCGATGATTTGTAAGCTTAGAATGACTTGTTACATGACTGTAATTGAGTCTCATCGAACAGTTTACTAATTCGGTGCTTTGTAAGCTCAGAATGGCTTGTTACGTGATTGTAGCCTATTCTTATCGAACAGTTGACCAATTCGATGATTTGTAAGTTAAGAATGTCTTGTTACGTGATTGTAGATGATTTTCACCGAACTGTTGACTGATTCGGTGCTTTGTAAGCTCAGAATGGCTTGTTAGATATTGTAATTGATTCTCATCGAAGGGTTGAATGATTCAATGATTTGTTACTTGATTGTAGCTGAATCTTACTGAACGATTGAACGATTCGATGATTTGTTAGCTTAGAATGGCTTGTTACGTGATTGCAGCTGATTCTCACCGAATGGTTTAACGATTCGGTGATTAGTAAGCTCAGAATGGCTAGTTACGTGATTGTAGCTGATTGTAATTGATTTGTAAGCTTTGAATGGCTTGTTACATGATTGTAGCTGATTCTCATCAAACGGTTGACCAATTCAGTGATTTGTAAGCTCAGAATGGCTTGTTATGTATTCTCATCGAACGGTTGACCGATTTGATCATTTGTAAGCTTAGAATGGATTTTTACATGATTTCAATTGATTCTCATTGAACGGTTGACTGATTTAGTGATTTATAAGCCCAGAATGGCTTTTTACGTGATTGTAATTGATTCTCATCGAATGGTTACCGATTTGGTGATTTATAAGCTCAGAATGGCTTGTTACGTGATTGTAGTTGGTTCTAATCAAATGGTTGATCGATTCGATGATTTGTTAGCCCAGAATGGCTTGTTATGAGATTGTAATTGATTATCATCAAATGGTTGACCAATTTGATGATTTGTAATCTCAAAATGGCTTGGTACGTGATTGTAATTGATTCACATTGAACAGTTGATGATTCGGTGATTTGTATGCTTAGAATGGCTTGTTACATGATTCTAATTGATTCTCATCGAATGGTTGACCAATTTAGTGATTTGTAAGCTTGGAATGGCTTGTTACGTTATTGTAATTGATTCTCATTGAATGGTTGATAGATTCGGTGATTTATAAGTGCAGAATTTCTTGTTACGTGATTGTCACTGATTCTCATCGAACGGTTGACCGATTCGGTGCTTTGTAAGCTCAGAATGGCTTGTTACGTGATTGTAATTGATTTTCATCGCACGATTGAATGATTTGATGATTTGTAAGCTTAGAATGGTTTTTTACATGATTGTAGCTAATTCTCATCGAACTGCTGATCGATTTGGTGATTTGTAAGCTTGGAATGGCTTGTTACGTGATTTTAATTGATTCTCATCAAATGATTGACCGATTAGGTGATTTGTAAGCTTGAAATGGCTTGTTACATGATTGCAGCTGATTCTCTCCGAACAGGTGACCGGTTCGGTGATTTGTAAGCTCAGAATGGCTTGTTACATAATTGTAGTTGATTCTCATCAAACGGTTCACCGATTCGGTGATTTGCAAGCCCAAAATGGCTTGTTACGTAAATCTAGTTGATTCTCATCGAACAATTGATCGATTCGGTGATGTTTAAGTTCAGAATGGCTTGTTACATGATTATAGTTGATTCTCATTGAATGGTTGACTGATTCGATGATTTATAAGCTCAGAATGGCTTGTTACGTGATTGTAGTTGATTCTTCTCGAACTGTTGACCAATTCAGTGATTTGGAAGGTTAGAATGGCCTGGTACATGATTCTAATTGATTCTCAATGAATGGTTGACCGATTCAGTGATTTGTCAGCTCAAGAATGGCTTGTTACATGATTGTAGCTAATTCTCATCGAATGGTTGATCAATTTGCTGATTTGTAAGCTCAGAATGCCTTGTTACATGATTGTAGCTAATTCTCATCGAACGGTTCCGATCAATTCGTTGATTTGTAAGCTCAAAATGTCTTGTTATGTGATTGTAGCTGATTGTCATCGAACGGTTAATGGCTTTTTAAGTTATTGTAGCTGATTTTGATCGTACGGTTGACCATTTTGGTGATTTGTAAGCTTAGAATGGCTTGTTACGTGATTGTAGCTGATTATAACCAATCGGTTGACCGATTTAGTGATTTTAAAGCTCAGAATGGCTTGTTATGTGATTCTAATTCATTCTCATCGAATGGTTGACCGATTCGATGATTTGTAAGCTCAGTATAGCTTTTGACGTGATTGTAATTGATTTTCATCAAACGGTTGACCGATTCAATTATTTGTAAGCTCAAAATGGCTTGTTACATGATTGTAGCTGATTCTCATTGAACGGTTGACTGATTTGGTGATTTGTAAGGTCAGAATGACTTGTTACATGATTGTAATTGATTCTCATCAAACAGTTGATCAATTCAGTGATTTGTAAGCTCGAAATGGCTTTTTACGTGATCATAATAGATTCTCATCGAACGGTTGACCGATTTAGTGATTTGTAAGCTCAGAATGACTTTTTACATAATTGTAATTCATTCTCATCGAACGGTTGACTAATTTCATGATTTGTAAGCTCAGAATGGCTTGTTATGTGATTGTAGCTGATTCTCATTGAATGGTTGATTGATTTGGTGATTTGCCAGCTCAGAATGGCTTGTGATGTGATTGTAATTGATTCTCATCAAATGGTTGACCAATTCAGTGATTTTTAAGCTCAGAATGGCTTGTTACCTGATTGTAATTGATTCACATTAAACGGTTGAGGATTCGGAGATTTGTAAGTTCAGAATGGCTTGTTACATGATTCTAATTGATTCTCATCGAATGGTTGACTGATTCGATGATTTGTAAGCTTGGAATGGCTTGTTACGTTATTGTAATTGATTATCATCGAATGGTTGACCGATTTGGTGATTTGTTAGCTGAGAATGGCTTGTGACTTGATTGTTATTGTTCTCATCAAACGGTTCACCGATTTGATGATTTGTAAGCTTAGAATGGCTTGTTATGTGATTGTAGATTATTCTTATCAAATGGTTGACTAATTTGGTGATTTTTAAGCTCAAAATGCCTTGTTACGTGATTGTAGCTGATTCTCACCAAACGGTTGACTGATTCTATGTTTTGTAAGCTTAGAATGGCTTGTTACGTGATTATAATTGATTCTCATTGAACGGTTGAACAACTCGATGAGTTTTAAGCTTAGAATTGTTTGTTACATTATTGTAGCTGATTCTCATTGAACGGTTGACCACTTCAGTGATTTGTAAGCTTAGAATGGCTTGTTACATGATTTTAATTGATTCTCATCGAACGGTTGACCGATTAGGTGATTTGTAAGCTTGAAATGGCTTGTTATGTTATTGTAGCTGATTCTCATCAAACAGTTGACCGATTCGATGATTTGTAAGCTCAGAATGGCTTGTTTCATAATTGTAGCTGATTCTCATCGAACGGTTGACCGATTCGGTGATTTGCAAACTTGTAATGGCTTGTTACATGATTGTAATTGATTCTCATCGAATGGTTGAATGATTCAATGATTTGTAAGCTTAGAATGGTTTGTTACATGATTGTAGTTGATTCTCACCGAACAGTTGACCGATTCGATGATTTGTAAACTTAGAATGGCTTGTTACATGCTTTTAATTGATTCTCATCGAATGTTACATGCTTTTAATTGATTCTCATCGAATGGTTGACAGATTAGGTGATTTGTGTTGAAAATTTTGCTGAGTTGATTACATAGATATTGTCATTATGGCAACATATGATCCACATGAAGATCACACAAGTCAGAGAGCAAGTATGATAACGCATTGCAAAATTGTCTAAGTGTGAGACAGTATTTTCACCAGTGCACCTGGACACAGTTGTTTTTTGTGACATTGACTAGAGTAAGTTCAGTGCTTGCGCACTTGAACATAGACTCTATGGTGACTAATGATGACCCATCTCAGAGTGCAAGTCAGTACGTCATGTAGGAAAGGAGTTATGATAGTTTTTTTGAAGACAGTGTGAAGCTGACAGGATAGAATATGAAGGCAGAATTGGTAAAGAGTTAAGGGATTATTTTGTTTATCAAAATAATGTCTTAACAATATAAAGGGATGACATCCTAGATGTTTACCTTTGGATAAAGTTATTTTGTAATATGGCAGCCAACCAAGTAAAGTTATTAGCTTTAATAACTTTTATAAATGTAATTGTAAAATGTAAGAAAGATGTATGTAATATGTGAGATCTATGATGTATATGTAATAGCGATAGTGAAAGAGCAACTAAGAGATATTGATGCAAGCAGTATAAATTTATGTACCTTGACCTCTTTTTGTAGTCAGTGTATATTGTACATTACTTGTTTGGGCAGTGGGCTCAATTGGTAATCACATTTTGTACTACCAACTCCTAATAGGTTTGAGGCTTCTAACAAGGCCTATAGTCCCTTAATCAGGATTGATACACTATATGCTTGTAATAGACTCCTAACAGGGTCAACATCCTTAATAAGATACTTTTGATTAGTAGATCTTTGTGGGTACCATCCCCATCGGGGTTTTCCCTTGGCTAGGGTTTCCTTGAGAACAAATCATGTGTTATGAGTTCTTTAGTTTTATTGCTATGCATGTGTAAAGATAATCTATTATATCCATAATTGGGCAAAAGATAAAATTTGTAGAATACTGATTCACCCCCCCTCTCAGTATTCCCTATTTCCGTCAATTGGTATCAGAGCATAGTTACTCGGAGAAGAATCATTCAAGGAAAGCCTAGCAGCTTGAGTAAGATCTCTATGGATATGGATCAATTACAGAAGAATCTTGAAGAAGCTCTTGAATAGATTGATATGCTTACTAATGAAAGAGACACTCTGAAAGGGAAATATGATGATGCAAAGAACCTCATTGAGAAATTGAAAAACAAGTTGGAAGATCTTAAATCTGAAAAGGAATCCAAAGTTCTTATTGAAGATTGTGATTTAGAAAAAGAAAATGAGATCCTTAAGCATGAACTGAAGATAGCAAGTTTGAAGCTTAGCTTGAAAGATGGAAATAGCAAGAATGAAGCGAATCTGAAATTTGAAAATGAAAGTCTAAAAATTGAAAATGAAGGACTAAAATCTAAACTTGGAAATGTAACATCTGAACTTGAGAAAGTCAATTTGCAGTATGATGAACTTAAGAAATACAATAAGATTGTGAAAGGTGAACTGACTCAATCCAAACAATAACTTAAATGGCTATATTCAACTAGTGAGAAGATTGATGAACAAATATCCTATCAGAAACCATTCTATGATAAAATTGGTCTTGGATTTAACACTCTTAAAGCAAATGATGAAAGCAAGGAACTAGATTTGAAAGTATCTAAAAGCATAGATGAGAAGAAGTCTGATGAGATCAACAAATCTGAAGATGCACCTAAAGAAGAAGAATCATTGAAGCAAGAGGAATCACCCAAAGGTAAAGAGAATTCAAAGGTAGATGTTTTGCTTGTAATACTATTGGTCATATGAAGAGAGATTGCATAGGTAAGCAATTTAAACCTCTTAATGGTTATTGTTATAATTGTCATAGTTTTGGACATAGAGCTATTGAATGTAGAAAACCTAAGTTTATTGAGAATAACAATAATAGTAGAATGTTTAGGAATACTAACAATGCAGATAAGAAACCTACTGAAGATATGAACAAAAGAAATGGAGTAATATGTTATAGATGCAACAAGGTTGGACACGTTGCTAGAAATTGCAGATCATAGATTAATCCACCTAGACCAAGATATGGAAACAATGGAATTGTTTGTCAGATATGCAACAAGATTGGACATATAACAAGGTTTTGTAGAATGAACAATGGAGTTTTTCATCCTAACCCTAACCCTAGAAATCATGAAAGAAGAAATGAAGATGCAAGAAACATACAGAAAGGTTGTTGTAGCAGTATAGATGAAGTGAAGTTTGTTAAAGGCATAGATCAAGGAGACATACTCAACATTGAAGGTAATCAGAAAGGTGAAGTATCAAGTGGTAAGAATGAATCCTTACCTGACCTATCTCAAAGCACTTAATTTATGAAAATTACAGTAGATTAGGAACTTAGATTAGTGTAGAAGTAGATTTATGATGAATTGAGTCTTGCATAGTTATTGCAAGGTAGTTTATGATGTTCTAATGCTATGGTTAAGAGCGCAAAGAAAACTATTATGTTTTGTGAGATCGCAAGAAGTTTTAAGTTTTGCAGGTTAGCAAAAACAACTTTTTGGAAAGAAGCAGCAAAAGAATTGAATGCGATGTCAGACCTAAGTGAGATTGAAGTAATAAAAGGTTATGATTAGTGTTATTTGATCATCAAAGTGAATAGAAGTATTAAGGAGATCAAAGAGCAATGATTGGAAGCATTTTGCAACGATTTGGTGAAGGATTTGAGTGCTGAATCTACGCAAGCCCTAAAATCATGAAATTGAGGTATTTTACTTGGCAGATCTTTGAATTGGTAAATGGAATTTGAAGTAATCATGGATGTATCTTTAATTCACAATGTTAGAGACAAAAATAGACCTAGAATGAAGAGGGAACCAATAGAACCCTTGGAAGAAGACCCTAGTTGAGCTTTATCATCCGTACCAGACAGAGTTTTGCATTTAGAGAATGTAAGAAGTTATCTTGGATGCAAGTTAGAAACCATCAGTGATAGTGATTTTACCAATGAGTATCAAAAGATTTACAACCAGGACATGTCATTAAAAGAAGGATATGATCATCTGAAAGAAAATGAGATTGTTAAGCATGCATTACAGTATGAGTTTGATAATGAAGAATGCACTAAGATAATCCTTAGCAGAATTCATAATGGGAAGTTTTGGCTAGAAGATAGAGTGATAGACATTACAGCTGATTTGATTCATGAAGTCACAAGACTGTCTAAATATGGAGCTATTCCTTTAAATGAGAAGAACATGAGAAAAATAGTCATTGATAACACAAGTTCATCCTATAATGGTAGAGGAATTGTAATTAGTAAGATCCAACAACATGATGTTAGATACTTATGCAAGATCCTAACAACTAAGTTTTGTGCAAATTCAAGAGAGGATGACATGGCAGCTGGAATGGTACACCTAGCTTATTTGATGTGTGTTGACAAAGTGCCAGTTGATATGTGTGAAATTCTAAGAATTCAATTGTTTGAGAACTTGGAGAAGATTAAGAAGGCAAAGTATGCACAATTCAGATTTTCATCTTTGATCACTTACATGTTTTTCCACTTATTAAGAAGATTTCCTTACACCATTGCAAGTGACTGGAATGATGGACAAAATACAATGGAAAGGATCAATAAAGTGTATATGAGGCATGTTATTGAAAAAGTAAATGAGAGTGCAATGTTGGTGATGAAGACTTTTTAGAACTTGGTAACTAGCAGATCAAGGATCCCACAATCTCTAGTGGAGAAATACAAAAATGAAGTATGTTTTATGGTTGATACCGACTTTACCTACATTGAAGCAGTAGAACCTAGAATTGAGTTCATAGACCCTCTTGGCTATGAAATATTTGAAACTGAGATAGAAGAATATGTGAATAGGCTACTTAAGTGCAAGGTTGACACTCACAGTAATAGATTTGGAACTTTTGAAGAAAATTTCAACTCCGCAAAGGCTATACTTGAGGAGAAGCAGTCTAAGAAAAGAGTTGAGAGCACTATTAAGAGAATACTGAAAGATTCAGGAATGACAGAGCAAGAATTCTTAGTGGCAAAGTAGACAACAATAGCAATCAAAGATATTGGATAGAAAGAGATTTTGTCTGTACCTCCCTTGTCATCTAGTGCAATACAACAGGAAGCTACACAAGTGAAAGAGAAAGTAGAGGAACCTGAGCAGGAACAAGAAGCAAGGAAACCTACTAGATCCTCTTCCTCCACACCTAGCAAGAGAGTGAAATAAATTTCTACTAGACCTGGTAAGAGGTAGAAAACTTTGGTGCCACCAATTCCTAGGAAAGTTGCAAAAATTAAAGATGATGACACTATTGTGAAGAAGAAAGCATGGAAACCTAGAGTTGAGAGAGTGGATGAAGAGATTATAAAAGATGGAGACTTTACTAAGATGAATAAATACTATGACCTCTATGACTACTCAGAGAGATTCAAGAAACCTTTTAGCAGGAAGAAGAGAGCACAAGAGGAAGACAAATCTCTTAGAGAGAATCTTGTGAAGAAACTATGTGATGTGAGAGATGATGAACATCTTGAACAAATTTTGAAGCCCCTTAGCACCCATTTAAGGACTAAAAGGAGAACCATTCAAATCATGGCAGGACAATATGAAGAAGTGAATATAGAGATAGAACAAGCAATAGTTAAAGTTATGGCAGAAATTGTTGGAGAGACATCAGTTGCAGCAGAGCAAGAAGAAGAAGCAAAACAAGAGGATATTCCCTCTCCATTGGCTATAAACATTGAAGAAGAATCTATGAATGTTGAAGGTACAAAGATTACCTTGGATACTGATGATAATGTATTCAAGAATCTAGAGAACATTGTTGACAATTTGGCTCTTGATGAACTAGATAGAATTGTAGAAGCAGAGCAGACCCAATCTATTATTGAAGAACCTAAAGTGATAGAAGTACAAGCACCTGTACCCTCTAAAGTAGAAATCAATCTTATTCCTGAGACTAGAAAGAAGAAGCAAATTGGATCTTTGTTTGAGGATTTGGGAAAAGAAGTAGATGATGATGATTAGATGGAATTTATCACATCTTTGAACAAAATCATAGGGAAGAATAAGAAAGTTAAAAGTCTAGAAGGATGTCTGAATGACCTTATTGAAAAGTTACAAGGTGTTGTAACTACGCAGATTGTAGAAGCAGACCCCCTAGAGAAAGAAAAGAAAGTGATGAGCACTTTTGATGATGAGTTCACTAACTTATCTGAGATTGCAAAGATAAAAGCACAGACAGACTATGAGGCTGGAATACTTTTGGACATCAACCAAACTATCAGAAATGATATCAACAGTCTTGATATCTGTATCAAGGACTTGAGGAAGAATTTGGGAACAAGAAAATCTTTGTACATATAGTGTACAAAACCTGAGCCTTTGACAGTAGAAGAAGATCAGAAGATCAAGTTGAAGGAAGCAAAAATTCAGAATGAATCTAACCTTCTTTCTAGCCCTAATGTGAAGGTATGTGATGTTGAGAAGAAATTTTAGAAGCTTTATGATGAAATCAAAGTTTTGCAGGATGAGAGAGATAGAAAAATGAGAAGACACTCTTTTGAGAGAGCATATTTCTATGAAGTTAAGAGTTATTAAAGAGCAGTTGGAAGAATGTCTTACAGGTAAGATATCTTTTCAAAAGTTTAACTTTGAGACCCTCCAAGCATGTCAAATAGCATCTTATGGACTAAGCACATTACTCAATGTGGCAGATTCCATTAAGAAATCATGGGAGGAGATAGAAGCTATGAAGATTGATTTTGCAGATTGTGTTGCAAGCCTACCGGCTTTGCAATAATGGATTAAGGTATAATCTTTTTGAGATACAGTTTTGTAGCCCTCCCTACCTTTATTTTGTCATTGTTGTCAAAGTGGGAGAGATATTTAGCAGAAAATTGATTGTATATGATAAGGATTGATACTCTTAGGGGGAGTATTATTATATGGACTAAGACAAAGCATATAGAGATCAAGTATCATGTTGTAAGAGAGAAAGTTGCTGAGAAAGAAGTCAGACTGGAGTACATAAGCACAAAGGAACAAACAATAGACATATTTACAAAGCCTTTGCCTAAAGATACATTTGATTATCTGAGAGGTATGCTTGGGGTTATGCCTCAACCTATTTTTGAGTAATGATGCAGTTGGTTGCATCCGTCCAATGGTATATGAGCCCTATCTTTCTTCTGGATTGGATGTTGGTACTTCCTCTATGGGGGAGTATGTGTATCTGAGCTGAGTCATGAGGACTCTTATGAATGTATTTTCTGAATAGTGTCTTTTGACATTGAGTTGTTGTTGACATAGTGATGAAATTTCTGTCATTGATGTCAATGGGAGAGAAGTTTACATGAAAAATTATTTGTACCAATTGTACCATTTGTTGGAGAGAACTGAATAGGAAAATGAAGCAAGATTTGATTGATGAAGAGGACTTGAAAATGTTTGTCAGAGCAGCAGTGTTGCAGTATTGGATTTTTGGAACATTGGATGTTTTTCATCTATGTTTCCATCAATGCCAATGGGGGAGATTGTTAGGAATGAATGCTTGGAAGTCATTCTATAGTGGTTGTTGTTATATTCATGACTATGATTGTCATTGATGTCAACACAGTGATCTTCTGGAGACTCGCAGAGAAGCAGACAATGTTTTGATTAGCGCATGTGGGATATTGCAGTTGGAGCTATGCGATGCTGAGGTTATATTCTTTGATATGTTATATGTCTATGGTTAAGAGCACAGACAGTAATTCATTTATTCATGAAAGTTATGAGCATTTTGGTGGAAGCAGTATTCAGGCAGTGTTCTTGAGTAGCGGTTTGTGGAAATCGGATGATATCTCCTAATCGGGATGGACTTTGGTTCTGCGCAGTTAAAGGGAAGTTGGAGACACATTGATAGTGACGTGGATGATAGTGCAAACTTTGAGGTTGCACGAGTGAAGATTTATTGTATTTGGAAGCTGACAGTTTTGTGTAATTTTGGTGTAGCATGTGGAAACTTTTCTTTTGTAATTGTGTGCCGACTCATTTGTAATTATTTGAGTGTGGTATAAAGGAAGGAATGTTTTTCCTTGTTGTAATGTGTATGTAATGGAAGCATGGTATGGTTGAATGTATACATGAAGTGAAGAAAAGAGCCAATGAAGTTGTGAAAGTGAAATTGTGAAGGAAGACATGCGAAGTACAAAGATCTGAAATTGAGATCTGGTGTAGTAGTGAGTGCGGTTTGGCATAGTGATGAGGCATCTTTTGTGGGCATCATTACCACTGGGGTTTACTCTTTGATCAAGAGGTTCCCTAGTCAACATATCTTGTGTTATTGTGTCATTGTGTATGAATATCTTTCTATGGTTGGTGATTATATTGCTTACATGGTTAAATGTTGTTGAAGTTGATAAAAGTTATAATTATCAGATAACTGATTCACCCGCCCTCTCTCAATTATCTTGGTGGACTTTACTTTCTAACAATAAGCACCAATCTTGGTTATCTTGGCGGACTTTACTTTCTAAGCTTGAAATCGCTTGTTATGTCATTGCAGCAGATTCTAATTGAACTGTTGACCGATTTGGTGATTTGTAAGCTCAGAATGGCTTGTTACGTAATCGTAGTTGATTCTCATCGAATGGTTGACCGATTCCAGGATTTGCAAATTTAGAATGGCTTGTTATGTGATTCTTATTGATTCTCATCACGGTTGACCGATTCGATGATTTGTCAGCTCATAATGGCTTGTTACATGATTGTAGTGGATTTTTATTGAACAGTTCACTGATTTGGTGATTTGTAAGCTCAGAAAGGCTTGTTAGGTGATTGTTATTGATTCTCATTGAATGGTTGACCGATTCGGTGATTTGTAAGCTCAGAATGGCTTGTTACGCGATTGTAGCTGATTCTCATCAAATGGTTGACCGATTCAATGATTTGTAAGCTCAAAATGGCTTGTCACGTGATTGTAGTTGATTCTCATCGAATGATTGACCGATTTGGTGATTTGTAACCTAAGAATGCCTTGTTACATGATTGTAGCTGATTCTCATCAAACGGTTCCGACTAATTCGGTGATTTGTAAGTTTATAATGGCTTGTTACATGATTGTAGCTGATTCTCATCAAACAATTGACCGATTTGATGATTTGTAAGCTCAAAATGGCTTGTTACGAGATTGTAATTGATTCTCATCAAACAGTTGAACAATTCGGTGATTTATAAGCTCAAAATGGCTTGTTACATGATTGTAATTGATTCTCATCGAATGGTTGACGATACGTAATTTGTAAGCTTAGAATGGTTTGTTAAATGATTCTAACTGATTCTCATCGAACGGTTGACCGATTTGGTAATTTGTAAGCTTGCAATGGCTTGTTACGTTATTGTAATTAATTCTCATTGAACGGTTGATCGATTCGGTGATTTGTAAGCTTAGAATGGCTTGTTACGTGATTGTAATTGATTCTCATCGAACGGTTTACTGATTCAGTGAATTGTAAGCTCAGCATGGCTTGTTACGTGATTTTAGCATATTCTTATCGAATGGTTGACCGATTCGGTGATTTGTAAGCTCAAAATTTCTTGTTACGTGATTGTAGCTGATTCTCATCGAACGGTTAACTGATTCGGTGCTTTGTAAGCGTAGAATGGCTTGTTACATGATTGTTATTGATTTTCATCGAATGGTTGAATGATTCGATGATTTGTAATCTTAGAATGGTTTGTTACATGATTGTAGCTAATTCTCACCGAACTGTTGATCGATTCAATGATTTGTAAGCTTAGCATGGCTTGTTACATGATTTTAATTGATTCTCATCAAACGGTTGACCGATTAGGTGATTTGTAAGTTCGGAATGGCTTGTTGCGTGATTGTAGCTGATTTTGATTGAATAGTTGACCGATACGGTGATTTGTAAGCTCATAATGGCTTGTTACATAATTATAGCTGATTCTCATTGAACGGTTGATCGATTCAGTGATTTGCAAGCTTAGAATGGCTTGTTATGTGATTCTAATTGATTCTCATCGAACGGTTGACTGATTCAATGATTTGTAAGCTTAGAATGGCTTGTTACGTGATTCTAGCTGATTCTCATTGAATGGTTGACCGTGTCTATGATTTGTAAGCTCAGAATGGCTTGTTACATGATTGCAGCTAATTCTTATCAAACGGTTGACTGATTCAATGATTTGTATGCTTAGAAAGGCTTGTTACGTGATTGTAATTGATTCTTATCGAACGGTTGACCAATTCGATGATTTATAAGCTCACAATGGCGTGTTACATGATTATAGCTGATTCTCAATGAACGAATGATCAATTGAGTGATTTGTTAGCTCAGAATGGCTTGTTACGTGATTGTAGCTGATTGTCATTGAACAGTTGACCTATTCGGTGATTTGTAAGCTCAAAATGGCTTGTTACATGATTGTAGTTGATTCTTATCGAACAGTTGATCAATTCAGTGATTTGTAAGCTGAGAATGCCTTGTTACATGATTGTAGTTGATTCTCATCGAACGGTTCTGACCGATTCAGTGATTTGTAAGCTCAAAATGGATTGATATGATTGTATCTGATTCTCATCGAACAGTTGACCGATTCGGTGATTTGTAAGCTCAGAATAGCTTGTTACATGATCGTAGTTGATTCTCACCGAACGGTTCACCGATTCGGTGATTTCTAAGCTCAGAATGACTTGTTATGTGATTGTAATTGATTCTCATCGAATGGTTGACCGATTCGGTGATTTGTAAGCTCAAAATGGCTTTTGACATTATTGTAATTAACTCTCATCGAACGATTGACCGATTTGGTGATTTGTAGCTTGTTACCTGATTGTAGTAGATTATCATCAAACCGTTGACTGATTCAGTGATTTGTTAGCTGAGAATGGCTTGTTATGAGATTGTAATTGATTCTCATCACATGATTGACCAATTCAATGATTTGTAAGGTCAAGATGGCTTGTTACGTGATTGTTATTGATTCTGATTGAACGATTGACAATTCAGTGATTTGTAAGCTCAAAATGACTTGTTACATGACTGTAATTGATTCTCCTTGAATGGTTGACCAATTTGGTGGTTTCTAAGCTTGGAATGGCTTGTTACATTATTGTACCTTAATCTTATCAAACGGTAGACCGATTCAGTGATTTGTAAGGTTAGAATGTCTTGTTACGTGATTGTAGCTAATTCTCACAAAATTGTTGACCAATTCGGTGCTTTGTAAGCTCATAATGGGTTGTTCCATGATTGTAGTTGATTTTCATTAAATAGTTGAACAATTCGATAATTTGTAAGCTTAGAATGGCTTGTTACGTGATTGTAGCTGATTCTTATCGAATGGTTGACCGATTCGGTGATTTGTAAGCTCAGAAAGGCTTGTTACATGATTGTTATTGATTCTCATCGAATGGTTGACCGATTCAGTGATTTGTAAACTTAGAATATCTTTTTACATGATCGTAATTGATTCTCATCGAACAGTTGACTGATTCAGTGATTTGTAAGCTGAGAATAGCTTGTAACATGATTGTAGGTGATTCTCATCAAACGGTCTACCTTTTCGGTGATTGTAAGCTCAGAATGGCTTGTTACGTGATTATAATAGATTCTCATAGAACGGTTGACCAATTTGGTGATTTATAAACTCAAAATGGCTTGTTATGTGATTGTAGATGATCGATTCAGTGATTTGTTAGCCCAGAATCACTCGTTATGTGATTGTAGCTAATTCTGATGGAACGGTTGACCAATTTCATGATTTCTAAGCTCAAAATGGCTTGTTATGTGATTGTAATTGATTCTCATTGAACGGTTGACCAGTTCAGAGATTTGTAAGCTCATAATGCCTTGTTACGTGATTGTTGTTGATTGTCATCGAACTGTTCCAACCGACTCGGTGATTTGTAAGCTCAGAATGGCTTGTTACGTGATTGTAGCTGATTCTCATTGAACGGTTGATTGATTCGATGATTTGTAAGTTCAAAATGGCTTTTTAGGAGATTCTAATTTATTTTCATCAAATCATTGACTCATTCGGTGATTTGTAAGCTTAGAATGACTTGTTACATGATTGCAATTGATTCTCAACGAACGGTTACAGGTTCGATGATTTGTAAGCTCAGAATAGCTTGTTACATGATTCTAATTGATTCTAATCAAATGGTTGACCGATTCGGTGATTTGTAAGCTTGGAATGGCTTGTTATGTTATTGTAAGTGATTCTCATCAAACGGTTGACCGAGCTGGTGATTTGTAAACTCAGAATGGCTTGTTACGTGATTGTAATTGATTCTCATTGAACAGTTTACTGATTCAGTGATTTGTAATCTCAGAATGGTTTGTTACATGGTTATAGCTGATTCTCATCGAACAGTTGACCGATTTAATGATTTGTAATCTTAAAATGACTTGTTACGTGATTGTAGCTGATTCTCATTGAGCGGTTGACTGATTTAGTAATTTGTGAGCTCAGAATGGCTTGTTACATGATTGTAATTGATTTTCATCGAACGGTTGACCGATTCGGTGATTTGTAAGCTCAGAAGACTTGTTACGTCATTGCAATTGATTCTCATCAAACAGTTGACCGATTCAGTGATTTGTAAGCTCAGAATGGCTTGTTACGTGAATTTAGTTGATTGTCATCGAACGGTTGACTGATTTAGTAATTTTTAATCTTAGAATGGCTTATTATGTGATTTTAATTGATTCTCATCATACGGTTGACCGAGTAGGTGATTTGTAAGCTCTAAATGGCTTGTTACATGATTGTAGCTTATTCTCATTGAGCAGTTGACCGATTCATTTATTTGTAAGCTCAAAATGGCTTGTTACATAATTGTAGCTAATTCTGATTGAACGGTTGACCAATTCAGTGATTTGTAAGATCAAAGTGGCCTGTTACGTGATTGTAATTGATTCTCATCGAACGCTTGACCGATTCATTGATTTGTAAGCTCAGAAAGGCTTGTTAGATGATTGTAGCTGATTCTTATCAAACGGTTGATTGATTCGGTGATTTTTAAGCTCAGAATGACTTGTTACATGATTGTAGCTGATACTCATGGAACGGTTCACCGATTCGGTGATTTGTAATCTTAGAATGGCTTGTTAGGTGATTCTAGTTGATTCTCATTGAATGGTTATCGATTTGGTGTTTTGTAAGTTTAGAGTGGCTTGTTACGTGAATGTAGCTGATTCTCATTGAACGGTTTACCATTTCAGTGATTTTTAAGCTCAGAATGGCTTGTTACGTAATTGTAATTGATTCTGATCGAACAGTTGATCGATACGGTAATTTGTAATCTTAAAATGGCTTGTTACGTGATTGTAGCTGATTCTCATCGAATGGTTGACTGATTCAGTGATTTGTAAGCTCAAAATGGCATGTTACGTGAATGTTGTTGATTCTGATAGAACGGTTGACCGATTCAGTGATTTGTAAGTTCAGAATGCCTTGTTACCTGAGTCTAATTCATTTTCATCGAACGGTTGACTGATTCAGTTGATTTGTAAGCTCAGAATGTCTTTTTACGTGATTGTAATTGATTCTCATCGAACGGTTGACCGATTAGGTTATTTGTAAGCTTGAAATGGCTTGTTACGTGATCGTAGCTGATTCTCATCGAATAGTTGACCGATTTGGTCATTTGTAAGCTCAAAATGGCTTGTTACATAATTGTAGTTGAATCTCATCAAACTGTTTATCGATTTGGTGATTTGTAAGCTCAAAATGGCTTGTTACGTGATTCTAGCTGAGTCTTATCGAATGGTTGACCGATTCGGTGATTTGTAAGCTCAGAATGGCTTGTTACGTGATGGTAATTGATTAGAATCGAATGGTTGACCGATTTAGTGATTTGTAAGCTCAGAATGGCTTGTTACATTATTGTAGCTGATTCTCATCGAATGGTTGACCGAATTGGTGATTTGTAAGTTCAAAATGACTTGTTACGTGATTGTCACCAATTCTCATCGAACGGTTGACCATTGAAGTGATTTGTAAGCTTAGAATGGCTTGTTACATAATTGTAATTGATTCTAATCAAACAGTTGACCGATTCAGTGATTTGTAAGCTCAAAATGGCTTGTTACGTGATTGTAGCTGATTTTCATCAAACGATTGACCGATTCGGTGATTTGTACTCTCAAAATAGCTTGTTACATAATTGTGGCTGATTCTCAGGGAACGATTCACCAATTTCATGATTTGTAAGCTTAGAATGGCTTGTTACGTGATTGTAGTTGATTCTCATCCAATGGTTGACCGATTCGATGATTTGTAAGCTCAGAATGGCTTGTTACATGATTGTAGCATATTTTCATCGAACGATTAACTATTTCAGTGATTTGTAAGCTTAGATTGGTTTGTTACGAGATTGTAATTCATTCTCATCAAACAACTGACTAATTCGGTGATTTGTAAGCTCAGAATGGCTTGTTACGTGATCGTAATTGATTCTCACCGAATAGTTGACTGATTCAGTGCTTTGTAAGCTCAGAATGGCTTGTTACGTGATTGTAATTGATTCTCATCAAAAACTTGAACGATTCGATGATTTGTAAGCTTAGAATTATTTTTTACGTGATTGTAGCTAATTCTCCGTGAATGGTTAACCAATTCGGTGATTTGTAAGTTTAGAATGGCTTGTTACGTGATTATACCTGATTCTCATCAAACTGTTGATTGATTTGGTGATTTTTAAGCTCAGAATGACTTGTTAGTGATTATAGCTTATTCTTATTGAACGGATGATCGATTGGGTGATGTAGCTGATTCCAATTGAACAGTTGACCTATTTGATGATTTGTAAGCTCAAAATGCCTTGTTACGTGATTGTGGTTGATTCTCATCGAATGATTGACCGAGTCAGTGATTTGTAAGCTCAGAATGTTTTGTTACGTGATTGTAACTGATTCTCATCGAACGGTTGATCGATTCGGTGATTTGTAAGTTCACGATGGCTTGTTACGTGATTGTAATTGATTCTCATTAAACGGTTGACCGATTCGATGATTTGTAAACTCAAAATGGCTTGTTATGTGATTGTAGTTGATTCTCATCAAACGGTTGATTGATTCAGTGACTTGTAAGCTCAGAATGGTTTGTTACATGATTGTAGTTGATTCTCTTCGAATGGTTGACTGATTCAATGATTTTAATTTATTCTCATCGAATGGTTGACCAATTCAATGATTTGTAAGCTCAGAATGGCTTGTTACGTGATTGTAGCTTATTCTTATCGAACGGTTGACCGATTCATTGATTTGTAAGCTCAGAAAGGCTTGTTACATGATTTTAATTAATTCTTATCGAACGGTTGACCGATTCATTGATTTGTAAACTCAGAAAGGCTTGTTACATCATTTTAATTGATTCTTATCAAACGGTTGATCGATTCGATGATGTGTAAGCTCACAATGGCTTGTTATATGATTATAGTTGATTCTTATCAAACAGATGATCGATTGGGTGATTTGTTAGCTCAAAATGGCTTGTTACATGATTGTAACTGATTCTCATCAAACGGTTGACCGATTCGGTGATTTGTAAGCTCAGAATGGCTTGTTACATGATTGTAATTGATTCTCATTGAATAGTTGACTGATTTGGTGATTTTTAAGCTCAAAGTGGCTTGTTACGTGATTGTAGCTAATTCTCATCAAACGATTGACCGATTCGGTGGTTTGTAATCTTAGAATGGCTGGTTATGAGATTGTAATTGATTCTCATCAAACAGTTGACCAATTCGATTATTTGTAAGATTAGAATGGTTTGTTACGTGATTGTAGCTGATTCTCACCAAACGGTTGACCGATTCACTGATTTGCAAGCTTATAATGGCTTGTTACGTGATTGCAGCCGATTCTCACCGAACGGTCAACCGATTCGCTGATTTGTATGCTCAGAATTGTTTTGGTACATGATTGTAATTTATTCTTATCGAGCGGTTGACCGCTTTGGTGATTTGTAAGCTTAGAATGGCTTACATGATTGTAATTGATTCTCATCGAACGGTTGACCGATTCGGTGATTTTTAAGCTTAAAATGGCTTGTTACATATTGTACCTAATTCTCATTGAACGGTTGACTAATTCGGTGATTTGTAAGCTCAGAATGGCTAGTTACTTGATTGTAGCTGATTATCATCAAACGATTGACCGATTCAGTGATTTGTATGTTCAGAATGGCTTGTTATGTGATTGTAGCTGATTCTCATCAAACGGTTGACCATTTCATTGATTTTTACACTCAGAATGGCTTGTTACATAATTGTAATATATTCTGATCGAAGGGTTGATCGATTTAGTGATTTGTAAGCCCAAAATGTTTGTTACATGATTGTAGTTGATTCTCATTGAACGATTGACTGATTTGCTGATTTGTAAGCTCAAAATGGCTTGTTAGATGATTGTAATTGATTTTTATCAAACGGTTGACCGATTCGGTGATTTGTAAGCTCAGAATGGCTTGTTATGCTATTTTAGCTAATTCTCATCAAACGGTTGACCGATTTGGTGATTTTTAAGCTCAGAATGGCTTATTACGTATTTGTAGCTGATTCTCATTGAACAGTTGACTGATTCGGTGATTTGTAAGTTCAGAATGGCTTGTTACATAATTGTAATTGAGTCTCATCAAACGGTTGACCTTTTTGATTATTTGTAAGCTCAGAATGGCTTGTTACGTGATTATAGATGATTCTCATTAAACGGTTAACCGATTCGGTGATTTATAAGGATAGAATGGTTTATTACATTATTGTAGCTGATTCTCATTGAATGATTGACCAATACGGTGATTTGTAAGCTCATAATGGCTTTGTATGTTATTGTAGCTGATTGTCATCGAACTATTGACCGATTCGGTGATTTATAAATGCACAATGGCTTGTTACGTGATTGTAGTTGATTCTCATGGAACTGTTGACCGATTCAATAATTTGTAAGCTCACAATGGCTTTTTATTTGATTGTACCTAATTCTCATCAAACGGTTGACCGATTCGGTGATTTGTAAGTTTAGAATTGCTTGTTACGTGATTGGAGTTGATTCTCTTCAAAAGGTTGACCAATTCAGTGATTTGTAAGCTTAGAATGGGTTCTTATGTGATTATAGTGGATTCTCACCAATCTGTTGTCCGATTCTCAGAATGGCTTGTTAAGTGAATGTTATTGATTCTCATCGAATGGTTGACTGATTCAGTGATTTGTAAGCTCAAAATGGCTTTTTATGTGATTGTAATTGATTCTCATTAAACAATTTCTTGATTCGGTGATTTATAAGCTCAAAATGGCTTTTTACGTTATTGTAGCTGATTCTCATCGAACGGTTGACCCATTTGGTTATTTGTAAGCTCAGGATGGCTTGTTACATGATTGTAGATGATTCTAATCAAATAGTTGACTGATTCGATGATTTGTAATCTCAGAATGGCTTTTTACATGATTGTAATTGATTCTCATCATTCGGTTGATTGATTCGGTGATTTGTAAGCTCAAAATGGCTTGTTACATGATTTTAGTTGATTCTCATTGAGCGGTTGACTGATTCAGTGATTTCTAAGCTTAGAATGGCTTGTTACAAGATTGTAATTGAGTCTCATCAAACGGTTGACCGATTCAGTGATTTGTAAGCTCAAAATGGCTTGTCACGTGATTGTAATTAATTCTCATTGAATGGTTGACCGATTGGGTGTTTTGTAAGCTCAGAATGGCTTGTTACGTGATTCTAATTGATTCTAATCAAATGGTTGACCGATTCGGTGATTTGTAAGCTTAGAATGTCTTGTTACGTGATTGTACTTGATTCTCACCGAATGGTTGACCGATTTAGTGCTTTGTAAGCTCAGAATGGCTTGTTACTTGATTGTAATTGATTCTCATTAAACGGTTGAACGATTTGATGATTTGTAAGCTCAGAATGGCTTGTTATGTGATTGTAGCTAATTCTCATTGAACGGTTGACCGATTCAGTAATTTGTAAGCTTAGAATGGCATGTTACATGATTGTAATTGATTATCATCTTTGGTGATTTGTAAGCTCAGAATGGCTTGTTACGTGATTGTAGCTTATTCTCATCAAACGATTGCCCGATTCGTTGATTTGTAAGCTCAGAATGGCTTGTTACGTGATTGTAATTGATTCTCATTGAATGGTTGACTGATTCGTTGATATGTAAGTGCAGAATGACTTGTTGCATGATTGTAGCTGATTTTAATGGGACGGTTGACCGATTCGATGATTTGTGAGCTCAAAATGGTTTGTTACGTTATTGTATCTGATTGTCATTGAATCGGTCAACCGTCCCATTAAAATCAATCAACCGTTTGATTAGAATCAATTATAATTACTTAAAAAGCCATTTTGAGATTGCAAATCACTAAAATGGTCAAACATTCGATGAGAATCAGCTACAATCAGGTAACAAGCCATTCTGAACTTACAAATCACCGAATTGGTCAACCGTTCGATCAGAATCAGCAACAATCACATAACAAGCTATTTTGAGCTTTCACATCACTGAATCGGTGAACCATTCGATGAAAATCAGCTACAATCACGTAACAAGCCATTTTAGCTTACAAATCACCGAATCGGTCAACTGTTCGATCAGAATCAATTACAATTATGTAATTGATTCTAATTGATTCTAATCGAATGGTTGACCGATTCGATGATTTGTAAGCTCAGAATGTCTTGTTACGTGATTGTACTTGATTCTCACCAAATGGTTGATCGATTTAGTGCTTTGTAAGCTTAGAATGACTTGTTACTTGATTGTAATTGATTCTCATTGAACGGTTGAACGATTTGATGATTTGTAAGCTCATAATGGCTTGTTATGTGATTGTAGTAAATTCTCATTGAACGGTTGACCGATTCAGTAATTTGTAAGCTTAGAATGGCATGTTACATGATTGTAATTGATTATCATCTTTGGTGATTTGTAAGCTCAGAATGGCTTGTTACGTGATTGTAGCTTATTCTCATCAAACGATTGCCCGATTCATTGATTTGTAAGCTCAGAATGGCTTGTTACGTGATTGTAATTGATTCTCATTGAATGGTTGACTGATTCATTGATATGTAAGTGCAGAATGACTTGTTGCATGATTGTAGCTGATTTTAATAGGACGGTTGACTAATTCGATGATTTGTGAGCTCAAAATGGCTTGTTACATGATTGTAGCTGATTGTCATTGAATTGGTCAACTGTCCCATTAAAATCAATCAACTGTTTGATTAGAATCAATTATAATTACCTAAAAAACCATTTTGAGATTGCAAATCACTAAAATGGTCAAACATTCGATGAGAATCAGCTACAATCAGGTAACAAGCCATTCTGAACTTACAAATCACCGAATTGGTCAACCGTTCGATCAGAATCAGCAACAATCACATAACAAGCCATTTTGAGCTTACACATCACTGAATCGGTGAACCATTCGATGAAAATCAGCTACAATCACGTAACAAGCCATTTTAGCTTACAAATCACCGAATCGG
This sequence comes from Chamaecyparis obtusa, assembly GCA_027943335.1. Taxonomy (NCBI): domain Eukaryota; kingdom Viridiplantae; phylum Streptophyta; class Pinopsida; order Cupressales; family Cupressaceae; genus Chamaecyparis; species Chamaecyparis obtusa. The sequence continues at coordinate 1,647,497 of BSBK01002074.1, forward strand.
TCAACTGTTCGATCAGAATCAATTACAATTATGTAATTGATTCTAATTGATTCTAATCGAATGGTTGACTGATTCGGTGATTTGTAAGCTCAGAATATCTTGTTACATGATTGTACTTGATTCTCACCGAATGGTTGAGCGATTTAGTGCTTTGTAAGCTCAGAATGACTTGTTACTTGATTGTAATTGATTCTCATTGAACGGTTGAACGATTTGATGATTTGTAAGCTCAAAATGGCTTGTTATGTGATTGTAGCTAATTCTTATTGAACGGTTGACTGATTCAGTAATTTGTAAGCTTAGAATGGCATGTTACATGATTGTAATTGATTATCATCTTTGGTGATTTGTAAGCTTAGAATGGCTTGTTACGTGATTGTAGCTTATTCTCATCAAACGATTGCCCGATTCATTGATTTGTAAGCTCAGAATGGCTTGTTACGTGATTGTAATTGATTCTCATTGAATGGTTGACTGATTCATTGATATGTAAGTGCAGAATGACTTGTTGCATGCTTGTAGTTGATTTTAATGGGACGGTTGACTGATTCGATGATTTGTGAGCTCAAAATGGCTTGTTAAATGATTGTAGCTGATTGTCATTAAATCGGTCAACCATCCCATTAAAATCAATCAACCGTTTGATTAGAATCAATTATAATTACTTAAAAAGCCATTTTGAGATTGCAAATCACTAAAATGGTCAAACATTCGATGAGAATCAGCTACAATCAGGTAACAAGCCATTCTGAACTTACAAATCACCGAATTGGTCAACCGTTCGATCAAAATCAGCAACAATCACATAACAAGCTATTTTGAGCTTACACATCATTGAATCGGTGAACCATTCGATGAAAATCAGCTACAATCACGTAACAAGCCATTTTAGCTTACAAATCACCGAATCGATCAATTGTTCGATCAGAATCAATTACAATTATATAATTGATTCTAATTGATTCTAATCGAATGGTTGACCGATTCGGTGATTTGTAAGCTCAAAATGTCTTGTTACGTGATTGTACTTGATTCTCACCGAATGGTTGACCGATTTAGTGCTTTGTAAGCTCAGAATGGCTTGTTACTTGATTGTAATTGATTCTCATTGAACGGTTGAATGATTTGATGATTTGTAAGCTCAGAATGGCTTGTTATGTGATTGTAGCAAATTCTCATTGAACGGTTGATCGATTCAGTAATTTGTAAGCTTAGAATGGCATGTTACATGATTGTAATTGATTATCATCTTTGGTGATTTGTAAGCTCAGAATGGCTTGTTACGTGATTGTAGCTTATTCTCATCAAACGATTGTCCAATTCATTGATTTGTAAGCTCAGAATGGCTTGTTACGTGATTGTAATTGATTCTCATTGAATGGTTGACTGATTCGTTGATATGTAAGCGCAGAATGACTTGTTGCATGATTGTAGCTGATTTTAATGGGACGGTTGACCGATTCGATGATTTGTGAGCTCAAAATGGCTTGTTACGTGATTGTAGCTGATTGTCATTGAATCAGTCAACCGTCCCATTAAAATCAATCAACCGTTTGATTAGAATCAATTATAATTACTTAAAAAACTATTTTGAGATTGCAAATCACTAAAATGGTCAAACATTCGATGAGAATCAGCTACAATCAGGTAACAAGCCATTCTGAACTTACAAATCACCGAATTGGTCAACCGTTCGATTAGAATCAGCAACAATCACATAACAAGCCATTTTGAGCTTACACATCACTGAATCGGTGAACCATTCGATGAAAATCAGCTACAATCACGTAACAAGCCATTTTAGCTTACAAATCACCGAATCGGTCAACTGTTCGATCATAATCAATTACAATTATGTAATTGATTCTAATTGATTCTAATTGAATGGTTGACCGATTCGGTGATTTGTAAGCTCAAAATGTCTTGTTACGTGATTGTACTTGATTCTCACCGAATGGTTGACCAATTTAGTGCTTTGTAAGCTCAGAATGGCTTGTTACTTGATTGTAATTGATTCTCATTGAACGGTTGAACGATTTGATGATTTGTAAGCTCAGAATGGCTTGTTATGTGATTGTAGCTAATTCTCATTGAACGGTTGACCGATTTAATAATTTGTAAGCTTAGAATGGCATGTTACATGATTTTAATTGATTATCATCTTTGGTGATTTGTAAGCTCAGAATGGCTTGTTACGTGATTGTAATTGATTCTCATTGAATGGTTGACTGATTCGTTGATATGTAAGCGCAAAATGACTTGTTGCATGATTGTAGCTAATTTTAATGGGACGGTTGACCGATTCGATGATTTGTGAGCTCAAAATAGCTTGTTACGTGATTGTAGCTGATTCTCACCAAATGGTTGACCGATTCGGTTATTTGTAAGCTTAGAATGACTTGTTACATGATTGTAGCTGATTCTTATCAAATGGTTGACCGATTTGGTGATTTGAAAGCTCAGAATGGCTTGTTACTTGATTGTAGCTGATTCTCATGGAACGGTTCATCGATTCGGTGATTTGCAAGCTTCGAATGGCTTGTTATGTTATTTTTGCTGATTCTCATCGAATGGTTACCGATTTGGTGATTTGTAAGTTCAGAATGGCTTGTTACATGATTGTAGTTGATTCTCATTGAACGGTTTACCATTTCAGTGATTTGTAAGCTTAGAATGGCTTGTTACATAATTGTAATTGATTCTGATTGAACAGTTGACCGATTCGGTGATTTGTAAGCTAAAATGGCTTGTTACGTGATTGTAGCTGATTTTCATCGAATGGTTCACCGATTCAGTGATGTGTAAGCTCAAAATGGCTTGTTATGTGATTGTTGTTGATTCTAATCGAACGGTTGACCAATTCGGTGATTTGTAAGTTTAGAATGGCTTGTTACCTGATTGTAGCTGATTCTCATCGAATGTTTGACCATTTTAGTGATTTGCAATCTCAAAATGGCTTTTTAAGTAATTATAATTGATTCTAATCAAACGGTTGATTGATTCAGTGATTTGTAAGCTGATTTTGGTCAAACAGTTCACTGATTCGGTGATTTGTAAGCTCAAAATGGCTTGTTACATGATTATAGCTGATTCTCACCAAACGGTTGTCTGATTCAGTGATTTGTAAGCTCAGAATGGCTTCTTACGTGATTCTAATTCATTCTCATCGAACGATTGACTGATTCTATGATTTGTAATCTTGGAATGGCTTTTTATGTGATTGTAATTGATTCACATCGAACGGTTGACCGATTAGGTTATTTGTAAGCTCGAAATGGCTTATTACGTGATTGTAGTTGATGCTCATCGAACAGTTGATCGATTCGGTCATTTGTAAGCTCAGAATGGCTTGTTATGTAATTATAGCTGATTCTCATCAAACAGTTGATCGATTTGGTGATTTGTAAGTTTAGAATGGCCATTTACATGAATGTAGCTGATTCTCATCAAATGGTTGACCGATTCGGTGATTTGTAAGCTTAGAATGGCTTGTTACGTGATTGTAATTTATTATCATTGAACGGTTGACTGATTCAGTGATTTGTAAGCTCAGAATGGCTTGTTATGTTATTGTAGCTGATTCTCATTGAAGGGTTGACCAATTTGGTGATTTGTAAGTTCAGAATGGCTTGTTACGTGATTGTTGCCCATTCTCATCGAATGGTTGACCATTCCAGTGATTTGTAATCTTAGAATGGCTCGTTTCATAATTGTAATTGATTCTGATCAAACGGTTGACCGATTCGATGATTTGTAAGCTCAAAATGGCTTGTTACGTGATTGTAGCTGATATTCATCGAACAATTTACCGATTGGATGATTTGTAAGCTCAAAGTGGCTTGTTACATAATTATAACTGATTCTCATCGAATGGTTTATGGATTCAGTGATTTGTAAGCTCAAAATGGCTTGTTATGTGATTGTAGCTGATTCTCATCAAGCGGTTGACCGATTCGATGATTTGTAAGCTCAAAATGGCTTGTTATGTGATTGTAGCATATTCTCATCGAACAAATAACCGATTCAGTGATTTGTAACCTCAGATTGGTTTGTTTCGAGATTGTAATTCATTCTCATCAAACCGCTGACCAATTTGGTGATTTGTAAGCTCAGAATGCCTTGTTACATGATCGTAATTGATTCTCATCGAACGATTGATTGATTCGGTGATTTGTAAGCGCAAAATATATTGTTACGTGATTGTAGCTGATTCTCATCGAATGGTTGACCAATTTGGTGCTTTGTAAGCTCAAAATGGCTTGTTACATGATTATAATTGATTCTCATCAAACGCTTGAAGGATTCAATGATTTGTAAGCTTAGAATTGTTTGTTACATGATTTTAGCTGATTCTCACCGAACGGTTGACCGATTTGGTGATTTGTAAGCTTAGAATGGCTTGTTATGTGATTCTAATTGATTCTTATTGAACGGTTAACCGATTAGGTGATTTGTAAGCTCGAAATAGCTTGTTACGTGATTGTAGCTGATTCTGATCAAACAGTTGATCGATTTGGTGATTTGTAAGCTCATAATGGTTTGTTACGTGATTATAGCTGATGCTCAATGAATGGATGATTGATTGGGTGATTTGTTAGCTCAGAATGGCTTGTTACGTGATTGTAGCTAATTCTAATTGAACTGTTGACCTATTCGATGATTTGTAAGCTCAAAATGGCTTGTCACATGATTCTAGTTGATTCTCATCAAATGATTGAATGATTCAGTGATTTGTAACCTAAGAATGCTTTTTTACGTGATTGTAGCTGATTCTCATTGAATGGTTCCAACTGATTCGGTGATTTGTAAGCTCAGAATGGCTTGTTACGTGATTGTAGCTGATTCTCATCAAACGGTTGACCAATTCGGTGATTTGTAAGCTTAGAATGGCTTGTTATGAGATTGTAATTGATTCTAATCAAATAGTTGACCAATTTAGTGATTCTAATTGATTCTCATCGAACGGTTGACCGTGTTGGTCACATTTTCAAAATTTTCCCAGGTTACATTCTTCTCTTGTGACTTTGTTAGTTTTCTAAATCATGATGTCTTTTACCCTACAGAGTTTCATGTCTAAGCACCAGAATTGTGTTCCTCATGTCGAAAACCCTAGGTGCTAGGTCAAAATGCTTGTTAAAATTCATAAAACCCTACAAAAGCTTGGCCAAGTTCTATTTTGTTGTTACTTTTTTGATGACTTAAGTGATCTTTTAAGCATGTGCATGTTGTAGTCGCTTGATCTCAGAACACCTTCAGCATATTCCTCTTAGTTCAGCGATTCAAAAAATGCTTTGTTGTACGATCTCTGCAAACCCAGAGAATATTCCCTTTCATCATAAGACTCAGCAGATGTCCTTTGCCGCCAACTCTCCCAATGATTTTCATGAGAGCTAGTGACAGCTACCGGTGAGTATTTCATAGTCTAACTGAGGTCACCAGATCTCTACATATGGAAAGCATGTAGTTGGCTGATCTCTTTATGAAGTTATAAAGCTTTCAAGGTATTCAACAATCAAGAGACTCAATGTTTGGTCACCAAATCTCTGAAGTAAGGTTGACGGTTAAGAGTAACATTTAGCGACCTAGCGAATGTGAACATCGCGTGTTCTCGAAGTCTTGGCAAATATATTCTAAACATTCAGCGATCCCACGACGTGGTCATCTCCTTATCTCATAATGAAACGGTTAAGCCTCAGTGAATCCAGTGATTCAGCGATAACCATTAGATGGATGAATGATCAACGGTCAGCGTTGTATCTCACAATTTGGCTAGGGTTAAGGAAAATATCTAGCGATCTGGCGAGGACAGTTGATTACGCATATGATCGATGGTTGTGATTTAATTTCAAAGTATTTGGGTCTTACATAAATTGATTTGGCGATTCAATGACTCTGTTATAAGTTCTATGTGCTCTAAGTTTGGCAGCTCCGACTGTTTGGCCTAATGGATTGGATAAATGTGGTTTTCCCTGTTATTCGTAGTCAATTGAAACATTAAGAGATTTAGATATAACGTTGTCACTAATTCTCCAAATTGTGACATGTGGTAGACGTGCGTGAGTTCACTAAATGATTAGCAGTTAGAAGATAGCATCTAGTGACTGGGAGATGACAGTGGTCGCGTGTTCATGTAATGATGACAGGTAAGGCCAAGTAATTTAGAGATTCGGAGGTAGCTTTAGTCACCAAGTCGCTGGATCTTTGACAGTTTAGCGCATGCATTCTGAGATTGTGAGAACACCTAGTCGCTAGGACGCTGGATGTAACCCGAGGTCAAGAAGTGACTTGGAGATTTAGAGAATGCCTATTTCGCATGATCGCCAAGGCTCTAACTGTAGTTAAGGAATTCATCCAGAGACTTGGAGATGCATGTGGTCGCTAGTTCTCCAATCAGGGGGGTTAACCTTGAGCTTGTCCAAGTAACCATTTGCATGATGACACTTGGTGCTTCTTGATGGCTTCTATGGCTAAAAGTGCAGAAAATAATATAAAATGGCAGATTTGAAAAGATTTAAAGAAATGACAGTTCAAACTATGGAGAATATTCAAAAATTTAAATGACAAGCCTGCTCACAAAAAATTGTCCCGGGAACTCATTTTTTGCCAGAATATGCAAGTGTTATATATCGTCGGAAAGGTTTTGGGACAAGGAATCTCATGGTGATGATGATTTTCAGTTTCAGTGAAGTGGCTGAGAGCAGTGTGAGCTAGTGATTCTGAGGATCAAATCAATTTGTTGAAATGATTGCAGATATCAGATCAGTTTTGAGAATCAGTTGCAGGTCAAAGTGTGGGAAGAGCTTGAAGATATTTTCATGCCTAAGATGGACAGTTGTCAGTTAGTTTTTCAACTGACTCACATTTGCTATATCTCAGTTTTTCTTCTCATTGGTAAAGGATGTTGAAATTTATTCTGCAGAGCAGCTTCCAGGCTTTTGGTCTTATTCTTTGTGTTTCTTTGTTTTGTAAATGTACAGTTATAGATAAATTTTACTGAAAATGATGGAATCCCTATTCAGTTCTCGTTTGATGTCTTTGTATGCATGATCTTAATTCTTGTGTATTGATTTGTAAGGCATGTTAGTATACCAGTTATAAGGTATCTGTGGGTTTGAAGTTAAGTTTCTTTCAAGGGGAGAGTAAGTCTTGATTTCAAATTCTGAGCATTTTAGGATTGTATATGAATTCGATGTCCAGGAACTAGGATGAGAGAAGTGATTTGTAAGGCACTTCACTTGGTTTCTTTGTGTTTGGGATTAAGGTTTTCTGTGAATGTATGTTTGTATGACTCTGTTGCCCAATGAACAAGGCACTAGTCCTGGTTTGCTTTGAAATTTTCATCATCAAATCTTTAAATCAATCCATCTTTAATTTCATGTTTGAGAGCATTCATGTGTATAACTTGTGTTTCCTGAATACAAGTGTTGTTAGTGATTCTTTGAAGAAATGAATCCATGGGTTAGCTTGCCCGAGCTCAAAGCTCAAAGAGAAGGAGTTTATCCTTATTATTACCTTGACCATTTCCCTGGTTCTTAGCAGATCATACGGGTGGGATCCTGTATAAGACTAGTTGAGATTGGAACTCCCATGTTTTATAAGTCTGAGAACTATCCAGAGTCACATCTGCATAAAGGGTTTTAGCTAGCGAGTTATATGTATGCAGATTTTAGCTTGTCTTAGGTGTACCCGCCTGAGTGTGTGGAAATCAAAGCTTGTTATAAAATCCTCATCAATTAGTCTTTTCTTGCTCCTCAGTTTGTATGAACAAGTGGAATTGTGAAACTAGACAAAGATCCCCAAGTCTAGTTTTCATATTTCTCTTTTAGAGTTGAAGGTTACAAGAAAAATAGCTAACAGACCGATTCGGTGATTTGTAAGCTTGGAATGGCTTGTTACGTTATTGTAATTGGTTCTGATCAAACGGTTGACTGATTCGGTGATTTGTAAGCTCAGAATGGCTTGTTTCATGATTGTAATTGAGTCTCATCAAATGGTTTACCGATTCGGTGATTTGTAAGCTCAGAGTTGCTTATTACGTGATTGTACCTGATTCTTATCAAACGGTTGACCGATTTGGTGATTTGTAAGCTCAAAATTTCTTGTTACGTGATTGTAATTGATTTTAATCGAACGGTTGAATGATTCGATGATTTGTAAGCTTAGAATGGTTTGTTACATGATTCTAGTTGATTCTCACCGAACTGTTGACCGATTCGATGATTTGTAAACTTAGAATGGCTTGTTACGTAATTTTAAATCATTCTTATGGAATGGTTGACAGATTAGGTGATTTGTAAGCTCGAAATGGCTTGTTACGTGATTGTAGCTGATTCTCATCGAACAGTTGACCGCTTTGGTGATTTGTAAGCTCAAAATGGCTTGTTACATAATTGTAGTTGATTCTCATCGAACGATTCACCAATTCAGGTATTTGCAAGCTTAGAATGGCTTGTTACATGATTCTAATTGATTCTCATCAAACGGTTGACTGATTCGATGATTTGTAAGCTCACAATAGCTTGTTACGTGATTGTAGCTCAATTTCATCGAATGGTTGACCGATTCGATAATTTGTAAGCTTAAAATGGCTTGTTATGTGATTGTAGTTGATTCTTATCAAATAGTTGACCGATTCGGTGATTTGTAAGCTCCAGGCTTGTTACATGATTGTAATTGATTCTTATCGAATGGTTGATTGATTTGGTGATTTATAAGCTCACAATGGCTTGTTATATGATTATAGCTTATTCTCATCGAACAGATGATTGATTGGGTGACTTGTTATATCAGAATGGCTTATTACGTGACTGTAGCTGATTCTCATCGAACGGTTGATTGATTCAGTGATTTGTAAGCTTAGAATGGCTTGTTACACGATTCTAATTCATTCTCATCAAACGGTTGACTGATTCGGTGATTTTTAAGCTCAGAATAGTTTTTGACATGATTGTAATTGATTTTCATCAAATGGTTGACCGATTTAGTTATTTGTAAGTGCATAATGGCTTGTTACATGATTGTAGCTGATTCTCATCGATTGGTTGACCAATTTGGTGATTTGTAAGCTCAAAATGGCTTGTTACGTGATTGTTATTGATTCACATCGAACACTTGACTGATTCGATGATTTGTAAGCTTAGAATGGCTTTTCACATTATTAAAATTGATTCTATCAAATGGTTGACTGATTCAGTGATTTGTAAGCTCAGAATGGCTTTTTACATGATTGTTATTGATTTCAATCAAACGGTTGACCGATTTGGTGATTTGTAAGCTTAGAATGGCTTGTTAGGTGATTGTAGTTGATTTTCATTGAACGATTGACCGATTCGATGATTTGTAAGCTCAGAATGGCTTGTTACATGATTGTAATTGAGTGTCATCAAACAGTTTACCGATTTGGTGATTTGTAAGCTCAGAATGGCTTGTTACGTGATTGTAGTTGATTTTCATCGAACAGTTGACTGATTCGGTGATTTGTCAGCTCAGAATGGCTTATTACGAGATTGTAATTGATTCTCATCAAACGGTTGACCAATTTGGTGATTTGTAAGCTTGGAATGGCTTGTTACATTATTGTAATTGATTCTCATCAAACGGTTGACAGATTCAGTGATTTGTAAGCTCAGAGTGGCTTGTTACATGATTGTAATTGATTCTCATCGAATGGTTCACTGATTTGGTGATTTGTAAGCTTAGAATGGCTTGTTACATGATTGTAGCTGATTCTTATCAAACGGTTGACTGATTTGGTGATTTGTAAGCTTAGAATATCTTGTTGCGTGATTTTAGCTAATTCTCACCAAATGGTTGATCAATTCGGTGCTTTGTAAGCTCAGAATGGCTTGTTCTGTGATTGTAATTGATTCTCATCAAACAGTTGAACAATTTGATGATTTGTAAACTTAGAATGGTTTGTTACGTGATTGTAGCATATTCTCACCGAACGTTTGACCAATTCGGTGATCTATAAGCTTAGAATGGCTTGTTACAAGATTTTAATTGATTCTCATCAAACAGTTGTTCGATTAGGTGATTTGTAACAAGCCATTCTAAGCTTACAAATCACCAAATTAGTCAACTATTTGATGAGAATTAGCTTTAATCATGTAATAAGTGATTTTGAGCTTACAAATCACTGAATCAGTAGACAATTTGATGAGAATCAATTACAGTCATGTAACAGGCCATTCTGAGCTTACAAATCATTGAATCACTCAACCATTCGATAAGAATCAGATACAATCATATAACAAGCCATTTTGAGCTTAGAAATCATCGAATTGGTCAACCGTTCGAGGAGAATGAATTACAATTACGTAACAAACCATTCTGAGCATACAAATCACTGAATCAATCAACGGTTCGATGAGAATTAGCTACAATCACGTAACAAGCCATTCTGAGCTTACAAATCATTGAATCGGTCAATCATGTTAGAGTATCTATTTATCTTCACTTATTAATTAAATCATTTTGATTTAATTATTAAGTTGTCTACGTACTCTACTTTCACTTAAGCTTTCTTTTAGGTGCATATAATTAATATTTTATATTAATTATATTGTGCAAGCTAGCTTTTTTCCTTTTTAAGGTTTTTGTTCACCTTATAGGTTGAACTCTTGTAATTATGTTTTTTTATCTTGGAATACAATTTTCTCTCACACCGTTGAGATTTCCAAGCTCTTGCTTTTTGTCTTCTCTGGCTTCCTTTCAGCAACAGGTATTCTTGCATGCAGGTGTTCTTGGTGTTCTGTGAAACTGTGTTTATCAGTTTCTACATGGTATCAGAGCTTCCCTGTTGTTGCCTGGTTTGAGGTTTTTTGGAGTTGCATTTGAAGACGAAAGCCACAGTTTTTCTAGTTCTCTTTCAATTATTTTTTATTGGATCTGGGGGGTCTCTTTTTTCTGGAGCACTTTGGGTTAAAACCAACCTCACGGTTGCGTTCAGAAGGCCCAAAAACCCTTATTTCCATATAAAATTTGATTTATTTGGCCACTGGGGCATTTGGGCAAATTTTTTAGCCTCCAAGGGCCATATGGACATGATTTTCGAGAAAAAAAATTTAAAAAATAAAAGGTTTCTTCTTTGTTTTTGTCGCGTCGCCACCCGCGCGACCGACGCCCAGTCGGCCGCCACCTACGCTCGACCGCTGCGCCGTGCCGCCAGCCGCCAGCTGCTGCCTAGCCCGGCCACCGCCCAACCTCCGCCCGGCAGCCTGCAGCAGGTGACGTCACCTGCTGACGTCACTTGCCGGCATTTTTCGGCGCCGGATTTTTTTTTCCAGCAGTTTTTCAAATTTTTTGGCGACCCAAAATTTTCTGGGATGATGTCATGCTGACGTCAACGACAGGCCCATGACGGTCAAATGGCCGTCAAGTTTTTTGCCGTCACTGGTTTTTTCCAGAGAGCTTGCATTTTGGGGGTACTTGGGCATTTTTGCTCCTACAGGGCTCATACGGAATCAAAAATTGACATATGGTATATCACCGGAAAGGTCTTTCTGAGACGGACGCAATGATGTTGGTTTGGTTTGATGATTCAGCCATTTGAGTTCTCTTTTTTAGCGTCAAAGTTGAGGCTTCTATTTTCCTCCTTCTCTGCATCCAGAGTCCAGGTTTTCTCCTACTTTTCTTATGCTTTTAGTTATTTGTTGTATGGGGGAGTTGATTTATACATTGTGGGGGGGGGGGGGTGTTTTTTCCTTTCTATAATTTACTTCAGAAAAGACCCTTCTACTTCTGTCTCCTCTCAATGTCGGATCCCTCTGTGGCCCGGCTTACACCGCATAATTATCATATCTGGAAAGCACACATGACTAGGCTTCTTATGTCACGTGGCTTATGGTCATGTCTGGATGAGAACCAGCCTATCCTGCAGCGTCCCTTTGAGATTCTTCAGCACAGAAACAAAATGGATGAAGCCATGGGTTTGATTGCACTGAACATCTTCGACAGTCTCTTGTTTCACCTGGAAGGTTTGACCTCTCCTAGGGCTATTTGGGGCAAGTTTTCCACCTTGTTTGGTACAGTGAACGAATTCAGGAAGCTTCAGCTTGATGCAGAGTTGACCTCTTTGACTCCTTCTGATTTCCCCACTATAGAGGACTTCTTGATGAAGTTCAAGTCTCTGCGTACAGTTTTGCAGGGATGTGAGAAAATCAAGACTGATGATGAGTGTATCTATTTGATACTCTCAAAGTTGCGAGGATAGTTTTAGATCTTTTCTTCCACTTTCTACTCCACCATGGATGCTTTGGGTACCAGACACACCATGCCTTCATTTGAGACATTCTGTGATTAATTGACACGAGAACAGGCAAAGATCCAATAGATGGATGCTTTTGGCTCTTCAAGCCAAGCATTGGTTGCTCAGTCTTCACAGGGGAAACCAAAATAGAAAGTTAAACCAAAGAAAGATTCAGCAGGCAATGAGTCTTCCTCCAAACCTGCACAGAAAACTGATTCAAAACCTCCAACCAACTCTTCAAAGGGTAAATCTTCTTCGAAGTCTGCTGAGTCTACCTCCAAGACTAAGAAGAAATTAGTTGAGACCTGTAGCTTTTGTGGCAAGGATGGACATCCCGTTTCTAGGTGTTGGAAACATTTGGAGGCTTTAGAGGAAGCCATGCAGGAGCATCATATTTCAGCCCCTCAGTCCACATCCTCCTCTACAGGGAAAGGTCATGCTCTTATTGCACGAGCCACGACCTCTGGGCCCACCTGGATTCTTGATTTCAGTGCCTCTCATCACATGACTCACACTCAGCAATTAGTTACCTCACTTGCTTTGTGTGCTACTTCACAGATTGCTGTTGGGAACTCATCTCACCTCTCTATTTTGGGTACTGGTTCTGTTGCATTAGCTGGGGGTTCTCTTCAGGATGTTCTTCTTATCCCTGACATTTCGACGAACCTATTGTCTATCTATCAGATTTGCCACTTTGGCTCTGGTAAGACAGTTGAGTTCTCACCGCATGATGTGGTTATTTGGGACTTACATGATTCTGATATGATTGTGGCTACTGGGAGTGTTGACACTGCATCCCACCTATACAAATTTAATGGATTTGAGTCTTCTGATGGTATAGGTTCCTGTCTTATCGCACATGCAGATTCAGTGAGCAGACTTTGGCATGAGTGTTTAGGTCATGTCAATTATAGATATCTTCAGCAGATGAGCACACAAGCACTTGTTCTTGGGCTTCCACAGATTACTTTCACTGATGGGGTTTTCCAAGGATGTGTTCTTGGCAAGCAACATAGAGATCCTTTTCCTCACGGACATGCTACTCATGCTTTGGCACCATTGGAGTTGATTCATAGCGACCTTATGTCATTTCCTACTCCTTTTTCTGGTGCCAGATATGTGCTCACTTTCATTGATGACTTCTCTAGGCACACATGGGTGTACTTCTTGAAGTACAAATCTAATGTCTTTGATTCTTTCCGAGTCTTTAAAACATTTGTGGAGAAGCAATATGGTCTTTCTATTCGGCGACTATGCACAGATAATGGGGGGGAGTATGTGAACCAAGCTTTCAGGGATTTTTGCTCTGAACATGGTCTTTAGCATCAGTTTTCAGTGCCCTACACCCTTCAGTAGAATGGTGTGGCTGAAAGAAAGAATAGAACACTTCGAGAGATGGCTAATTGTATGATACAGTCCAGGTCCATGGATTCATCTTTTTGGGCAGAGGCAGTCAATTGTGCCAACTATATTCAGAATCAGATGCCTCACAAGGCAGTTCGACATATGACTCCTGAGGAGGCTTGGTCTCATGTCAAGCCTGATGTATCTTCATTTCAAGTTTTTGGTAGTGAAGCATGGGCTTTTGTGCTTGATGCTCAGAGGAGAGCTATGGAGTAGAAGAGTCGACATCTCATTTTTGTTGGCTATTGCGAGGATGTTAAGGCATACAGGTTGTTTGATCCTTCCACCAGAGAGGTCTTGTTTCGACGGGATGTCTAGTTTGATGAGCACCTTCCTACAGTAGATACCCAGCTCCCCGAGTCTACTTCACTTACCACTACTCCCTCATCACTTCCAGTCTCTTTTCAGGATGATGAGGATGATGATCTTGGTGATCCCCATTTACCTCCACCATAGGATCCTCCACATATGCCTAAATGGGCTCGTATTACAGTTGATGCTGCAAGATCTCTAGCTGGTGACCCCTCCACTTCCCATCGCACCCGGTCTCATACTGTGGGTTCTAGTCTTCTGAGTCATGCCATTTGTGATGATCCTCAGACATTTGCAGCAGCGACAGGACATACTGAGTGGGACATTACTATGGAGGAGGAGTATTCTTCTTTGATGAAGAATCACACTTGGGATCTTTGTTCTCTTCCTAAGGGAATAAAACTAGTGCGATGCAAGTGGTTGTATCGTACTAAGTTTGTTGCTGATGGTTCTATTGATAAGTATAAGGCACGTCTTGTTGCGAAGGGTTTTTCACAAGTTGAGGGTATTGATTACACTAAGACATTTGCCCCTGTCACCAAGATGAATTCTATCCACCTTGTCTTATCCCTCGCAGCTTCTCAGGGATGGCCCATTTTTTAGATGGATGTGAAGAGTGCATTCTTGCACGGTGATCTCACTGAGGAGATTTACATGGAGCAGCCTCTAGGATTTGTGCAGGATTCCTCCTTGGTTTGCAGACTTCGGCATTCTTTGTATGGTCTCAAACAGGCCCCTCGGGCTTGGTATGAGAAAATGGACTCCTTCTTGCTTTCCACAGGATTCACCCGATGCCATTCTGATCCTACAGTCTACATTCAGTGTCTTGAGGATGAGGTTGTGATCCTTGTACTCTATGTTGATGATCTTCTCATCATTGGTAGCTCATCTTCTATGATTCGAGATGTTCAGTGAGCATTAATGGAGCAGTTTGAGATGACTGATCTTGGTCTGTTACACTACTTCCTTGGTCTTCAGATTGTTCAGTCTTCTGTTGGGATCTTTGTTTACCAGCAGAAGTATGCTCTTGACATGCTTCAGTGCTTTGATGTGCTTGATTGCAAGCCAGCTCTCACACCTTTTCAGTTTGGTGTTACCTTGTCTACCTCTTGCACTTCACCTTCAGTAGATCCTACATTGTATCGGCAGTTGGTTGGCAGTTTGTTGTACCTAACACACACTCATCCTGATCTCTCCTTTGCAGCTGGTCTAGTCTCTCGATTCTCCCATGAGCCTCATGAGAGTCATTGGCAAGCTGCCAAACATATTTTGAGATACATTCAGGGCACTCTTATGTATGGCATTCATTACACATCAGGGGTTCCTCACATTGTTGGCTTCACTAACTCAGATTGGGCTGGTGATGTTGATGATCGGAAGTCTACTTCTAGCTTTGTTTTTTGTCTTGGCTCTAGTCCTATCACATTGTCATGCAAGAAGCAGCATGCTCATGTACTATCATCTACAGAGGCTGAGTATAGAGCAGTAGTGCATGCTATTCAGGAGATTTTATGGCTTCGACAGTTGATGACTGAGTTTGGGTTTCCTCCTGATCGTCCCATAGTTCTATGGTGCGACAATCAGAGTGCTATTCACATTTCTCGCAACCCAATGGAGCATCAGTGCACTAAACACATTGAGCTTCATATGCATTTCATCCGTCAGTAGATTCATGATGGTGTTCTCTCTTTGGAGTACATTCCCACTGACACGCAGGTTGCTGACATCTTCACTAAACCTTTTGCATCTCCACGCTATCTTCAGTTACGTTCTATGCTTGGGGTGACAGAAGTTGTCCTTGGGGGGTCTTCTTGAGGCCTACCTTCCTTCATGTTTTTTTCAGCATGTTTTTTCTATCTCTTTTTGGAGAGGGGTTTTTCCCACTAGGTTTTCTCCTTTTTCTCCGGTTCATAGAGATTTCCTTGTTCTGGGTACCTGATCAGGTCTTGTTGCTGGGACCCTTTTTTCCTGCTTTCATAGCTGTGCTAGGTTAGCTTACCTCTTGAGCTTCGCTTAAGGGGGGGTGTTAGAGTATCTCTATTTATCTTCACTTATTAATTAAATCATTTTGATTTAATTATTAAGTTGTCTACATACTCTACTTTCACTTAAGCTTTCTTTTAGGTGCATATAATTAATATTTTATATTAATTATATTGTGCAACCTAGCTTTTTTCCTTTTTAGGGTTTTTGTTCACCTTATAGGTTGAACTCTTGTAATTATGTTTTTTAATCTTGGAATACAATTTTCTCTCACATCACTGAGATTTCCAAGCTCTTGCTTTTTGTCTTCTCTAGCTTCCTTTCAGCAACAGGTATTCTTGCATGCAGGTGTTCTTGGCGTTCTGTGAAACTATGTTTATTAGTTTCTACAAATCATTCGATGAGCATTAGCTAGAATCACATAACAAGCTATTCTGAGCTTACAAATCACTGACTTAATCAACCATTCGATGGGAATTCGCTACAATCATGTAACAAGCCATTTTGAGCTTACAAATCACTGAGTCAGTCAATTGTTCGATGAGAATCACCTACAATCATGTAACAAGCCATTATGAGCTTACAAATCACTGAATCGGCCAATTGTTTGATGAAAATCAACTACAATCATGTAACAAGCCTTCTACACTTGCAAATCACCAAATTGGTCAACCGTTCGATTGGAATCAATAACAATCACGTAAAAAGCCATTCTGAGATTACAAATTAGTGAATTGGTCAACCATTCGATTATAATTAATTTTAATCATGTAAAAAGCTATTATGAGCTTACAAATCACCGAATCAATCAATCGTTTGATGAAAATCAACTACAATCATGTAACAAGCCATTATGAGCTTACAAATCACCGAATCGGTAAATTGTTTGATGAGAATGAATTATAATCATGTAATAAGCTATTTTGAGTTTGAAATCATTGACTCAGTCAACCGTTCAATGAGTGAGAATCAATTACAATCACCTAACGAGCCATTGTGAGCTTACAAATGACCAAATCGGTTAATCGTTTGATGAGAATCAATTACAATCATGTAATAAGCCATTTTGAGCTTATAAATTACCAAATCAGTTAACCGTTCAATGAGAATCAATTACAATCACATAACAATCTATTTTGAGCTTATAAATCATAGAATAAGTGAATCATTCGATGAGAATCAATTACAATCATGTAACAAGCCATTCTGAGCATACAAATCATTGAATCGATCAACCGTTTGATGAGAATCAATTACAATCACTTAACAAGCCATTCTGAGCTTACAAATCACTGAAACACTCAGTCGTTTGATGAGAATCAACTACAATCATGTAGCAAGCCATTTTGAGCTTACAAATCACTGAATTGGTCAACCATTCGATGAGAATCAGCTACAATCACATAACAAGCCATTTTGAGTTTACAAATGACCAAATCGGTCAACCATTCGATGAGAATAAAGTACAATCAGGTAACAAGCCATTCTGAGCTTACAAATCACAGAATCGGTCAACCGTTCGATCAAAATCAATTACAATCATGTAACAAGCTATTTTGATCATACAAATGATCAAATCGGTCAACCGTTTGATGATAATCAATTACAATGATGTAACAAGTCATTCTGAGCTTACAAATCACTGAATTGGTCAACCATTTGATGAGAATTAGCTACAATCACATAACCAGCCATTCTAAGCTTACAAATCACTGAATCAATCAACCGTTCGATGGGAGTACCCTATAATCACGTAACAAGCCATTCTGAGCTTAGAAATCACTGAGTCGGTCAACCATTTGATGAGAATCAACTACAATCATGTAACAAGCCATTATGAGCTTACAAATCACCGAATCGGTCAATCGTTTGATGAGAATCAATTACAATCACGTAAAAAGTTATTCTAAGCTTAAAATCACTGAATCAGTCAACCGTTCGATGAGTGAGAATCAATTACAATTACCTAACAAGCCATTGTGAGCTTAGAAATGACCGAATCGATTAACCATTTGATGAGAATCAATTACAATCAGGTAACAAGCCATTTTAAGCTTATAAATTACTAAATCGGTCAACCGTTCAATGAGAATTAATTACAATCACGTAACAAGCCATTTTGAGCTTATAAATTACCGAATCGGTTAACCGTTCAACCAGAATCAATTACAATAATGTAACAAGCCATTTTGAGCATAAAAATCACCAAATCGATCAACTGTTTGATGAGAATCAGTTACAATCACATAACAAGCCATTCTGAGTTTAGAAATCACCGAAACGGTCAACCGTTCGATGAGAATCAACTACAATCACATAATTATCCATTCTGAGCTTACAAATAATTGAATTGGTCAACCATTCTATGAGAATGAATTATAATCATGTAATAAGCCATCTTAAGCATACAAATCACTGAATCGGTCAACCATTCAATGAGAATCAGCTACAATCATGTAACAAGCCATTTTGAGGTTACAAACCACTGAATCGGTTAGCCATTTGATGAGAATGAGCCACAATCATGTAAAAAGCTATTTTAAGCTTATAAATAATAGAATCAGTCAACCGTTCGATGAGAATCAGCTACAATCAGGTAACAAGCTATTCTGAGCTTACAAATAACCGAATTGGTCAATAATTTGATGAGAATTAGCTACAATCATGTGACAAGCCATTCTGAGCTTACAAATCACCGAATCGGTTAACCGTTCGATGAGAATCAACTACCATCACGTAACAAGCCATTCTCAACTTAAAAATCACTGAATTAGACAACCGTTTGATGAGAATCAGCTACAATCACATAGCAAGCCATTTTGAGCTTACAAACCACTGAATCAATTAGATGTTCGATGAGAATCAGCTATAATCACTTAACAAGCCATTTTGAGCTTACAAATCATCAAATAGGTCAACCGTTTGATGAGAATCAGCTACAATGAGGTAGCAAGCCATTCCAAGCTTACAAATCATCGAATCGATTGTTCGATGAGAATTAGCTACAATCACGTAGCAAGCCATTCTGAGCTTAAAAATCACCGAATCTGTTAACCATTCGATGAGAATAAATTACAATCTCATAACAAGCCATTATGAGCTTACAAATCACTAAATCAGTCAACTGTTCAATGAGAATCAATTACAATCACGTAACAAGCCATTTTGAGCTTACAAATCACTGAATCAGTCAATTGTTCAATGAGAATCAATTACAATTACGTAACAATCCATTCTGAGCTTATAAATCACTGAATCGGTCAACCGTTCAATTAGAATCAATTACAATCACGTAACAAGCCATTCAGAGCATACAAATCAGTAAATCAGTCAACCATTTAATGAGAATTAACTACAATCATGTAACAAGCCATTCTGACCTTACAAATCCGGTATCGGTCAATCGTTCGATAAAAATCAACTATAATCATGTAACAAGCCATTCTGAGCTTATAAATCACTGAATCGGTTGACCGTTCGATGAAAATCATCTACAATCACTTAACAAGACATTATGAGCTTACAAATCACCGAATCAGTCAACTGTTTTATGATAATGAATTACAATCATGTAATAAGCCATTCTGAGCTTACAAATCACTGAATCAGTCAATCATTCAATGAGAATCAATTGCAATCATGTAACAAGCCATTTTGAGCATACATATCACCAAATCGATGAACCATTCGATGAAAATCAACTACAATCACATAACAAGTCATTCTGAGTTTACAAATCATTGAATCGGTCAACTATTCGATTAGAATCAGCTACAATTACTTAAGAAGCCATTCTGAGTTTACAAATAACTTAGAAGGCTATTCTGTAGTTATAAATCAGTGAATCGGTCAACCGTTGGATGACAATTAGCTACAATCATGTACCAAGCCATTTTGAGCTTACAATCTACCGTATCGATCAACCGTTTGATAAGAATCAATTACAATCATGTAACAAGCCATTCTAACCTTACAAATCACTGAATCAGTCAACCGTTTGATGAGAATCAACTACAATAACTTAACAAGCCATTATTAGCTTACAATTCATTTAATTGATCAATTGTTAGATGAGAATCAGCTACAATCACCTAACAAGCCATTCTGAGCTTACAAATCATCAAATCGGTCAACTGTTCTTTGAGAATCAGCTACAATCATGTAACAAGCCATTCTGAGCTTACAAATCACTGATTCGGTCAACCATTCGATGAGAATCAAATACAATCATGTAACAAGCCATTTTGAACTTACAAATCACCGAATCGGTCAACTGTTTAATGAGAATCAGCTAAAATCATGTAACAAGCCATTTTGAGCTTACAAATCACCAAATCGGTCAACTATTTGATGAGAATCAATTACAATCATGTAACAAGCTATTTTGAGGTTACAAATCACCGAAATGGTCAACCATTCGATGAGAATCAACTACAATCACATAACAAGCCATTTTGAGCTTACAAATCACCGAATTGGTCAATTGTTCGATCACAATCAATTACGTAAATGGCCATTCTAAGCTTACAAATATCTGAAATGGTTAATCGTTTGAGGAGAATCAGCTAAAATCATGTAGCAAGCCATTCTGAGCTTACAAATCACTGAATTGGTCAACCGTTCGATGAGAATCAACTATAACCACATAAGAAGCCATTGTCAGCTTATAAATCACCGAATCGGTCAACCATTCAATGATAATTAGCTACAATCAAGTAACAAATCATTCTGAGCGTACAATTCATCGAATCGGTCAACCGTTCAATGAGAATCAGCTAGAATCACGGAACAAGCCATTCTAAGCTTACAAATCTCCAAATTGGTCAACTATTTGATGAGAATCAGCTACAATCACGTAACAAGCAATTTCGAACTTAAAAATCATCAAATCGGTCAATCATTCAATAAGAATTAATTAAAATCATGTAACAAGATATTCTGAGCTTACAAATCACTGAATTGGTCAACCATTCGGTGATAATCAGCTACAATCACGTAACAAGCCATTTTGAGTTTACAAATCACTGAACAGGTCAACTGTTTGATGAGAATCAATTAGAATCTCGTAACAAGCCATTCTAACCTTAAAAATCACTGAATTGGTCAACTGTTCAGTGAGAATCAGGTACAATCATGTAACAAGACATTCTAAGCTTACAAATCACTGAATCGGTCAACTGTTCGATGAGAATCAGCTACAATCACATAACAAGCCATTTTGAGCTTACAAATGACTGAATCAGTAAACCGTTCAATGAGAATCAATTACAATCATGTAACAAGCTATTTTGAGCTTACAAATCATCGAATCAGTCAACAGTTTGATAAGAATCAATTACAATAACGTAACAAGCCATTCCAAGCTTACAAATCACTGAATCAGTTAACTGTTCCATGAGAATCAATTAGAATCACGTAACAAGCCATTTTGAGCTAACAAATCACCGACTCGATCAACCATTCAATGAGAATCAATTAGAATCATGCAACAAGCCATTCTGAGCTTGCAAATCACCGAATCGGTCAACCATTCCTTGAGAATCAGCTACAATCACGTAACAACCCATTCTGAGCTTACAAATTACTGATTCGGTCAACCGTTCAATGAGGATTAGCTACAATCATGTAACAAGCCATTCTGGGCTTACAAATCACCGAATCGGTCAAACATTCGATGAGAATCAGCTACAATCATGTAACAAGCCATTATGAGCTTACAAATCATTGAATCGGTCAACCATTCGATGAGAATCAGCTACAATTACGTAACAAGCCATTGTGAGCGCAAAAATCACTGAATCGATGAACCGTTCGATGAGAAACAACTATAATCATGTAACAAGCCATTTTGAGCGTATAAATCACCGAATCGGTCAACCAAACAATGAGAATGAATTACAATCACGTAAAAAGTCATTTTGAGCTTACAATCACTGAATCGGTCAACCGTTCGATAAGAATCAATTACAATCATGTAACAAGCTATTCTGAGCTTACAAATCACCGAATCGGTCAATCGTTCGATGAGAATCATCTACAATCAAGTAACAAGCCATTCTGAGCTTACAAAACACCGAATGGGTCAACCGTTCGATGAGAATCAATTACAATCATGTAACAAGCTATTCTGAGCTTACAAATCACCGAATCGGTCAATCGTTCGATGAGAATCATCTACAATCAAGTAACAAGCCATTCTGAGCTTACAAAACACCGAATGGGTCAGCCATTCAATGAGAATCAATTACAATCACGTGGCAAGCCATTTTGAGCTTACAAATGACCGAATCGATTAACCGTTCAGTGAGAATCAATTAGAATCATGTAACAAGCCATTCTGAGCTTACAAATCACAAAATTGGCCAACCGTTCGATGAGAATCAACTACAATCACGTATCAAGCCATTCTGAGCTCACAAATCACCGAATTGGTCAATCATTTGATGAGAATTAGCTACAATCATGTAAAAAGCCATTTTGAACTTACAAAACACCAAATCGGTCAACTGTTCGATGAGAATTTGCTACAATTACGTAACAAGTGATTATGAGCTTACGATTCATCGAATCGGTCAACCGTTCGATGAGCATCATTTACAATCACATAACAAGTCATTTTCAGATTACAAATCAGTGAATCGGTGAAGTGTTCAATGAGAATCAGTTACAATTACGTAACAAGCTATTCTGAGCTTACAAATCACTGATTCGGTCAACCGTTTGATGAGAAATAATTACAATCATGTAACAAGTTAGTCTGAGGTTACAAATCACTGAATCGGTCAACCCTTTGATTAGAATCAATTACAATCACGTAACAAGCCATTTCGAGCTTAGAAATCACCAAATCGGTCAACATTTTGATGAGAATAAGATACCATCACGTGACAAGCGATTTTGAGCTTACAAATCACAGAATCAATCCAGTGTTTGATGAGAATCAATTACAATCACGTAACAAGCCATTTTGAGCTTACAAATCACCGAATCAGTCAACCATTTGATTAGAATCAATTAAATTGACGTAACAAGCCATTCTAAGCTTACAAATCACCAAATCAGTCAACAGTTCAATGAGAATTAGCTAGAATCACATAATAAGAGATTCTGAGCTTACAAATAACTAAATCAGTCAATAGTTCGATGAGAATCAATTACAATCATGTAACAAGCCATTCTGAGCTTACAAATCATTGAATCAGTCAAGCATTCGATGAGAATCAGCTACAATCACGTAACAAGCCATTCTGAGCTTACAAATCACTGAATCGGTCAACCGTTCGATGAAAATCAGCTACAATCACTTAACAACCCATGCTCAGGTTACAAACCATCGAATCGAACAACCCTTCAATGAGAATCAGCTACAATCACATAACAAGCCATTCTGAGCTTACAAATCACCTAATCGGTCAACCATTCGATAAAAATAAGGTACAATCTCTTAACAAGCCATTCTGAGCTTACAAATCACTCAATCGGTCAACCGTTCGATGAGAATCAGTGACAATCATGTATCAATTCATTCTGGTTTTACAAACCACCAAATCGGTCAACCGTTCGATGAGAATCAACTAAAACGTAACAAGCCATTGTGAGCTTACAAATCACTGAATGAGTTAACCGTTTGATGAGAATCATTTAAAATCACGTAACAAGCCATTCCAAGCTTATAAGTTATTGAATCGGTCAACCGTTCAATGAGAATCAATTACAATCATGTAACAAGAAATTCTGGGCTTACAAATAAACAAATTGGTCAGCTGTTTGATGAGAATGAGCTACAATCATGCAACAAGCCATTCTGACCTTACAAATCACCAAATGGATCAACCATTCGATGAAAATCAACTACAACCATGTAACAAGCCTTTCTGAGGTTACAAATCACTAAATCGGTCAACCATTCGATGAGAATCAGCTACAATCACTTAACAAGCCATTCTGAGCTTACAAATCATCGAATCGATCAACCATTTCATAAGAGTGAATTACAATCACGTAACAAGCCATTCTGAGCTTACAAATTACCGAATCGGTCAACCGTTTGATGAGAATCAATTACAGTCATGTAACAAGCCATTCTAAGTATACAAATCACCAAATTGATCAACTGTTCGATGAGAATCAACTACAATGACGTAATAATCCATTCTGAGCTTACAAATCACAATCAGCCAATCGTTCGATGAGAATGAATTATAATCATGTAATAAGCCATCCTGAGCATACAAATCACTGAATCAGTCAACTATTCAATGAGAATCAACTACAATAATGTAACTGTAATACCCCAAAATTGGTACCTATTTAATTTCATCAGTTTTGGTGCATTATCTCGATTTTACATCACCAAAGTCCTAGTTTCCTAGGCAATTTTCTCTCTCCTAACTGACTTTACTTGACTTGATGTCAATTGCAAAGACCATAAATTGCAATAATCAAACGTTAAATTAATTCCTAAAGTCTTTGACTTTATTTGGCTAAATAATCTCTATGATAAGTTAATTTAATTATGAAGTCCTAAGTACTTTTAATTAAATTAAACTCCACCCCCTTTAGCTAAATACCCTTGAAAGGAATTAATTAATTGCTTGTTATTTGAATGGACACCTTTTCTTGAATTAATAATTTGAGATATTCGAAAGGTCCTCATGTGGCATTTTCCATTCTTTTAATAAAGTAATTCATGCTTATTTGTCCCAAAAGGGATATGAAGGGTCAAGAGTTCCTCTTGGCTCTTTTATTTATTTGGGCTCTTTTTCTTCATTAGAGAGCAATTTTTGAGAGCATCCTTACTATAGCATTTTTTTAGTCTCATATTTCATTATTTTCAAAGCTCTTTTATTGCATTATCTAGTTTAATTTCTCATATTAGTGTAATGACATTTTACATTTAGATTAAATTTGCTTACTTGTTCTTAGTCTAATATCATCTTTATTTCAAAATCAAATAAAAATCTGCATTTCATATTTCTTTCAAAGTTTTCTAGATTAATTGCATTCATTCTTAGCTTAGTTCCATTTTCCTCATATTTGATTCTTGGAAATCTTCCATTGTTGAATTGGTCTCCCGGCTGTTGGCTCTCGTTCTGAGAGTATTCAAACACCCCATTCACATAGGAGGCAACAGGTTGCCTCACCATGGAATTTGGATTGAGTTCTTCATACTCTCTCTCAAATTCTATCAAGTGAATAATGACCATGTTGTGTTGTGCCTGATTTAGAGGTCACATTCAGTCACATACATTTTTGGCGCCCACCGTGGGGCAGAAAAGATCAATTTCTGGCCTCATTCTTGATTGTTTTTTCAATTTTAGTGTTGGTTCTAGGCTTTGTACGGCCATGTATAGGTTGAAAACCTTATAATATAATAATTTATGGATAGAATGATGAATCCTCTTTCTAATTCTTTTGGTTTGGTTCATTTTTATAAAGAAATGAATAAGTTATGACCATTTTGGTGAAAGTGGGTATTTGCAGATTTGAGATTCTCTGAATACAGTCAGATTGAAATGTTTGGTATGGAAAAATTATGAAGAATCAGGATCTATAATAATATTTATTGGAAAGATATATGAATTAGCTTTTATTTCCTTTTAGTTTGAGTCATTTTCATACATATTTGTGAAAGTTATGGGCGTTTGAGTGAAAACTGGTTTTTAACAATCTGTATTGGAGTTGCAGGCAATGATTTATTCTTAGAAAATGATTTATAAATGGGAAAAATAAATTGCTTACATATTTGGAAACTAGATTCATGAATAGTTAATGTAAAATTGTTTTAGTTTCATTTGGATTCATTTTGAGAAAAATATGTGATTCCCTAGGAAGAGTTTGGTGTTTTAAATCTGATTTATGATAGAAAAATTGCAATCTGAAAAGGTTATTGGTTGAGGAACCAAATGGAATCATAAGACCTTGTAATTTTGGGAAATGGTAGTTTTTGATGTTGGCTAAAAACTTCATTCTTTCCAAAAATTTTAATATTGTGATTTTATGGGTCAAATAAATCAATCTTTAAAGACTGTCTTGAAGACAACAATGTTACATATCTTACGGTTTGCCATTGATTTATCTTGATTCTATACTTTCGAATGTGTGCTAAATGCTGGATTGCAGATCTTTGGACCTAAGGTGAGTTCTTAAAATCTCTACAACATTTGGACTTTGGGATTAAAATTGAACCTCTCATGTGTTTGGCTTGAGTGTTTACATGCTTTCATAGAACACATTTCAATTGATGCTCTTAATGGGAAATGAATGAACATAGATTTGTTTTTACAAGTTTGTGTTTAAGTGAATGCTTGTGTTTAAACATTAAGTAATTCTTGGTTCCAATATCAAAAAATCTCATTCAGTAATCTAGGGCATGGATTCATTCCTTGTTTACATGAAGAGTTAAATGCACCACTTTGTGGACTCACTTCATGTTTACTTGGAAAGTTAAATATTTCATGATTCAAACCCTCTTGCACTTATGAGTAGTATTGATTAGCAGTCTTAGATTATTTGTGATTGATCTCGATTGCTATCTTGGGTTATTGGACTCGCTAATCCACCGGCCCCTCATTTCCACCCTGTGGTTGC
Organism: Chamaecyparis obtusa; assembly: GCA_027943335.1. NCBI lineage: Eukaryota > Viridiplantae > Streptophyta > Pinopsida > Cupressales > Cupressaceae > Chamaecyparis > Chamaecyparis obtusa. The sequence continues at coordinate 1,674,036 of BSBK01002074.1, forward strand.
AATCTCAGCGCCACATTAAAGGGGAGGGGTCTATAGGAAAGAAGCGTTAATTGTTCCACTTGGCAGCCCTTTTGTGCTTTTTGGAACTCACTTGTTTTCTAGGGTGTGGAATCACTTTGAGTTTGTGTGAGGAGTTAAATGCACCACTTTGTGGACTCACCTCACATTTACTTGAAGGGTTAAATGCACCACCTTTAGTGCTTCCCAATACTTTTGATAGAGAATTACTTACTTTTCATTTTTTCTAGAAGGCCTGCTTGGGGATTTCATCACCTCAAGGGATGACCTTAACTCGCATGTTCCGGTGGAGTATAAATATCAGGAGGTGAATCCAAAGACACCTCTTTTGGGAATGAGTTAGATTTCACTCTTGGCTAAGCCTCAAAGAACTTTATACCTTTGAGAAGTGAAGGAGGAGATTTGGGTTACCGTCTCCCGCCGGCTGTGTGATTTCAGATTCTTCTCATTTACGGATTTGTGCCTCATGTACCTTACGTATATCGAGGACTCCCTTTAGAAAATCCATGTATATCCTTGTAGACAACTTGCTAGGATGTTGTTGTGTTTTAAGTGTCTGCTAAAACATTCTCAAGAACATACACAAGTAGAGTCCTTAGGGAGTAGAAATACTAAGTCACTATTCATGTTCATGCACAAGGTTGCTTTGTCCCTTGCCCATTGCTTGAAGACTATTTGCTTGAACTCCTTGATTGCTGTCTTATGTGCTTGATCAATGACATAAATCTGATCTACCTTTTTGTCTGTGATTTATTTTTCTATTTTCCTGTTGTTCACCGTCAGAAACTAGTTGTCTTGAGTTAGGAATTGATCGATCTTTGCTTTGACTCATATTGTCTCTCATTAGTCTAACTTATCTCATTGTGCTCTTGTACCTTGCATTGTGATTGTCTTATCTCAGTTGTTCTAGCCATCTTTTTTTGATAATTTGTACTAGGTTCATCTTGCATCTTGGCTGTTCTAGCCATTTATCTCCTTTTCGTTATCTTAGAGACAGAGTCTAGCTTTATCCTGAATCTTTTCTCATTACATCTTCGTCTATGACTGTCACGACTCGAAGTGGCAAGACTTATCCCATTCAGAACGCTGATCAAGATCAAAGTAAACCTTGTAATCGAGACATAGGTCATCCTGAATCTATTGCAAAATCTAAACTTCGTGAGGAATCCTCACATTCTTCGTCATTCCAAGAGTATTACAATCCATTATTTTAGATACAGTCTGACTTACTATTTCAAGAATATTATAACCCATTGTTTGAAGACCAGCAAGACTCTGAAGGGTCACTTTCTAAAATTAAACCTATTGATCCTTTTGAACCTATCAACTCTTTCACGATCTCTCATAATACTACCAACAAGATGGGAGATCCAAAACCTTCAAAGTTGGTTTTCAATCTCAGCTCTAACATGCCAAAACCTTCAAAGTTGGTTTTCAATCTCAGCTCTAACATGCCAAAAACCTCAAAGTCTATCTTTAATCTTAGCTCTAGCATGCAAATAGTCAATGCCACTAAGAAGGCTACGACAGAAGCTCAACCACCTTCCAGATTTGCTAGAAACAAACCTTGGATCTCACTATGACATGATCATTGCTCCAGGGAGCAAGGATACTCCTAAACCCAAAACTCCCTTTGTCTTGCGAGGCCCTGCGTCTCCCTCTTTTAAATCCACACAGTCTCCAGCTTGTGTGAACGCTATCCCTCAATCTCGTGCAAAGATCATTCTCAAAGGTCCTAAACCTTCGACATCTAGACCAAAACTATCTATGGATAAAGTCCTCACTGAGAAAAACATCCCCAAAGATCTCGATCTCAATCAGTTCCAATCTATGGTGGGTCATTTGACCTTGCCTCATTATTTATCATTCTCTAAGGAAGACGATCACTTGCTGAGCCACCCACATAATGCTCTCCTACACACTGAAGTTATGATAGGCCCCAAGAGTATCCCCCACATCCTCATTAACAATAGTGCTAGCCAAAATACTTGCTCTTCTAAGATGCTTACCCAAATGATAAACAACTTTGTTCCTGCTAATAGAGAGTCCATTGAGTTCTATGATGCTAAGCTAAAAGAAATAGAAAAGACCTTGAAGATCAAAGATATTGGCATGGGGGAATATCAGATTGAGTCCATCTTGTCTTTGACAACTCTCCCTCCATCTCCACATTCCTATGAGGAACCTTCTGAAGACGGATTTGGTATTATCTATCAGAGCTATGAGCTTGACCAACCTAGCTACAACTTTCACTCATGCAAGGATTCAAATGATGAAGAAACATAGATTCAGCCTATGACATATGAAAGACCTTTGAATGATCAAAATTTTGATTCAGACTACCAGAAAGAGTCTTATCTACCTTCTCAAGTGCTTCAAGAACATGATCTTGGTCCTCACCAAGAGGATTTTATACACTCTACTGAACAGATTTCTACTACTGCAGCTACTACTGAATATGTCATTGCCTCTAATGACACACATACTAATTGGGAGCAACTGTTGGATGCTTCGTTTATCTTGGGTATGCCTATTCTAGATTGTTCTACCACTTCTACTGTTGAACAAAATCCTACTACTGCCGATTCCAATGATACACATACTGATTGGGAGCAACTGTTGGATGCTTCCCTTATCTTGGGTATGCCCTGGGGTATGCCTATTCTAGATTGTTCCACCACTTCTACTATTGAACAGACTCCTACTGTTGCTAACTCCAATGGCACATATACTGATTGGGAGCAACTATTGGATGCTTCCCTCCTCTTGGGTATGCCTCAAGGTATGCCTATTCCAGATTACTCTGCTACTTCTACTACTGAACAAGATCCTACTATTAAAGAAACACTTCCTATGTTAGATGACAACAATGAAGAAAGTCTGCCTCCAACTATGTCTCTAGCTGAATGGGACTCCATTTCAGATGCTACTACAGAAATACTAGTTGATGCTATGCACCTATATGCTAGTCTTAACAACTCAGAAAGAGGAGAAAGTTATGATCCTCTAGATCAAGCTATTGATGACGATCCTTTCCACCCTCCTGTGGAGATCATTCCTATGGCTCCTAGGCCATCTGCTCCAAGCTATACTCCTACTACTCCAACAAATCATGGGTATGTAAGACCCCATTCTGTTACAGCTTCATGGAATATTGGTAGATCCAAAATTGAAATGGTTCCTATTCGTGCACTCTTACCACCTGAAAGGGGACCTAACTCTTGGAATAGACCATCTTGGTTAGGCTCACATAATATTCCTCCAAACTTATCTAACTCTTCTAGGATGACTCACAATCGACAACGCTCTATGGAAGATTACTTCCTTGATCTATCTAATGCATCCATGAATGATGAGGATGATACTGATATATTTGCACTTGAGCCCATCACATTGACTTCTCTTCCCTCTTCATCTCCAAGAAAAGTGGCCCGTCCACTTCCATTTCCATCTCTCCACCTAAACTAGTCATATAAGCCTCTTTCATCCACCATTCCTGAGTCTTTTGGAAGTAACTTGGATGTACAACATAAAAGAAAAAATAATGAGAATCCACCTATATCTCAAGGTCACCATGTCCCATCTAATCGACATGTGACTATGAAGAAAGGAAAGAAACAAAGGTGTTCAAAAGACCGCAAAGGTCCTCAAAAAGAAGAAGACAATCAAAAGCCAGAAAATAAAATAAAAAATGGATCTCGAAATCCATTCTATAGGCATTGTCATCAAAAGCACCTCAAAGTAAAGAAGAAAAAATTCAAAAGCTATGTGGATTCCAAAGAAAGAAAAAATCAAAGTTGTCATTTGAGCTTCCAAAATTCTCATGCTTCCCTCCATTCCATCACCCTTGCCTCTCATACTTTACACTCGTCACTCCATCTTGCCTTGTCCCAAAGTGCATATCAGCATCTCCTCATTGCTAATGACATGACTAAGAGAAATCTAGAATGTACTCTCCCTAAGCGTTTAGTGCGTGGGAAATCTGATGAAGAGTTAAGGTGTGTCCATGAGGATATTTGTGGGTCTCACTTAAGTGATCTTTCCTTGACTATGGATCTCTCGATAGTTGGACACTACTGGTTGGATCTGCTTTTACTGCTACAACATCTAGTTCTGATTCTGCAACTTCTCAGCTGGCTATTACTACAAATACTACATTCTCAGAGATTCCTACTAAAGGAGAGGCACTCAAAGAGCCTATCAACACTCTTCATCTGAAGAAGTTCTACAGCTGACATTCTCTATGTGCTCATGTACATACTTATTGATCCTGAAAAAATCCTAAAAATTGATATATTGCAAAAAATCCTAACAATTACAAAATGTCCTGAAAAAATGATCATCTTAGTGAAAACCTGGCAAACAGGTGCTTTGATGTATCTATTATCCTAGTGAAAACCTGGTAAACAGGCGCCTTGATAATACAAAAAAAAAAAAAAAAATTTCAAAAATACAAAAAAAATAGAAAATGTGAAAAATACAAAAAAATTAAAAAATACAAAAATACAAAAAAAATGAAATATTCAAAAAAATATAAAAAAAGAGAAAAAAAAGAGAAAAGTACAAAAAAATTGAAAAAGAGAAAAATGTGCCATTGATGAAAACCTGGTAAACAGGCGTCATGGTAGCAAAAATAGAATCTCTGCCAAGATGGTGAAAACCTGGTAAACAAGCACCTCTTGTTTCCTGAAGCTACATCTCATCTCAGCGTCACTTGGCTCTTAGTTTCCTGCTTTAGTTTCCTTCCTTTCCTACTTTAGTTTGTTTTCCCGCTTTCCTGCTTTAGTTTGTTTCCTGCTTTGGTTTGCTAGCTCATGCGCTTGTCTTTGAGTTTTCCTCAACTCTTCATAGATTGGAACTGGTTCACACTTGGGGGCACCTGCCTGGTCTAGGGGGCATTGTCCTATCACTTTCAAAAACTCTTTTGAGCATTGGTCACCAGTGCCCACTATGCCTGCCTACGGATACCTAGCTTTCGTTCGATCTCTCTTCTTTGGGATTTCTCCCTTATATCAATCACCAGTGATTCTCACTACGTCTGCCTACTGTCATTATCTCATTGTGACTTCGAACGTTATCTTTCTGAATTGTCTTCAATCCGCTTGAACACGAACTTGAACTGAAACTCAAACTAAATGTGTGTTCCTTTGAGACATGTTGAGCTTTGTTTTCTTTGAGTGCTTGTTTGTTTGCTTTGCTTTTTTTGCTTTCTATTTGTTGGTTTAGTTCCAATGATCCAAAGAATTCATTTAAGAGGGGTGTCCATCTATAAGAGCCTCTATCTCGTATTGGATGGCCATGCGTACCTCGACTCCTTTTATATGGATGCTTTGGTGAGGTTGGTTCTTCTCCTTGTCTTTTGAGTGACTTCTTTCTGCTACTGATGAAATTGTAAACGCTCGTCCTGTTAAGTGAATGTAAGGGTCACTGCGAGCAATCTTTGGCAAAAGAAGGAACTCCTGCATGCTTGGTGTGTTTTTTCGCAAGAGACATTTAGGTCATTCTAGCATTGATGCTCTAATGCTTATGTTAACTTGCTAGATTAAAAGGAATAGGTGTTCAGGTCATTCTGGCTCCTTGTGCCTTAATGCTTACACCTCATTCTGACAAATTTAAGACTTATGTCATATTCATATTCTCATGTGGGGAGAATTGTATGGCATCTTGTGATTGTCCCATGCTTAAATGAACTCAATGATGATAAATACAATGAGTCCAACAGCCGAGTCCAGAGGATTGCATTTGTTCATCCTAGGCCTGCATTTAGACTTGCATCTTTCATTCTAGGCTTGCATTTGGAGTGCTTTCTTGTTGCTCTCTTGATTGCTTTCTTCTAGATCTGCTCATCAAAGGTTCTCATCTTTTGTCCCAATCTCATCTTGGTTGCATCCTTTTTCGGGATCGAAATCAAAATCTGACATCTCTAAGTGGCTCAAAATCATGTTTTAAATATTGGACTCCTTCTGGATTGAATGCTTGTGCAGTCAGCCTTTTGGTGTCATCTTCTTGCCAGATCCTCATCTTTGCATCATGTTCTCAAATCTTTGCTTCTTTTCATCAAGTCAACTCAAGTCAAATTTAGTCAACCATGGTCAAACTTGGTCAACAAGACCTCTGCTTTGCTCCGATTCACTTCTGTAGCTTCGCGAATCTAGTCTAATTGCTTTTTCTCTGCAATCTCTTGTTGTTTGTCATCCTTCTGACATGTCATCTTTCAATTTCACTCTCGAGGGGGCAGGATGATTACATCATTTGAATCTTGTCGAATCTATTCTTGAATCAGTCTGATTTGAATCATCAGTTCTCATCGCTAGGGGCATCTTGGTGCCTTGCATCTTGTTATCTCATCATTTATCTTTTAGGTATCTGAGCAATCTAACTCGGATCCTCAAGGGCCAAGCTTCATTCTGGAGATGGTTCTTGAAATCTTTTTAGGTATTGGGGCAATCTAACTCTAATTCCTGGGAGTCAAGCTTCATTCTAGAGATAGCTCTCAAAATATTTTTTAGACCGTTATCTGGGCAATCTAACCCAGGTCTCGAAGGACTAAGCTTCGTATTGGGGCAATCTAACCCTGATTCGGAGATAGTCCTAAAGCTGCATCTTCATCAATTGGTATTGGGGCAATCTAACCCTGATTCTGGTTCTCTTCTAAGATCGTTGTCTTCGCAATCTAACTTAGACTTCAGAAATTCTCATCATCTGTCATTTTAGACTATTCTTTGAATCAACGTGTTGTTCGCACATCAATTCAAAGAGGGGCAAATGTAATACCCCAAAATTGGCACCTATTTAATTTCATCAATTTTGGTGCATTATCTCGATTTTACATCACCAAAGTCCTAGTTTCCTAGGTAATTTTCTCTCTCCTAACTGACTTTACTTGACTTGATGTCAATTGCAAAGACCATAAATTGCAATAATCAAACGTTAAATTAATTCCTAAAGTCTTTGACTTTATTTGGCTAAATAATCTCTATGATAAGTTAATTTAATTATGAAGTCCTAAGTACTTTTAATTAAATTAAACTCCACCCCCTTTAGCTAAATACCCTTGAAAGGAATTAATTAATTGCTTGTTATTTGAATGGACACCTTTTCTTGAATTAATAATTTGAGATATTCGAAAGGTCCTCATGTGGCATTTTCCATTCTTTTAATAAAGTAATTCATGCTTATTTGTCCCAAAAGGGATATGAAGGGTCAAGAGTTTCGAATCAAGAAACTCTTCCTCCTCCTCTTGGCTCTTCTATTTATTTGGGCTCTTTTTCTTCATTAGAGAGCAATTTTTGAGAGCATCCTTACTATAGCATTTTTTTAGTCTCATATCTCATTATTTTCAAAGCTCTTTTATTGCATTATCTAGTTTAATTTCTCATATTAGTGTAATGGTATTTTACATTTAGATTAAATTTGCTTACTTGTTCTTAGTCTAATATCATCTTTATTTCAAAATCAAATAAAAATCTGCATTTCATATTTCTTTCAAAGTTTTCTAGATTAATTGCATTCATTCTTAGCTTAGTTCCATTTTGCTCATATTTGATTCTTGGAAATCTTCCATTGTTGAATTGGTCTCCCGGCTATTGGCTCTCGTTCTGAGAGTATTCAAACACCCCATTCACATAGGAGGCAACAGGTCACCTCACCATGGAATTTGGATTGAGTTCTTCATACTCTCTCTTAAATTCTATCAAGTGAATAATGACCATGTTGTGTTGTGCCTGATTTAGAGGTCACATACAGTAACAAGCCATTTTGAGCTTACAAATCATCGAATCAGTCAACCATTTGATGAGAATCAGCTAAAATCACGTAACAAGTCATTCTGAGCTTACAAATCACAAAATTGGTCAACTGTTCGATGAGAATTAGCTACAATTATGTAAAAAGCATTTGTGAGCTTACAAATCACTGAATCGGTCAATCGTTCCATGAGAATCAATTACAATCACGTAACAAGCCATTCTAAGTATACAAATGGCTTAATCAGCCAACTGTTCGATGAGAATCAGGTAGAATCACGTAACAAGCCATTCTGAGCTTACAAATCATCGAATCGATCAACCGTTTGATGAGATTCTGCTACAATCAGTTAAAAAGCCATGGCGAGCATACAAATCATAGAATCAATCAACTATTTGATGAGAATCAGCTACATCACGTAACAAGCCATTCTGAGCTCACAAATCACCAAATCGGTCAACCGTTCACTGAGAATCAGCTACAATCATGTAACAAGCCATTTTGAGATTACAAATCATTAAATCGGTCAACCGTTTGATGAGAATTAGCTACAATCATGTAACAGGCCTTTCTGAGCTTATAAATCATCGAATCGGTCAACAATTCGATGAGAATTAGCTACAATCATGTAAGAAGCCATTTTGAGCTTACAAATCACCGAATCAGTCAACCACTCGATGAGAGTCAGCGACAATGACGTAGCAAGCTATTCTGAGCCTACAAATCACCGAATTGGCCGTTCGATGAGAATCAACTACAATAACGTAACAAGCCATTTTGAGCTTACAAATCATCGAATCGGTCAACCATTTAATGGGAATCATCTACAATCACCTAACAAGCCATTCTCAGCTTAAAAATCACTGAACTGGTCAACCGTTTGATGAGAATCAATTACAATTATTTAACAAGCCATTTTGAGCATACAAATCACTGAATTGGTCAACGGTTTGATGAGAATCAACTACAATCACGTAACAAGCCATTATGAGCTTACAAATCATCGAATTGGTCAACCATTCGATGAGAATCAACTACAATCATGTAACAAGCCATTCTCAGCTTAAAAATCATCGAATCGGACAACCATTTGATGAGGATTAGCTACAATCACATAACAAGGGATTCTAAGCTTACAAATCACCGAATTGGTCAATTGTTTGATGAGAATTAGCTACAATCACTTAACAGGGCATTTTGAGCTTAGAAATCACCGAACCGGTCAACCGTTCGATGATAATCAGCTACAATCATGTAGCAATGCATTCTGAGCTTACAAATCACCGAATTGATTAACCGTTCGATGAGAGTCAACTACAATCATGTAGCATGCCATTTTTAGCTTACAAATCACTGAATTGGTGAACCATTCGATGAGAATAAATTACAATCACGTAACAAGCCATGATGAGCTTACAAATCACTGAATTGGTCAACTGTTCAATGAGAATCAACTACAATCATCTAACAAGCGATTCTAAGCTTACAAATCACCGAATTGGTCAACCGCTCGATGAGAATTAATTGCAATCATGTAACAAGCCATTCTAAGCTTAGAAATTACAAATCGGTGAACCGTTCGATAAGAATCAATTACAATCACGTAACAAGCCATTCTGAGCTTACAAATCACTGAATCGGTCAACCATTCTATTAGAATGAATTACAATCACGTAACAAGCCCTTTCGAGCTTACAAATCACCTAATCGGTCAACCATTCGATGAGAATCAGCTACAATTACATTAGAAGTGATTATGAATTTACAAATCATCGAATCGGGCAACTGTTTGATGATAATCAATTACAATCACATAAGAAGCCATTCTGAGCTTACAAATCACCAAATAAGTTAACCGTTCGATGAGAATCAGTTACAATCACGTAACAACCCATTTTGAGCTTACAAATCACCGAATCAGTTAACCGTTCGATGAGAATTAGCTACAATCATGTAACAAGCCATTCTGAGCTTACAAATAACCAAATCGGTCAACCGTTCGATAAGAATCAATTACAATCGCGTAAGAAGCCATTCTTAGCCTACAAGTCAAGAAATCGGTCAACAATTTGATGAGAATCAGCTACAATTAGGTAACAAGCAATTCTGAGATTACAAATCATCGAATCGGTCATTTGTTCGATGAGATTTAGCTAAAATCATGGAATAGGCCATTCTGAGCTTATAAATCACCCAATTGGTTAACTGTTCACTGAGAATCAGCTACAATCACGTAACAAGCCATTTTGAGCTTAGAAAGGACCAAATCGGTCAACCGTTCAATGAGAATCAATTACAATCACGTAACAATACATTCTGAGCTTACAAATCACCGAATCGGTCAACCATTCGATTAAAATCAATTACAATGATGTAACAAGCCATTCTGAGTTTACAAATCACCGAATTGGTCAACCATTTGATGAGAATTAATTACAATCACGTAACAAGCCATTCTGAGGATACAAATCATCGAATCGGTTAACAGTTTGATGAGAATCAGTTACAATCACGTAACAAGCCATTCTGAGCCTACAAATCACCAGCATCAACTAGTTGATGAGAATCAGCTACAATCACGTAACAAGCCATGTTGAGCATATAAATCACCGAATTGCTCAACCGTTCAATCATAATCAATTGCCATCACGTAACAAGCCATTCTAAGCTTACAAATCACTGAATCAGTGAACCGTTCAATGAGAATCAATTACAATCATGTAACAAGCCATTCTAAGTTTACAAATCACTGAATCGGTCAACCGTTCGATTAGAATCAATTACAATCACGTAACAAGCCATTCTAAGCTTACCTATCACCGGATCGGTCAACCATTCGATGAGAATCAGTTACAATCACGTAACAACCCACTCTGAGCTTACAAATCACTGAATCAATCAACCGTTCAACTAGCATCAATTACAATCATGTAACAAGCCATTTTGAGCTTAGAAAGGACTGAATCGGTCAACCGTTCAATGAGAATCAATTACAATCACGTAACAATACATTCTGAGCTTACAAATCACCGAATCGGTCAACCATTTGATTAAAATCAATTACAATGATGTAACAAGCCATTTTGAGTTTACAAATCACTGAATTGGTCAACCATTTGATGAGAATCAATTACAATCACGTAACAAGCCATTCTGAGGATACAAATCACCGAATCGGTTAACCGTTTGATGAGAATCAGTTACAATCATGTAACAAGCCATTCTGAGCCTACAAATCACCAACATCAACTGCTTGATGAGAATCAGCTACAATCATGTAACAAGCCATGTTGAGCATATAAATCACCAAATCGCTCAACCGTTCAATCATAATCAATTGCCATCATGTAACAAGCCATTCTAAGCTTACAAATCACTGAATCAGTGAACCGTTCAATGAGAATCAATTACAATCATGTAACAAGCCATTCTAAGTTTACAAATCACTGAATCGGTCAACCGTTCGATTAGAATCAATTACAATCATGTAACAAACCATTCTAAGCTTACCTATCACCGAATCGGTCAACCATTCGATGAGAATTAGTTACAATCACGTAACAACCCATTCTAAGCTTTCAAATCACCGAATCGATCAACTGTTCGATTAGAATCAATTACAATCACGTAACAACCCATTCTGAGCTTAGAAATCACCAAATCAATCAACCATTCGATGCGAATTTGCTACAAACACGTAACGAGTGATTCTGATCTTACAAATCATCAAATCAGTAAACTGTTCCACGAGAATCAATTACAATCACATAACAAGCCATTTTGAGCTTACAAATCAGTGAATCAGTGAACTGTTCAATGAGAATCAGTTACAATCATGTAACAAGCCATTTTGAGCTTACAAATCACTGGATCGATTAATCGTTTGATGAGAAGCAAATACAATCATGTAACAAGCTATTCTGAGCTGACAAATCACATAACAAACCATTCTGAACTGACAAATCACTGAATCGGTCAACTGGTCGATGAGAATTAGCTACAATCATGTAACAAGTGATTCTGAGCTTACAAATCACCGAATCAGTCAACCGTTTGATGATAATGAATTACAATCATGTAGCAAGCCATTATGAGCTTAGAAATCACCAAAATCAGTCAACCGTTCGATGAGAATCAGTTACAATCACATAACAATTCATTATGAGCTTACAAATCACCAAATCGATCAATCGTTCGATGAGAATCAGCTACAATCACGTAAAAAACCATTTTTAGCTTTCACTAAATTGGTCAACTATTCGATGAGAATCAATTACAATTACGTAACAAGCCATTTTGAGCTTACAAATCACTGACTCGGTCAACCATTTGATTAGAATCAATTACAATCATGTAACACGCCATTCTGCGCTTACAAATAATTGACTAGGTCAACCGTTTGATCACAATTAGCTACAGTCAAGTAACAAGAGATTCTGAACTTAAATCATCAAATCGGTGAACCCTTCGATGAGAATCACCTACAATCACATAACAAGCCATTCTGAGCTTACAAAATCATCGAATCGGTCAAGCGTTTGATGAGAATCAATTACAATCACGTAACAAGCCATTTTGAGCTTACAAATCAATGAATCTCTCAATTGTTCGATGAGAATCAATTAAAATTATGTAACAAGCCATTTTGAGCTTACAAATCATCGACTCAGTCAACCGTTTGATGAGAATCAATAAAAATGATGTAACAAGCCATTCTGAGCTTACAAATCATCAAATCAGTCAACCGTTCGATGAGAATCAGCTACAATCACGTAACAAGCCATTTTGAGCTTACAAATCATCGAATTGGTCAATCGTTCAATCAGAGTTAATTACAATCACAAGCCATTTTGAGCTTACAAATCACCAAAATGGTCAACTATTCGATGAGAATCAACTACAAACAGCTAACAAGCAATTCTGAACTTACAAATCATTGAATCGGTCAACCGTTAGATGAGAATCAGCTACAATAATGTAACAAGCCATTTAGAGCTTACAAATTACCAAATCGGTCAACCGTTCGATGAGAATCAGCTACAATCACGTAACAAGCCATTCCGAGCTTACAAATCACCGAATCGGTAAACTGTTTGACGAGAATCAACTACAATCACATAACAAGCCATTTTGAGCTTGTAAATCACCGAATTGGTCAACCATTCGATAAGAATCATTTACAATCATTAACAAGCTATTTTGAGCTTAAAAATCACCGAATTGGTCAACCATTCGATGAGAATGAACTATAATCACATAACAAGCCATTCAGAGCTTACAAATCACCGAATCAGTGAACCGTTCAATGAGAATCAACTATAATCATGTAACGAGCCATTCTAAACTTACAAATCACCAAATCTATCAATCGTTCAATGAGAATCAGCTACAATCACGTAACAAGTCATTCTAAGCTTACAAATCACCGAATCGGTCAACCGTTCGATGAGAATCAGCTATAATCATGTAAGAAGACATTATAATGTTACAAATCACTGAATTGGTCAATCTGTCAACCATTCGATGAGAATCAATTATAATCATGTTGTTAGCACCTAGAAAAATTTTCATGGGTCTAGCCTTTTTCTTCTGGTCCCTGTAGTCATTTTTGTGTCCCTGGCCTTGAAACCCTTGCAAAATATTCAAAAAACTAGCCGTTACCCCTTAAAACCCTAACCTTGTTCTAATTTCAAGTTAATTTTTTTGGGTCACTTAAAGTCCTAATCTGCATGTGCTAATTAAATCCTTTAAGCTGTTTGGCAGTTAGGTTTTCATGTCCGGCAGGGTCTCTTTTAATTTTTCCTAAGTTTCTTCCCCCGACAGCATTTAATTTTCCTATGGTCCCCTGTGCCTGATATTTTCCTTAAAGCCTAAGTCTCAACGTTTAATTTTTTCTATGTTCTGGCTTACTATTTTCCTAGGCCCCTCTCTGACACCATCTCCATCTAACGGTTGTCGCTAAAGCGCAAGGGTTTTTTCAGAGGTATGCGAAGCTGTGCCGATCGTTGATTTTTCTTGATGAGGTAGCCTTTCTTTTTGAGCGGGTCCACTTGCCAGGTGTGCTGATTTGGCTGTCGCTCATTGGTCCATGGGAGTATGAGGTGGAGTGTTGTTAGTGGGACCGATCTTCTCAGCGTTAAGGTGGATTAAAGTTCATTTTAATCTTGTGGCTATCGTTATACCGTTGATAGTTAACATGCTCGATTTTTAATGCAGCGATATAGCGACAGCCATTGATTCTCCTCAAGAGAGCAGGTGGGTCCATTGACACATTTGCACAGTTGGCGGCTTCTAGTTGGTCCATGTATTTGCACAGTGGCTTGTTGTTAGTGGGACCTGAGCTTTCAGATGTGTTAGTGGATCCTGATCCTGTCAGTGAATCGACAAATGATGTATGATCTCATCGAGTGTGTCAGAGGCTTAAGATCTTGCGATGGCTGTTGATTTTGTATCGTGTCAGAGGGTTGTCAGGGTTGGGGGAAGATTCTCAATCCGACGGTGGGCATGAAATCTGATAGAATCTTGGAAGTCTTTGCAAACTTCAGATGACCGTCGATCTTCTTGATGCGGGCTCGGTCAAAGTTTCTCAGTCTTTTGGCAGATGGGATAAAGTGTTTAGCGGCTGACAAATTTGTGAAGGCTTCACTCGTTCGCATGAAATAGTGGCAGTTCTCTAAATGTTTCAGCGGTTCAAGGAACAAGCGTTCGCAGAATCGCTAAACTTTCTGGCAGATGGATAAAATGTTTCACGAACTGGCGGTGACCTTTGGTCGCTAGTTCGCTAGATGTGGGGCCGAGGTTAGAATTTTCTTGGGGTTGCCAAGTCGCGAAGTTAAGTGATGGGTTAAGTTTTCTTTTCGCGAATTGGAAATGCATTGTCGCATGTTCGCTGGAGGTAAACCCTGGGTGGCAATTGAGTTAAGATTTAAAAGACCGCGAAATATGAGGATCTAATGGCCACAACTTAAGGTTGGTTCAGAATTGAACGTCGACCGTCGATTTGCTGTAAGCGCCATGGAAATGATCGCTATTGTTCAAATTCAAATTTTTGAAGGGTTTCCAGCAACAAGAAGGACTAGAATTCAATGCAGAGGTGACTGGAGCTGGTGGGAAATGATCTGTTTGCTGTTGTAGTGTGGTCCAGGGTGTGCCGTGTTCATCTGCAAGATTTGTACTGTATGGTTTTATGCTCAAGGCGTGTTGCAGGGTTGACATTTTGTGGTTCTCAGTACCTTCACAGAGAATTTATCATGATTGAGGATCATTCCAGGATTTTTTTTCTCCTGGTTGCCTGGGTTTCCACCCCTGTAATAACTTTTTGACCATTTCCAGTTGGTTGGGTGGTTGAAACCCTAACCCTAAGTCATCCGTAGCTTGTTGCATTCTCTTTGAAGATTCCAAGATGACTAGGGAGTATAAGTGGTTAAAGTTTTGATTTTGTAGGGGTTCCTTCTTCTGCATTTTTGTGGAGAACTGGTTCCATGAAGGGTCCTTTTCCTATAGATTTTCTCTACTTCTCTACATATAGAGTGTTCTTCCTTCCTTTGTTGGCTCAGAGAATATGATATGTAATGTAATTGATTTGTCTTATGTATGAGGATTTAGTATATTCTTACTGTTACTAAGCTATCTCTATTTGAATTCTAAATTCATTAATCATACATCAAGGGTGTCTGATTTTCCTGTTTGCATTGCCTATGTGTTTGCAAGTGGAGTTGTCTTCGCAGAGATAACTGGTTTAGGATTAGTTTTCCTGTATGTATGAGCTGAGGTATCAAAGATATGTCATTCTTGTCTTCTAGTGGATGTTGGTTAATGTATCATCTATTTATAGGTCTCTTCTTAGGGGAGGGTTAAAATCCTTTGAATGGGTAATAACATACTTGGATACACAAGTGGGTTGTTAAAGTGAGGTTTGGTCATGGTGTGTGATTGATGTCAGGCATCAACACATTGAGTACATTGTCTTCTTATTTCATAGCTATCTATTACAATAGGGTATTTGACTCTATGGCCCATTGGACAAGGCACTGGTCTATCAGGGACTTAGGACATCTCAGGGGTCCTTCAACCCATCTTCAAATCATTTACTTTCAGTTCCACCCTTTCCCTTTCATGTTGTTAGTATAGGTCTCTAGTCTTCAGACTCATTCTATGCAAGTACGGCTATTTCATGAGATCTTGGTTTCATTGAGGTATAGGATACCTAAAGGGGTTTGAAGACTATTCCACAATAATCTATCTGCAAGCCTATTGCTTATCATGAGGTGTTTTGAGTGTGCAAATAAGGCAATACCCACCTGAGTGATGTGGAACTCAAAGAAGGAGGATGTTATTTATCCTCATCACTTAGACTGTTTTCTTGTCAAATTTGACTGCCTACCCTGAGAATCAAGCCCATTTATTGATTCAAGTTTGGTCCTGCAAGGAAAAGCTACCAACACATGTAACAAGCCATTCTAAGCTTACAAATCACCATATCAGTAACCTTTCGATGAGAATCAATTACAATCACATAACAAGCCATTCGAGCTTACAAATCACCAAATTAGTCAACTGTTCGGTGAGAATTAGCTACAATCACCTAACAAGCCATTATGAGCATAAAAATCACTGAATCGGTCAACCATTCGATGAGTATTAGCTACAATCACATAACAAGTCATTTTGAGCTTACAAATCATTGAATCAGTCAACTGTTTGATGAGATTAAATTACAATCATGTAACAAGCCATTCTAGGCTTACAAATCATTGAATTGGTCAACCATTCAATGAGAATAATTTACAATCATGTGACAAGCCATTTTAAGCTTACAAATCATTGAATTGGTCAACCGTCAATAAGAATCATTTACAATCACATAACAAGCCATTTTAAGCTTACAAATCACTGAATCAGGCAACTGTTGGATGAGAATCAACTATAATCATGTAACAAGCCATTCTCAGCTTACAAATCACCGAATTAGTCGACCGTTCGATGAGAATCAGTTAGAATCATGTAACATTCCATTCTGAGCTTACAAATCACCACATCAATCAACCGTTCGATGAGAATCAATTTCAATCACGTAACAAGCCATTATGAACATACAAATCACCGAATCGGTCAAATATTCGATGAGAATAAACTACAATCACGTAACAAGCCATTTTTGAGATTGTAAATCACTGAATCAGTCAACCGTTCAACGAGAATCAACAACAATCATGTAACAAGCCATTCTAAGCTTACAAATCACCAAATCGGTCAACCGTTCGATGAGAATCAGGTACAATCATGTAACAAGCCATTTTGAGCTTACAAATCACCGAATGGGTCAACCGTTCGATGGGACTCAGCCACAATCATATAATAAGCCAATCTTACAACTCACCAAATCAGTCAATCGTTAGATGGGAATTAATTACAATCATGTAAAAAGCCATTCTGAGCTTACAAATCATCGAATCGGTCAACCATTTGATAAGAATCAGCTACAATCACATAACAAGCCATTCTAAGGTTACAAATCACTGAATCGGTGAACCATTCGATTAGAATCAACTACAATCACGTAACAAGCTATTCTAAGCTTATAAATCATCGAAGTTGTCAATCGTTCGATGAGAATTAGTTACAATCATGTAACAAGCCATTTTTAGCTTACAAATCACCGAATCTCTCAACCGTTCGATGAGAATCAACTACAATGACGTAACAAGTCATTTTGAGCTTACAAATGACCAAATCAGTCAACTGTTCGATGAGAATCAGCTACAATCACGCAACAAGCCATTTTGAGTTTACAAATCATGAAATTGGTCAACTATTCAATGAGAAACAATTACAATCATGGAACAAGCAATTCTAAGCTTACAAATAATCGAATCACTCAACCATTCAATGAGAATCAATTACAATCACATAATAAGCCATTCTGAGCCTACAAATCACTGACTCGGTCAATCGTTCGATGAGAATCAGCTACAATCACATAGCTAGTCATTCTGAGCTTACAAATCAGTGAATCAGTCAACTGTTTGATGAGAATCAGCTACGATCATGTAACAAGCCATTCTAAGATTACAAATCATCGAATTAGTCAACTGTTTGATGAGAATCAGCTACAATCATGTAACAAGCCATTTGGAGCTTAAAAATCACCTAATTAGTCAACCATTTGATAAGAATCAGCTATAATTATGTAACAAGACATTCTAAGCTTACAAATCACTGAATCGGTCAACCGTTTGAAGAGAATCAATTACAATAATGTAACAAGCCATTTTGAGCTTACAAATCACTGAATTGGTCAACCTTTTGAGGAGAATCACCTACAATCATGTAACAAGCCATTCTGATCTTACAAATAATTGATTCGGTCAACCATTCGATGACAATCAGCTATAATTATGTAACAAGCCATTCAGAGTTTACAAATCACTGAATTGGTGAACCGTTCGATGAGAATTAGCTACAATCACCTAACAAGCCATTCTGAGCTTACAAATAACCAAATCGGTCAACCGATCGATGAAAATAATCTACAATCATGTAACAAGCTGTTTAGAGCTTACAAATCAACAAATTGGTCAACTATTCAATGAGAATCAATTACAATCATGTAACAAGCCATTCTAAGCTTACAAATCATCGAATTGGTCAACCATTCGATGAGAATCAATTACAATCACGTAACAAGATAGTCTGAGCTTAAAACTCATCGAATCAGTCAACCATTTGATGAGAATCAGCTGCAATCACGTAACAAGCCATTTTGAGCTTACAAATCACTAAATCAGTCAACCCTTCGATGAGAATCAGCTACAATCACATAACAAGTCATTTTGAGGTTACAAATAATTGAATCGATCAACCGTTTGAGGAGAATCAACTACAATCACGTAATAAGCCATTCTGAGCTTAGAAATCACTGAATCCATAAACCATTTGATGAGAATCAGCTACAATCACATAACAAGCCATTTTGAGCTTGTAAATCACCGAATCAGTAAATCGTTCGATAAGAATCAATTACAATCATGTAACAAGCCATTTTGAGCATAAAAAACACTTAATCAGTCAACTGTTCGATGAGAATCAGCTACAATGACGTAACAAGCCATTGTTAGCTTACAAATCACTAAATTGTTCAACCGTTCAATGACAATTAGTTACAATTATGTAACAAGCCATTCTGAGCTTACAAATTAGTGAATCGGTCAATCATTCGATGAGAATCAATTACAATCACGTAACAAGCCATTTTGAGCTTACAAAAATCATCGAATTGGTCAACTGTTCGATGACATTTAGCTATAATCCATTCTGAGCTTACAAGTCACCAAATCGGTCAACCGTTCGATGAGAATAAGCTACAATCACGTAACAAGCCATTCTAATCTTACCAATCACCGAATCGCTCAACCATTCGATGAGAATCAGCTACAATCACATAATAAGCCATTCTGAGTTTACAAATCACTGAATCGGTCTACCATTTTATAAGAATGAATTACAATCACATAACAAGCCATTCTGAGCTTACAAATCACCAAATCGGTCAAGAGTTCAATGAGAATTAATTAAAATCACGTATACCATTTTGAGCTTACAAATCATTGAATCGATCAACCGTTCGATGAGAATCAACTACAATCACGTAAAAAGCCATTCTAAGCTTACAAATAATCGAATCGGTCAACCGTTCAATGAGAATCAATTACAATCATGTAACAAGCCATTTTAAGCTTCCATATCACCGAATTGGTCAACCGTTCGATGTGAATCAGCTACAATCACATAACAAGCCATTCTGAGCTTACAAATCACCGAATCGGTCAACCCTTCGATGAGAATCAATTACAATCACGTAAAAAGCCATTTTAAGTATATAAATCACCAAATCAATTAAAATCATGTAACAAGTCATTCTTAGCTTACAAATCACCAAATCGGTCAACCGTTCAATCAGAATCAACTACAATCACATAACAACCCATTCTGAGCTTACAAATCATCAAATCGGTCAACCGTTTGATGAGAATCAATTTCAATCAGGTAACAAGGCATTCTGACTTTACAAATCATTGAATCAGTCAACTATTCGATAAGAATCAGCTACAATCACGTAACAAGCCATTCTGAGCTTACAAATCACTGAACTGGTCAACCATTCAATGAGAATCAATTACAATCATGTAACAAGCCATTCCAAGCTTAGAAATCACTGAATAGCTCAACTATTCGATGAGAATAAATTACAATCAAGTAAAAAGCCATTTTGAGTATACAAATCACCGAATCAGTCAATCATTCGATGAGAATCAACTACAATCATGTAACAAGCTATTGTAAGCTTACAAATCACCGAGTCGGTTAATTGTTTGATGAGAATCAATTACAATCATGTAACAAGCCATTTTGAACTTAAAAATCACCGAATCGATCAATGGTTTGATGAGAATCAATTACAATTATGTAACAAGCCATTTTGAGCATACAAATCACTGAATCGGTCAACGGTTCGATGAGAATCAGCTACAACCATGTAACAAGCCATTCTAAGCTTACAAATCACCGAATCAGACAACCGTTCGATGAGACTCAGCTATGATCATGTAACAAGCCATTCTTAGCTTACAAATCACCTAATTGGACAACCGTTTGATGAGAATCAGATACAATCACTTAACAAGCCATTCTCAGCTTAGAAATCACCGAATCGGTCAACCATTCGATGACAATCAGCTACAATCATGTAGCAAGCCATTCTGAGCTTACAAATCACTGAATCTATTAACCATTTCATGAGAATCAGCTACAATCAGTTAACCATTCAATGAGAATCAATTACAATCACGTAACAAGCCATTCTGAGCTTAAAAATCATCGAATGGGTTAACCGTTTGATGAGAATCGATTACAATAACATAACAAGCCATTCTCAGCTTAAAATTTTTTGAATCGGTCAACCATTCGATGAGAATCAATTACAATTATGTAACAAGCCATTCTGAGCATACAAATCACCAAATCAGTCAACAGTTCGATGAGAATTAGCTACAATCACTGAACAAGCCATTCTGAGGTTACAAATCACCGAATCGATCAACTATTCGATGAGAATTAGCCACAATCACGTAAAAATCCATTTTGAGCTTGCAAATCACCGAATCGGTCAACCGTTCGATCAGAATCAATTGCAATCACGTAACAAGCCATTTTGAGCTTACAAATCACTGAATCAGTGAACTGTTCGATGAGAATCAATTACAATCACGTACCAAGCCATTTTGAGTTTATAAATCACCGAATTGGTCAACCGTTTGATGAGAACTAGTTACAATCACGTAACAACCTATTCTGAGCTGACAAATCACTGAATCAGTTAACCGTTCGATCAGAATCAGCTATAGTCACCTAACAAGCCATTCTGAGCTTACAAATCACCGAATTGGTCAACTGTTCGATTAATATGAATAACAATCACGTAACAAGACATTCTGAGCTTACAAATCAACAAATCAGTCAACTGTTCGATGAGAATTAGCTACAATCATGTCACAAGCAATTCTAAGCTTAGAAATCACCGAATCGATGATTTGTTTGATGAGATTTAGCTAAAATCACGTAACAGGCCATTTTGAGCTTACAAATCACCCAATCGGTCAGCTGTTCACCGAGAATCAGCTACAATCATGCAACAAGCCATTTTCAGCTTACAAAGCACCGAATCGGTCAACCATTCAATGAGAGTCAATTACAATCACGTAACAAGCCATTTTGAGCTTCCAAATCACTGAATTGGTGAACCATTCCTTGAGAATCGATTACAATCACGTAACAAAATTCTGAGCATACAAATGGCTTAATCAGTCAACCATTCAATGAGAATCTGCTAGAACCACGTAACAAACCATTTTGACCTTAGAAATCACTGAATCGGTCAACCATTTGGTGAGAATCAGCTACAATCACGTAACAAGCCATTCTGAGCTTACAAATCACCGAATCGGTCAACTGTTCGATGAGAATCAATTACAATTAGGTAACAAGCCATTCTGAGCTTACAAATCACCGAATTGGTCAACCGTTCAATGAGAATCAATTACAATCAAGTAACAAGCCATTCTAAGCATACAAATCATCGAATCAATTAATCATTCGATGAGAATCAACTACAATCATGGAACAAGGTATTCTCAACTTACAAATCATGGAATCGGTTAACCGTTTGTTGAGAATGAATTACAATCACGTAACAAGCCATTCTTAGCTTACAAATCACTGAACCGGTCAACCGTTTGATGAGAATCAGTTACAATCACGTAGCAAGCCATTTCGAGCATACAAATCATCGAATTGGTCAATCATTCAATGAGAATAAATTACAATCACGTAACAAGCCATTATGAGCTTACAAATCACCGAATCGGTCAATCGTTTGATGATAATATATTACAATCACATAACAAGCCATTCTGAGCTTATAAATCACTGAATCGGTAAACCATTCAATGAGAATCAATTATAATCACGTAACAAGGTATTCTCAGCTTAAAAATCATTGAATCAGTTAACCGTTTAATGAGAATCAATTAAAATCACGTAAAATCCATTCTAAGCTTAAAAATCACCAAATTGGTTAACTGTTCGATGGGAATGAATTACAATCACGTAACAAGCCATTCTGAGCTTAAAAATTGCCGAATCTATCAACCGTTCGATGTGAGTCAATTAGAATTACGTAAGAAGCCATTCAGAGCATAAAAATCACCGAATCGGTCAATGGTTCGATGAGAATAAGCTACAATCACGTAACAAGCAATTTTGAGCTTACAAATCACCGAATCGATTAGAATTAATTGCAATCACATAAAAAGCAATTCTAGCTTACAAATCACTAAATTGGTGAACCGTTCGATGAGAATCAATTACAATCACGTAACAAGCCATTCTGAGCTTACAAATCACCAAATTGGTCAACCGTTCAATGAGAATCAGTCACAATCACATAACAACTCATTCGTTCGATGAGTTTTAGCTACAATCATGTAACAGGCCATTTTAAACTTACAAACCACCCAATCAGTCAACTGTTTGCTGAGAATCAGCTACAATGACGTAACAAGCCATTTTGAGCTTACAAAGCATTGAATCAGTCAATCGTTCAATGAGAATCAATTCCAATCATGTAACAAGGCATTCTAAGCTTACAAATCATTGAATCGGTCAACCGTTCGATTAGAATCAATTACAATCACGTAACAAGCCATTCTGAGCTTACAAATCAATAAATCGGTGAACAGTTTGATGAGAATCAGCTACAATCAAGTAACAAGGCATTTTGAGCTTATAAATCACCGAATTGGTCAACCGTTCGATGAGAATAAATTAAAATAATGTAACAACCAATTCTGAGCATACAAATTAACAAATCAATCAACCATTCGATGAGAATCAACTAGAATCAGGTAACAAGCCATTTTAAGATTACAAATCATCGAATCGGTCAACCGTTTGATGAGAACCGGCTACAATCACTTAAAAAGCTATTTTGAGGTTACAAATTACCGAATTGGTCAACTGTTTGATGAGAATTTGCTAGTATCACGTAACAAGTCATTTTGAGCTTAGAAATCAGTGAGTTGGTCAACCCTTCGATGAGATTCTGCTACAATCACGTAACAGGCCATTTTGAGCTTACAAATCATAGAATCGGTCAATCATTCGATGAGAATCAGCTACAATCACGTAACAAGCTATTTTGAGCTTACAAATCACGGTATCGGTGATACGTTTGATGGGAATCAGCTACAATCACCTAACAAGCCATTCTGAGCTTACAAATCAATGAATCGGTCAACTGTTCGACGAGAATCAACTACAAATTGGTAACAAGCCATTCTTAGCTTACAAATCACCAAATCGAACAACCGTTCTACGAGAATCAGCTACAATCACGTAACAAGCCATTCTCAGCTTACAAATCACCGAATTGGACAACCGTTCGATGAGAAACAGCTACAATCACATAACAAGCCATTCTGAGCTTACAAATCACCGAATTGGTCAATTGTTTGATGACAATTAGCTACAATTAATTAACAAGCAATTCTGAGCTTACAAATCACGTAACAAGCCATTCTGAGCTTATAAATCACTGAATCGGTGAACCGTTGTATGAGAATCAAATACAATCATGTGACAAGCCATTCTAAGCTTAAAAGTCATCGAATTGGTTAACCGTTCGATGAGAATCAATTACAATCACGTAACAAGCCATTCTGAGCTTAGAAATCACCAAATCAGTTAACCGTTTGATGAGAATCAATTACAATCACATAACAAGCCATTTTGAGCTTAAAACTCACCGAATCGGTTAATCATTTGATGAGAATCAATTACAATTACATAACAAGCCATTCTGAGCATACAAAACATCGAATCAGTCAACGATTCGATGAGAATCAGCTACATTCATGTAACAAGCCATTCTAAGCTTACAAATCATCGAATCGATCAACTGTTCAATGAGAATCAATTAAAATTACGTAACAAGCCATTTTGAGCTTACTAATCACCTAATCGATCAACTATTCGATGAGAATCAACTACAATTACGTAACAAGTGATTCTAAGCTTACAAATCATCAAATCGGTCAACCGTTTGATGATAATCAATTACAATCATGTAAGAGGCCATTATGAGCTTACAAATTACCAAATTGGTCAACCATTCGATGAGAATCAGTTACAATCACGTAATAACCCATTATGAGCTTAAAAATCACCGAATCGGTCAATTATTCAATGACAATCAGCTACAATCACCTAACAAGCCATTCTGAGCTTACAAATCATCAAATTGGTCAACCATTCAAATATAATCAATTACAATCATGTAACAAGCCATTCTGATCCTACAAATCAATAAATTGTTCAACCGTTCGATGAGAATCAGCTACAATCAGGTAACAAGCGATTGTGAGCTTACAAATTACCAAATTGGTCATTCGTTCGATGAGATTTAGCTACAATCATGTAACAGGCCATTCTGAGCTTACAAATCACCCATTCGGTCAACTGTTCGCTGAGAATCAGCTACAATCACGTAACAAGCCATTTTGAGCTTACCAACCACCAATTCGGTCAACCATTCAATGAGAATTAATTTCCATCACGTAACAAGCCATTTTGAGCTTACAAATCACCGAATCGGTCAACCATTCGATTAGAATCAATTACAATCATGTAACAAGGGATTCTGAGATTACAAATCACCAAATCGATCAAATCAACGAATTGGTCAACCATTCGATAAGGATCAATTACAATCACGTAACAAGCCATTCTGAGCTTACAAATCACTAAATCAGTCAACTATTCGATGAGAATCAATTACAATCATTCAACAAGCCATTCTAAGCTTACAAATCACCGAATCGGTCAACCGTTCGATTGGAATCAATTACATTTGTGTAACAAGCCATTCTGAGCTTACAAATCACCAAATCGGTCAACTGTTAGATGAGAATCAGCTACAATCATGTAACAAGCGATTTTGAGCTTACAAATAATCGAATGAGTCAATTGTTTGTTGAGAATTAATTACAATCACGTAACAAGTCATTCTGAGGTTATAAATCACCGAATCTATCAACCGTTTGATTGGAATCAATTACAATCACGTAGCAAGCCATTCTGAGCTTACAAATCTCTGAATCAGTCAATCGTTCGATGAGAATCAACTACAATCACCTAACAAACAATTCTATGCTTACAAATCACTAAATCGGTCAACCGTTTGATGAGAATAAGCTACAATCATGTAACAAGCCATTCTAAGCCTACAAATCACCAAATCTGTCAACCATTCGATGAGAATTAATTAGAATCACGTAACAAGCCATTCTGAGCAGACAAATCAACAAATGGTCAACTGTTTGATGAGAATCAGCTACAATCATGTAACAAGCCATTTTTAGCTTACAAATCATCGAATTGGTCCACTGTTCGATGAGAATCAGCTACAATCATGTAACAAGCCATTGTGATCTTACAAATCATCGAATGAGTCAACCGTTCGGTGAGAATAAGTTACGATCACGTAACAAAGCATTCTGAGCTTACGAATCACCAAATCGATCAACCGTTGGATGAAAATGAATTACAATAACGTAACGAGCCATTTTGAGCTTACAAATTAGTGAATTGGTCAACCGTTTGATGAGAATCAGTTACAATCATGTAACAATCCATTCTAATCTTACAAATCATCGAATCAATCAACCGTTTGATGAGAATCAGCTACAATCACGTAACAAGCCATTCTGATCTTACAAATCACTGAATCGGTCAACCATTTGATGAGAATCAATTACAATCATGTAAAAAGGCATTCTGAGCTTACAAATCCCTGAATCAGTCAACTATTTGATGAGAATTAACTAAATCATGTAACAAGCTATTTTTAACTTACAAATCACTGAATCAGTCAACCGTTCAATCAGAATCAATTACAATCATGTAACAAGCCATTTTGAGCTTACAAATTATCGAAATGGTCAATTATTCGATGAGAATCAATTACAATCACATAACAAGCCGTTCTAAGCTTACAAATCATCAAAATGGTCAATTTTTTGATAAGAATAAATTACAATCATGTAACAAGCCATTTTTAGCTTTCAAATTATCGAATCAGTCAATTGTTCGATGAGAATAATTTACAATCATGTAACAAGCCATTCTAAGCTTACAAATCACCGAATCAGTCAACCGTTCGATTAGAATCAGCTACAATCATAATTTTGGGCTTACAAATCACCAAATCGGTTAACCGCTCGGTGAGAATTAGCTACAATCATATAACAAGATATTCTGAGCTTACAAATCACTGAATGGATCAACTGTTCAATGAGAATCAATTACAATCACGTATTAAGCCATTCTAAGCTTACAAATCACTGAAATGGTCAACCATTCAATGAGAATCAACTACAATCTTGTAACAAGCCATTCTGAGCTTACAAATCACCGAATCGGTCAACCGTTCGATTCGAATAAAATAGAATCATGTAACAAGCAATTATGAGCTTACAAATCATCGAATCGGTTAATTGTTTGATAAGAATCAACTACAATCACGTAACAAACCATTCTAAGCTGACAAATCACTAAAATGGTCAACCGTTCGATGAGAATCAGCTATAATTCTGAGCTTACAAATCAGGAAATCGGTGAACCGTTCGATGAGAATTAACTAGAATCAGCATTCTGAGCTTACAAATCACTGAATCTACCAACCGTTCGAAGAGAATCAACAAAAATCATGTAACAAGCCATTCTAAACTTACAAATCCCTGAATTGGTTAACCGTTCGATGAGAATTAGATACAATCATGTAAATAGCCATTCTAAGCTTACAAATAACTGAATCAGTCAACCGTTCAATGAGAATCAATTACAATAACGTAACAAGCCATTCTGACCTTACAAATCACTGAATCGGTCAATCGTTTGATGAGAATCAATTACAATCACGTAACAAACCATTCTAAGCTTACAAATTAGTGAATTTGTCAACCGTTCGATGAGAATCAGCTACAATCACGTAACAAGCCATTCTGAGCTTACAAATCACTTAATCAGTCAACTGTTCAATGAGAATCAACAACAATAACGTAATAAGCCATTTTGAGCTTACAAATCCCTGAATCAGTCAACTATTTGATGAGAATTAACTAAATCATGTAACAAGCTATTTTTAACTTACAAATCACTGAATCAGTCAACCGTTCAATCAGAATCAATTACAATCATGTAACAAGCCATTTTGAGCTTACAAATTATCGAAATGGTCAATTATTCTATGAGAATCAATTACAATCACATAACAAGCCGTTCTAAGCTTACAAATCATCAAAATGGTCAATTTTTTGATAAGAATAAATTACAATCATGTAACAAGCCATTTTTAGCTTTCAAATTATCGAATCAATCAATTGTTCGATGAGAATAATTTACAATCATGTAACAAGCCATTCTAAGCTTACAAATCACCGAATCAGTCAACCGTTCGATTAGAATCAGCTACAATCATAATTTTGGGCTTACAAATCACCAAATCGGTTAACCGCTCGGTGAGAATTAGCTACAATCATATAACAAGATATTCTGAGCTTACAAATCACTGAATGGATCAACTGTTCAATGAGAATCAATTACAATCACGTATTAAGCCATTCTAAGCTTACAAATCACTGAAATGGTCAACCATTCAATGAGAATCAACTACAATCTTGTAACAAGCCATTCTGAGCTTACAAATCACCGAATCGGTCAACCGTTCGATTCGAATAAAATAGAATCATGTAACAAGCAATTATGAGCTTACAAATCATCGAATCGGTTAATTGTTTGATAAGAATCAACTACAATCACGTAACAAACCATTCTAAGCTGACAAATCACTAAAATGGTCAACCGTTCGATGAGAATCAGCTATAATTCTGAGCTTACAAATCAGGAAATCGGTGAACCGTTCGATGAGAATCAACTAGAATCAGCATTCTGAGCTTACAAATCACTGAATCTACCAACCGTTCGAAGAGAATCAACAAAAATCATGTAACAAGCCATTCTAAACTTACAAATCCCTGAATTGGTTAACCGTTCGATGAGAATTAGATACAATCATGTAAATAGCCATTCTAAGCTTACAAATAACTGAATCAGTCAACCGTTCAATGAGAATCAATTACAATAATGTAACAAGCCATTCTGACCTTACAAATCACTGAATCAGTCAATCGTTTGATGAGAATCAATTACAATCACGTAACAAACCATTCTAAGCTTACAAATTAGTGAATTTGTCAACTGTTCGATGAGAATCAGCTACAATCACGTAACAAGCCATTCTGAGCTTACAAATCACTTAATCAGTCAACTGTTCAATGAGAATCAACAACAATAACGTAATAAGCCATTTTGAGCTAACAAATCACTGAGTCAGTCAACCATTCGATGAGAATCAGCTACAATCACGTAAAAATCCATTATGAGTTTACAAATCAATGAATCGGTCAATCGTTCGATGAGAATCAATTATAATCATGTAACAAGCCATTTTGAGCTTAGAAATCACCAAATGGGTCAACTGTTTAATGAGAATCATCTACAATCACATGACAAGCCAGTCTGAGCTTACAAATCACCGAATCGGTCAACTGTTCGATGAGAATAAACTACAATCACGTAACAAGCCATTTTTGAGATTGTAAATCACTGAATCGGTCAACTGTTTGATGAGAATCAACAACAATCATGTAACAAGCCATTCTGAGCTTACAAATCACCAAATCGGTCAACCATTCGATGAGAATCAGGTACAATCATTTAAGAACCTATTCTCACCTTACAAATCATCGAATCGGTCAACCGTTTGATGAGAATTAATTACAATCATGTAACAAGCTATTCTGAGGTTACATATCACTGAATCGATCAACTGCTCGTTGAGAATCAGCTACAATCACATAACAAGCCATTCAGAGCTTACAAATCACTGAATCAGTCAACCGTTTGATGAGAATAAATTACCATCACATATTAAGCCATTCTAAGCTTACATATCACTGAATCGTTTGATGAGAATCAACTACAATTATGTAACAAACCATTCTAAGCTTACAAATCACCAAATCGGTCAACCGTCTAATGAGAATTAACTATAATCACGTAACAAGCCATTTTGAGCTTACAAATCACCGAATCAGACAAGCGTTCAATGAGAATCAGCTACAATCATGTAACAACCCATTCATAGTTTAGGAATCATCGAATCGGTCAACCATTAGATGATTATCAGCTATAATCACATAGGAAGCCATTCTAAGCTTACAAATCACTGAATCGGTCAACTGTTTGATGAGAATTAGCTACAATCACGTAACAAGCAATTTTGATCTTACAAATCATTGAATCAGTTAAATCCTCGATGAGAATCAGCTACAATGATGTAACAAGCCATTCTAAGCTTACAACTCACCAAATCGGTCAACTATTCCATGAGAATCAACTACAATCATGTAACAAGCCATTCTAAGGTTACAAATTACCAAATCGGTCAACTATTCAATGAGAATCATCTACGATCACGTAAGAAGCCATTATGAGTTCAAAATCACCAAATCGGTCAACTGTTTGGTGAGAATCAATTACAATCACGTAACATGCCATTATGAACTTACAAATCACCTAACCGGTTAACCGTCCAATGAGAATCAATTACAATCACGTAACAAGCAATTATGAGCTTATAAATCACCGAATCGATCAACTGTTCGATGATAATCACGTAACAAGCCATTCTGAGCTTACAAATGACCGAATCGGTCAACTGTTCGATCAGAATCAATTACAATCACGTAAGAGGCCATTCTCAATTTACAAATCAATGAATCTGTCAATCATTCGATGAGAATCAATTACAATCATGTAACAAACCATTCTCAGCTTACAAATCACCGAATCTGTCAACCGTTCGATGAGAATAAGCTACAATCATGTAACAAGCCATTCTGAGGTTTCAAATAATTGAATCTGTCAATCGTTCGATGATAATTAGCTACAATCATGTAACAAGCCATTCTGAGCTTACAACTCACCAAATTAGTCAATTGTTCTATGAGAATCAATTACAATCACGTAACAAGCCATTCTGAGCATACAAATCACCAAATCATTGAACCGTTCAATGAGAATCAACTGCAATCATGTAACAAGCCATTATGAGCCTACAACTCACCAAATCGGTCAACCGTTCCATGAGAATTAGCTACAATCATGTAACAAGCCATTCTGAGGTTACAAATCACTGAATCGGTCAATCGTTCGATGAGAATCATCTACAATCACATAACAAGCCATTCTAAGCTTAAAATCACCAAATCAGTCAACTATTTGATGAGAATTAATTACAATCACGTAACAAGCCATTATGAATTTACAAATCACCGAATCGGTCAACCATTTAATGAGAATTAATTACAATCACCTAACAAGCCATTATGAGCTTATAAATCACTGAATCAGTAAACCATTCGATGAGAATCAATTATTATCACGTAACAAGCCATTCTGAGCTTACAAATCATTGAATCGGTCAATCGTTCGATAAGAAACAATTACACTCATGTAACAAGCCATTCTAAGTTTACAAATCAACGCATCTGTCGACCGTTCAATGAGAATCAATTACAATAACGTAACAAGCCATTCTCAGCTTACAAATCACTGAATCGATCGACCGTTCAATAAGAATTAGCTACAATCGCGTAAGAAGCCATTCAGAGCTTACAAATTAGTGAATCAGTCAATAGTTTGATGAGAATCAGCTACAATCACCTAAGAAGCCATTCTGAGCTTACAAATCACTGAATCGGTCAACTGTACGATGAGAATCAGCTACAATCACGTAACAAGCCATTTTGAGCTTACAAATCATCAAATTGGTCAACCGTTCATCGAGAATCAGCTACAATCACGTAATAAGCCATTTTGAGCTTACGAATCCCCAAATTAGTGAACCGTTCAATGAGAATCAATTACAATCATGTAACAAGCCATTCTGAGCTTACAAATCATCGAATCGGTCAACCATTCGATGAGAATCAGCTACAATCATGTAACAAGCAATTCTGAGCTTACAAATCACTGAATTAGGGAACCGTTCAATGAGAATCAGCTACAATCACATAACAAGCCATTCTGAGTTTACAAATCAAAGAATCATCCAAACGTTTGATGAGAATCAACTACAATCACGTAACAAGCCATTCTGATTTTACAAATCACCGAATCGGTCAACCATTTGAGGAGAATCAACTACAATCATGTAACAAGCCTTTGTGAGCTTACAAATTACCGAATCGGTCAACCGTTTAATGAGAATCAATTGCAATCATGTAACAAGCCATTCTGAGCTTACAAATCACTGAATCGTTAAACTGTTCGATGAGAATCAGCTATAATCATGTAACAAGCCATTTTGCACTTAGAAAATAATCGAATCGATCAACGGTTTGATGAGAATCAATTACAATCACGTAACAAGCCATTCTGAGCTTACAAATCACCGAATCAGTCAACCATTCGATGAGAATCAATTACAATCACGTAACAAGCCATTTCAAGGTTACAAATCATTGAATCAGTCAACCGTTTGATCACAATCAGCTAGAATCAAGTAACAAGCGATTTTGAGCTTACAAATCATCAAATCGGGGAACCCTTCGATGAGAATCACCTACAATTATGTAACAAGCCATTCTGAGCTTTCAAATCATCAAATCGGTCAAGCATTTGATGATAATGAATTACAATCATGTAACAAGCCATTTTGAGCTTACAAATCAATGAATTGCTCAACTGTTCAATGAGAATAAATTATAATTATGTAACAAGCCATTTTGAGCTTACAAATCATCGAATCGGTCAACCATTCGATGAGAATCAATTATAATGACATAACAAGCTATTCTGAGCTTACAAATCATCAAATTAGTCAACCGTTCAATGAGAATTAGTTACAATTACGTAACAAGCCATTTTGAGCTTACAAATCGCCGAATTGGTCAATCATTTGATCAGAGTTAATTACAATCACAAGCTATTCTGAGCTTACAAATCACTGAAATGGTCAACCGTTCGATGAGAATCAACTACAAACACGTAACAAGCAATCTTGAACTTTCAAATCACTGAATCGGTCAACCGTTAGATGAGAATCAGCTACAATAACGTAACAAGCCATTCAGAGCTTAAATATTACTGAATCGGTCAACCATTCGATGAGAATCAGCTATAATCACGTAACAAGCCATTCTAAGATTACAAATCACCAAATTTGTCAATCATTCGATGAGAATCAGCTACAATCATGTAACAAGCCATTCTGGGATTACAAATCACCAAATCGGTCAACTGTTTGATGAGAATCAGCTACAATCACCACATAAGAAAACATTCTGATGTTACAAATCATCGAATCAATTAACTATTCAGTGAGAATCAGCTACAATCATCTAACAAGCTATTATGAGTGTACAAATCACTGAATCAGTAAACGGTTTGATGAGAATCAACTACAAACACGTAACAAGCCATTTTGAGCTTGTAAATCATTGAATCCATCAACCGTTCGATAAGAATCAACTACAATCACGTAACAAGCCATTCTGAGCTTAAAAATTACCATATCCTTCAATCGTTCGATGAGAATTAGCTACAATCACGTAAAAAGACATTTGAGCTTACAAATCACCGAATCGGTCAACCATTCGATGAGAATCAGCTAAAATCATGTAAGAAGCCATTCTGAGCTTATAAATCACCAAATCGGTGAACCGTTTGATAAGAATCAATTATATTCACGTATAACAAGCCATTTTGAGCTTACAAATCACTGAATCGGTCAACCGTTCAATGAGAATCAACTAAAATCACATAATAGGCCATTCTGAGCTTACAAATCATGCAATCATTCAACTGGTCAATGAGAATCAGTTAGAATAATGTAACATTCCATTATGAGCTTATAAATCATGAAATTAGTCAACCGTTCGATGAGAATCAATTTCAATCATGTCACAAGCCATTCTGAGCATACAAATCATTGAATCAGTCAACCGTTTGATGAGAATCAACTACAATCACGTAACAAGCCATTTTTGAGCTTGTAAATCATTGAATCGGTCAACTATTCGACGAGAATCAGCTACAATCACATAACAAGCTATTCTGAGCTTACAAATCATCGAATCGGTAAACCATTTGATGAGAATCAGCTACAATCAGGTAACAAGCCATTTTGAACTTGTAAATCATCGAATCGATGAACCGTTTGATAAGAATCTATTACAATCATGTAATAAGCCATTTGGCGCTTACAAATCACTGAATTGGTCAACCGTTCGATGAGAATCAGCTACAATCACGTATCAAGCCATTTTGAGCTTACAAATCACCGAATTGGTCAACTGTTCGATGGGAATCAGGCACAATCATGTAACAAGCCATTCTTACAACTCACCAAATCAATCAATTGTTCGATGAGAATCAATTACAATCACGTAACAAGCCATTCTACGCTTACAAATCATCGAATCAGTCAACCATTTGATAAGAATCAGCCACAATCATGAAACAAGTGATTCTAAGCTTACAAATCACCAAATCGGTCAACCGTTTGATGAGAATCAGCTACAATCACGTAACAAGCCACTTTGAGGTTATAATTCACAAAATTGGTTAATTGTTCGATGAGAATCAGCTACAATCAAGTAACAAGCCATTCTGAGGTTACAAATCACCGAATCGGTCAATCATTCAATGAGAATGAATTACTATCACGTAACAACCCATTCTCAGCTTACAAATCATAGAATCGGTTGACCGTTTGATGAGAATTAGCTACAATCACGTAACAAGCCATTCTGAGCTTACAAATCACTGAATCGGTCAACCATTCGATGAGAATTAGCTACAATCATGTAACAAGCCATTCTAAGCTTACAAATCACCGAATAGGTCAACCATTCGATAAGAATCTATTACAATCACGTAATAAGTTATTTTGAGCTTACAAATCATGGAATCAATCAACTGTTTGATTAGAATCAGCTACAATCATGTAAGAAGCCATTCTGAGCTTACAAATCATTGAATCGGTCAACTGTTGGATGAGAGTCAGCTAAAATCACGTAACAAGCCATTCTGAGCTTAAAAATCACCAAATCGGTCAATCGTTCGATGGGAATCAATTAAAATCAAGTAACAAGCCATTCCAAGCTTACAAATCACCAAATTAGTGAACCATTTGATGAGAATCAGATAAAATCATGTAACAAGCCATTGTAAGCTCACAAATCACCGAATTGGTCAACCGTTCTATGAGAATCAATTACAAATAGGTAACGAGCCATTCTGAGCTTACAGATCACCGAATTAGTCAACTGTTTGATGAGAATCAGCTACAATCACATAACAAGCCATTCTGAGTTTACAAATCATAGAATCGTTCAAACATTTTATGAGAATCAGCTACAATCATGTAACAAGTATTCTGAGCTTACAAATCATCGAATAGGTCAATCATTCGATGAGAATCAGCTACAATCATGTAACAAGCTATTCTGAGCTTACAAATAACCGAATCGGTCAACTGTTCAAGGAGAATCAATTACAATCATGTAACAAGCCATTCAGAGCATACAAATCACCGAATCGGTCAACCATTCAGTGAGAATCAGCTACAATCATGTAACAATCCATTCTGAGCTTACAAATCACTGAATCGGTCAACCGTTTGATCACAATCAACTACAATCAAGTAAGAAGAGATTCTAAGCTTACAAATCATCAAATCGGTGAACCCTTCGATGAGAATCACCTACAATCATGTAACAGGCTATTCTAAGCTTACAAATCACCGAATTAGTCAAGCATTTGATGAGAATTAATTACAATCATGTAACAAGCCATTTTGAGCTTACAAATCAATGAATCGCTCAACTGTTCGATGAGAATCAATTACAATTACGTAACAAGCTATTTTGAGATTACAAATCACTGAATCGGTAAATCATTCGATGAGAATCAATCACAATGACGTAACAAGCCATTTTGAGCTTACAAATCATGAAATTAGTCAACCGTTCGATGAGAATCAACTACAATCACATAACAAGCCATTTTGAGCTTACAAATCAATGAATCGATCAATCGTTTGATCATAGTTAATTACAATCACAAGCCATTCTGAGCTTACAAATCACCGAAATGGTCAACCGTTCGATGAGAATCACCTACAATCACGTAACAAGCAATTCTGCTTACAAATCACTGAATCCATCGACCGTTAGATGAGAATTAGCTACAATAATGTAACAAGCCATTCAGAGCTTATAAATTACTGAATTGGTCAACGATTCGATGAGAATCAGCTACAATCACAGAACAAGCCATTCTGAGCTTACAAATCACTGAATTGGTAAACTGTTTGACGAGAAACAACTGCAATCACGTAACAAGCCATTTTGAGCTTGTCAATCACCGAATCGGTCAACCATTCGATAAGAATCAGTTACAATCACGTAACAAGCTATTTTGAGCTTAAAAATCACTGAATCGGTCAACTGTTCGATGAGAATCAACTATAATCATGTAACAAGCCATTCTGAGCTTACAAATCACCGGATGAGTGAATCGTTTGATGAGAATTAGCTATAATCACGTAACAAGCCATTCTAAGCTTACAAATCACTGGATCGATCAACCGTTCGATAAGAATCAAAATACAATCACGTAAGAAGACATTCTAAGGTTACAAATCAGCAAATCAGTCAACCGTTTGATGAGAATCAATTACAATCAGGTAACAAGCCATTCAAGCTTACAAATCATTAAATCAGTCAACTGTTTGGTGAGAATCAGTTACAATCACCTAACAAGCCATTATGAGTGTACAAATCACTGAATTGGTCAACCGTTCGATGAGAATCAGCTACAATCACATAACAAGTCATTTTGAACTTACAAATCGTTGAATCGGTCAACTATTCGATGAGATTAAATTACAATCATGTAACAAGCCGTTTCGGGTTTACAAATCACTGGATTGGTCAACCGTTCGATGAGACTCAGCTACAATCATGTAACAAGCCATTTGGAGATTACAAATCACCGAATTGGTCAACTGTTTGACGAGGATCAGCTACAATCACGCAACAAGCCATTTTGAGCTTAAAAATCATTGAATTAGTAAACCGTTTGATGAGACTCAGCTACAAACATGTAACAAGCCATTTTGATCTTGTAAATCACTGATTCGGTCAACCATTTGATAAGAATCATTTACAATCACGTAACAAGCCATTTTAAGCTTACAAATCACTGAATCACTCAACCGTTCGATGAGAATCAACTAGTATCACGTAACAAGCCATTATGTGTTTAAAAATCACTGAATCGGTCAACTGTTCAATGAGAATCAGCTATAATCATGTAACAAGCCATTTTGAGCTTAAAAATTAGTGAATCAGTCAATCGTTCGGTGAGAACTAATTACAATCATGTAACAAGCCATTCTGAGCTTACAAATCACGGAATCGGTCAACCATTCGATGAGAATCAGCTACAATCTTGTAACAAGCCATTCTAAGCTTACAAATCACCAAATCGTTCAACCGTTCGATGAGAATCAGATACAATCATGTTAGAAGCCATTTTGAGCTTACAAATCACTGAATCGGTCAATTATTCGATGAGAATCAACTACAATCACGTAACAAGCCATTCTGAGCTTACAAATCACTGAATCGGTAAACCGTTCAATAAGAATCAATTACAATCATGTATAACAAGCCATTATGAGCTTACAAATCCCCAAATCGGTTAACCCTTCGATGAGAATCAACTACAATCACGTAACAAGCCATTTTGAGCTTACAAATCACCGAATCGGTCAACCATTCGATAAGAATCAACTACAATCATGTAACAAGCCAATTGAAACTTATAAATCACTGAATCGGTCAACCGCTCGATGAGAATCAGCTACATTAACATAACAAGCCATACCGAGCTTACAAATCACCAAATCGGTAAACCATTTGAAGAGAATCAACTACAATCAGGTAACAAGTAATTTTGAGCTTGTAAATCACCGAATTGGTCAACCGTTCGATAAGAATATATTACAATCATGTAATAAGCCATTTGGAGCTTACAAATCATTGAATCGTTCAACCATTCGATGAGAATCAGCTACAATCAGTAACAAGCCATTCTGAGTGTACAAATCACCGAATCGGTCAACCGTTTGAATAGATTCAGCCACGATCATGTAACAAGCAATTCTGAGCTTACAACTCACTAAATCAATCAATCGTTTGATGATAATCAAATACAATCTCGTAGCAAGCCATTTTAAGCTTACAAATCACCGAATCGGTCAACCATATCATAAAAATTAGCTACAATCACGTAACAAGCCATTCTGAGCTTACAAATCACCAATTCGGTCAACCGTTCGATTAGAATTAGCTACAATCATGTAGCAAGCCATTTTGAGCTTACAATTCACCAAATTGGTCAATTGTTTGATGAGAATCAGCTATAATCAAGTAACAAGCCATTCTAAGGTTACAAATCACCGAATCAGTGAACCGTTAGATCAAAATTAGCTACAATCACGTAGTAAGCCATTCTAAGCTTATAAATCACTGAACTTGTCAATCATTTGATGAGAATCAATTACAATCACGTAACAAGCCATTCTGAGCTTACAAATCACCGAATCTCTTAGTCGTTCGATGAGAATCAGCTATAATCATGTAACAAGCCATTCTGAGCTTACAAATCACCAAATCACTCAACTATTCAATGAGAATTAGCTACAATCAAGTAACAAGTGATTTTCAGCTTACAAATCACCAGATTGGTCAACTATTTGATGAGAATCAATTACAATCATGTAACAAGCAATTCTAAGCTTACAAATAACTAAATCAGTCAACCATTCAATTAGAATGAATTATGATCACATAACTTCAGAGCTTACAAATCACTGAATCAGTTAACTGTTCTGTGAGAATCAGCTATGATCACGTAACACGCCATTCTAAGTTTACAAATCACTGAATCAGTCAACCAATCGATGAGAATCAACTACAATCACCTAACAAGTTATTCTGAGATTAGAAATCACTGAATCGGTCAACCGTTCAATGAGAATCAGCTACAATCATGTAACAAGCCATTCTGAGCTTACAAATCATTGAATCGATCAATCGTTCAATGAGAATTAGCTACAATCACATAACTAGTCGTTCCAAGCTTACAAATCAATGAATTGGTCAACCGTTTGATGAGAATCAGCTATAATAATGTAACAAGCCATTCTAAGCTGACAAATCATCGAATTAGTCAACCATTCGATGAGAGTCAGCTACAATCACGTAAAGGGCCATTCTGAACTTACAAATTGCCGAATTAGTCAACCGTTTGATAAGAATTAGCTACAATCATGTAACAAGCCATTCAAAGCTTACAAATCATCGAATCGGTCAACCGTTTGAAGAGAATCAATTACAATCATGTAACAAAGCATTCTGAGCTTACAAATCACCGAATCAGACAACCGTTCGATGAGAATCAATTACAATAATGTAACAAGTCATTCTTAGCTTACAAATCATCAAATCGGTCAACCGTTCAATGAGAATGAACTACAATCACATAACAAGCCATTCTAAGCTTACAAATCATTGAATCGGTCAACCATTTGATGAGAATCAATTACAATCTTGTAAGAAGCCATTCTGAGTTTACAAATCATTGAATCGGTCAACCGTTTGGTAAGAATCAGCTACAATCACATAACAAGCCATTCTAAGCTTACAAATCACCAAATCAATCAACCGTTTGGTGAGAATTAGCTACAATCACTTAACAAGCCATTATGAGCT
The DNA here is from genome assembly GCA_027943335.1 of Chamaecyparis obtusa. Taxonomy (NCBI): domain Eukaryota; kingdom Viridiplantae; phylum Streptophyta; class Pinopsida; order Cupressales; family Cupressaceae; genus Chamaecyparis; species Chamaecyparis obtusa. The sequence goes on from BSBK01002074.1 coordinate 1,713,323, forward strand.
AACAAATCACTGAATCAATCAACCGTTCGGTGAGAATCAGCTATAATCACGTAACAAGCCATTTTTGAGCTTACAAATCCTCGTAGCGATGAACCGTTTGATGAGAATCAGCTAGAATAATGTAACAAGCCATTCTGAGCTTACAAATCATCGAATTGATCAATCATTTGATGAGAATCAGCTACAATCACGTAACAAGCAATTCTGAGGTTACAAATCATCGAATTGGTCAACTGTTCGATGAGAATCAATTACAATCATGTAACAAGCCATTCTGAGTTTACAAATCACCGAATCGGTCAACTATTCGATGAGAATCAATTACAATCACGTAACAAGCCATTCTAAGCTTACAAATCACTGAATCGGTCAACCGTTCGATGACTATCAATTACAATAGTGTAAGAACCCATTCTGAGCTTCCAAATCACCGAATTGGTCAACCGTTCGATGAGAATCAATTAAAATCACGTAACAAGCCATTCTGAGCTTACAATCACCGAATCGGTCAACTGTTCAATTATAATTGATTAAAATCACATAACAAACTCTTATGAGCTTACAATTCACCAAATCGGTCAACCGTTCAGTGAGAATCAGCTATAATCACATAACAAGCTGTTAAGATATAGCTTCATTCGTATTATATATATATATATATATATATATATATATATATATATATATATATATATATATATATATATATATATATATATATATATTATTGTTAATGAAGAATTGTGATTTATATTTATATATTATATAATATGGTATATATTAGTGTTAATTATGGTTATAGTAGACAATTATGGTTATTACCATAATTGTCATATTATATTATTATATGGTCATGACTCTTCAAGACGTGACTATTCAAAAGATATAAATATATATCCATGGCTGGTGAAAAGATCAATCACAATGGTAATCTATTTCACTACAGCACTCACATATATTCTTTATAGGATGATCTAGATTTCTTAACATGGTATCAGAGCCTAACCTATAAGAGACTTAAAACAGAGAAATAAGGGAATGGATGAATAGGAGGAGATACAAGGCATCGAAGGAAGTCAGCAGCAGACCACAGCAAGAAACGGCAAGGAAGAAGTCTAAGGAAGATCGCTAAAAGGTATCACAGCTCAGAAAGGAAGGTAAGATTAATTCATCAATTTCTGAGCACATGATTTTCATATTACTGTTTATATATATGAACACAAGTTATATATGAGCTGCACATCAATTATATCTGGTGTGCAAATTATTTCACTTGATCTGATATCAATCTAAGACTAATTCATCAATTTCTAAGCACAAGATTTTCATATTGCTATTTATATATATGAACACAAGCTATGTATGGGCTGCACATCAATTATATTTGGTCTGCAAATTATTTTACTTGATCTAATATCAAACTGGATGAAATGTATAAATATTAATCTGTCTGCACACTAATCAAATGGAGCACAGATGCACGTGCCCACACACATCTGGAAGATATATAAACATACCGGAACATATGAGTTTGTATTATATATGAATATTCACGATATACAAGACCATATGATTCACATACTATAATTAGATCTATGCTAATATATTTGTGATCTATACTTGTATGATGTAAAAGTATGTTTATCAATCCAATGACAATAATCATGGGATGGGAGGAAAGGGTAATATGGGAGAACGGTGGGACCTCACTAGGTACACTACCTCATAAAATATGAGGCCAAGAGGTTTCGCTCTTGGGCCTAGGGTTGAGTTAGGACACCTTATTGTAGTCTTTCCCCCAATCCATATGGTAGGGTTTATATGATAGTTAAGGGACCTTAGCCATGGTGAAGGGAGTAAGATAGAATGATGAAGGAGAATGACATAATGATTCCGCTAGGCATGCAAACCCTATAAGGTATCCACCCTTGGGCCTAGGGCTGTGACAAAAAAGGCACCTCATCACATCTTATTCATCCCTCACTATGTTTATGGCTCATAAAAGTTGAAATGCTACATTGATGATACCAGGGGAGGACTCAGCTATCCTAATCACTGAGGAAGGACTCATCATTTGACGCAACAAGTCTTGAGACAGAGAGCAGTGAATGGCTATATACAGTTGCAAATAAAATAAGCATAGGCAGTCACCGTCTTTTGGAGTAGTGGGAGATTACATCAGCAATGAATAGTATTTTTGAAAAGAAAAAGACATTAATGCTTGTAACCATCCGATATGGAATGATTATGAGAATCTACATGATGTCGGGTTATGTATATCTAATTTCGGATATGACTGTTCAGGAGTTAGACACGATACAGGCCAGTCAACATAAGAGAGGATACAGCCAGCACGTGGTGCAAATCGAAATAGGGAATGAATGGTTTCATATAAGTGGGAGTAATCCACTATTCCATAGTGGAACTAATCTCATACAGATAGAGAAAACACCCAGGAAGTATCATATAAACAATAAGATATCTAAAACTAAAAGATTGTATAGCGGATACACACAGATTTGATTTTAAAACTCAGCAAAGGCATACGATAACTTTTGACTCTTAAGATATTAAAAAGAGAATTCAGTCTAGAAAATTTGAATAGGACCAACATGATAACTTTGTCATTACCAAGTTGGGTAAGGCGTATAACCTGCAGACCTGGGTATCACATCAAAATAAGACCATTGGCATATACACAGAATAGATAGCAGCATTCTTTGGAATTGCATAATACAAGATTCCTATACTATATTTAAGGTCAATGTTTACATCAGTGATCCAATATATATATATATGGATATGGATTTCAGAACTTGACCTTCAGACAAGATTTATATACATTAGGGGAGTACACATAGATATTAAATTTAAATTCAGACAAAAATGACAAGTCACATCTTAACCTCAGGTTATACTGCATTCATTATGTAAAAAACCAATGATCCATTGCAAATCCATAAACTTATTTGTCCACAAGTAAGATTTATGGATCGAGGGAGACTTGCCAGATAGCGTTAGTGTTATTCTACAGGAGGAACAACACTGAATACTAGGAAGTATATATTTATAGAAGGTTTGGAATTGCAAAGAAAAGTGAATGAGTAGAACTAAGAAGAACAGATCAAAGGGAATACAATCTGTTCACCGAGCTTATAAGTACACACACACACACACACATATATATATATATATATAGGTGAAGGAAAGTGTATGCATTTGTGAGGAGATATATACAAAACATTACAAGGATATGAAAGAATTTGGCAGGATGTATTAACTTAAGTATGAAGAGAAGTTGACACATCCTCAATTCTTGCGAGATACATTGATATCAAGTACGATGGGTACGAGTATCGTATTAATGGGCTCACCTTACGAAAGGAAACACTTGAAATTTTATAAAAGATAAGTAATTCATGTTTTATTTAAATTTGCAGTTTGTAATTGATTAAAAAATAAATGTTATATGCTTCTATCATTTTTATGCTTGAGATAGTTTAGCCTTATGAATTATTCGTAGTCTATCTCTGACACATTTTTCAGGATGAAAGCATATGAAATTCAGATTCAAAGAAAGTCTGACATTTTCATGAGGTCAAGAAGTTGATGAGCTTGAGCTTCAGAGGGAGCATGTACAATTCAGTTAACTTGTGACAATCTCAATCATATTGATTAAGAGGGAGTTCACAATTGAAGGTAAAACAAATCTGAGATTATAATAGTGGGAACTTGTGGATAGAATCACCGATGAGATGCACGAGGTCTTTATTATCTTCTCTCAAGTCCAAGAGGGAGTGTTAATATTGTAGCCTTGGAAAAGATCAAATGCATCTTATGCTAGCCAATGTAACCTTATGACTATTTAGATTATTCGTATTGGTTCTCTCAGGAAGGAAAGTATGAAATGACATCCTGCAGTGACATCAAATTGAGTATATAAACAGGGTATGACTTCGTGACAGATGGAGAAGTTAAAAGATCTACATTAGTGACATTCAAGGATCTTGATTCAGAGGGAGTAGACCATGTTTTGTTGGTTCTCTAGTAATCAAGAAATTATAGCAGACAATTATGGTTATTACCATGTGAGAAGGTTATATGTCAGGAAAAGAAGCTAGAAAATCAAATTAAGTTGGCACCCTAGGATCTTGGTCATACAAATTCAGAGGGAGTATAACATGTCAAGATGGTGTATACTTTGAATTCACCAAGACTATGAGATTGTGCAAACAATTGTAATTCAGTGGAGGTACATCCTCACTAAAGAACAAACAACCAATACTCTTACTAAGCGTCTTGCTAGAAAGAAGATTGTGTACCTTCAGATAACCTTGGTATGTTGAGGAATAAAACCTTATTAGGTGAAAAGAAGGTATCTTGAATACTATGTTATTACTTGTTGTGTAATAACCTTATCATGGCTAGACAACATTGAGTTGTTGGTTTTAAATTGTCATGACTGATAGACAATTCTAAGGTGGAAGTCATGGTTTCCACTCTCTGGATGAGCCAGAGTTTTTTTCATGAATATAAAAAATTATATTGCAATATTGTGTGAAAATGATCATTTGTGTGTGGGTTAACATTTCAAGGTGATGATCTTGTAAATGGTTAACCAAAGTGTCAAGATAGACTACTTAATTGTGTGTCCCGACTGTGCGGAGATCATGATATTCAAGTCTATTTTTATGATGAGACTACATTAACTTGTGTGTCTCGAAGTGGTGGATGTCATGATAGACTTTTGGTATTTAATACTCACTCGCTAAGAGGGAGTGTTAAGATATAGCTTCATTCGTATTATATATATATATATATATATTATTGTTAATGAAGAATTGTGATTTATATTTATATATTATATAATATGGTATATATTAGTGTTAATTATGGTTATAGTAGACAATTATGGTTATTACCATAATTGTCATATTATATTATTATATGGTCATGACTCTTCAAGACGTGACTATTCAAAAGATATAAATATATATCCATGGCTGGTGAAAAGATCAATCACAATGGTAATCTATTTCACTACAACACTCACATATATTCTCTATAAGACGATCCAGATTTCTTAACACAAGCATTTTTTTAGTTTACAAATCCTCAAAGCGATGAACCATTTGATGAGAATCAGTTACATGTAACAAGCCATTCTGAGTTTACAAATCATTGAATTTATCAACCTTTCGATGAGAATGAACTACAATCATGTAGCAAGCCATTTTGAGATTACAAATCACCAAATCGGTCAACCGTTTGATGAGAATCAATTACAATCATGTAACAAGCCATTTTGAGGTTACAAATCATGAAATTGCTTAGCCGGTCGATGAAAATTAGCTACAATCATGTAACAAGCTATTCTGAGCTTATAAATCACCGAATTAGTGAACCATTTGATGAGAAATAATTACAATCATGCAACAAGCCATTCTGAGCATACAAATCATACAATCGGTCAACCGTTCAATGAGAATCAATTACAATCATGTAACAAGCCATTGTAAGCTTACAAATCATAGAATCAGTCAATCATTCGATGAGAATCAGCTACAATCATGTCACAAGCCATTTTAAGCTTATAAATAACTAAATTAGTGAACTGTTCAATGAGAAATAATTAAAATCATGTAACAAGCCATTCCGAGCTTACAAATCACAAAATCAGTCAACCGTTCGATGAGAATCAATTACAATAATGTAACAAGCCATTTTGAGAATACAAATCACCGAATCAATCAACCGTTCGATGAGAATTAGCTGCAATAGCTTAACAAGCCATTCTGAGCTTACAAATCACCGAATCTTACAAACGTTTGATGAGAATAAGCTACAATCATGTAACAACCCATTCTAAGCTTACAAATCACTGAATCGGTCAACCGTTCGATGAAAATCAGCTACAATCATGTAAACAAGACATTTTGAGCTTACAAATCATCGAATCGGTCAACTGTTTGATGAGAATCAATTGCAATCATGTAACAAAGCATTCTGAGCATACAAATCACCGAATCGGTCAACCGTTAGATGAGAATCAGCTACAATCATGTAACAAGCCATTCTGCAGTTATAAATCATCAAATCAGTCAACCATTTGATGAGAATCAATTACAATGATGTAACAAGCCATTCTAACCTTACAAATCAGTGAATCGGTCAACCGTTTGATGAGAATCAACTACAACCATGTAAAAACCCATTTTGATCTTACAAATCACCCAATTGGTCAACCGTTAGATGAGAATTAGCTACAATCATGTAACAAGCCATTCTGATCTTACAAATGACCAAATCAGTCAAGTGTTCGATGAGAGTCAATTAAAATCGAGTAACAAGCCAATCTAGGCTTACAAATGACAAAATCAGTCAACCGTTCAATGAGAATCGATTATAATCACATAAAAAGCCATTCTGAGCTTACAAATCATCGAATCAGTCAACCGTTCGATGAGAATCAATTACAATGACGTAACAAGCCAATCTAAGCTTACAAATCACCGAATCAGTCAACTGTTCGATGAGAATCAATTACAATCACGTAACAAGCCATTCTGAGCTTACAAATCACCAAAATGGTCAACTGTTTGATGAGAATCAGCTACAATCATGTAACAAGCCATTCTGAGCTTAAAAATCATCGAATCAGTCAATTGTTCGATGAGAATCAATTACAATCACATAATAAGCCATTATGAGCTTATAAATCACCAAATTAGTCAACCATTCAATGAGAATTAGCTACAATCATGTAACAAGCAATTCAAAGCTTACAAATCATTGAATCAGTCAACCGTAAGATGAGAATCAATTACAAACATGTAACAAGCCATTCTTAGCTTAAAAATCATTGAATCGATCAACCATTTGATGGGAATCAGCTACAATCACCTAACAAGCCATTCTGAGCTTACAAATCATCGAATCGGTCAACCATTCGATGAGAATCAATTACAATGACGTAACAAGCCATTCTGAGTTTATAAATCAACGAATTGGTCAACTCTTTGATGAAGAATCAATTACAATTACATAACAAGCGATTCTAAGCTTACAAATCATTGAATCGGTCAACCATTTGATGAGTATCAATTACAATGACTGAATCAGTGAACTGTTCGATGAGAATCGATTAAAATCACATAACAAGCCATTATGAGCTTACAAATTATTCAATCGGTGAACCGTTGGATAAGAATCAACTACAATCACGTAGCAAGCCATTTTGGGATGACAAATCATCGAATTGGTCAACCATTCGATGAGAATCAGCTACAATCACGTAACAAGCCATTCTAAGCTTATAAATCACTAAATTGGTCAACGATTTGATCAGAATCAACTACAATCACATAACAAGCCATTCTGAGCTTACAAATCCTTGTAGCGATGAATCATTCAATGAGAATCAACTACAATAATGTAACAAGCCATTCTAAGCTTACAAATCACCGAATCGAGGAACTGTTTGATGAGAATCAACTACAATGATGTAACAAGCCATTCTGAGTTTACAAATCACTAAATCGGTCAACCGTTCGATGAGAATCAACTACGATCATGTAACAATCCATTCTGAGCTTATGAAACACCAAATTGGTCAACTGTTAGATGAGAATCAATTACAATCATGTAACAAGCCAGTCTAAGCTTACAAATCACTGAATCGGTCAACCATTCGATGAGAATCAATTACAATCACGTAACAAGCCATTCTAAGCTTACAAATCAGCGAATCAGTCAATTATTCGGTGAGAATAAGCTACAATCACATGACAAGCCATTCTGAGCTTACAAATCATCGAATCGCTCAGCCGTTCCATGAGAATCAGCTACAATCACGTAACAAGTCATTCTGAGCTTATGAATCGCCAAATCGGTCAACTGTTCGATGAGAATTAGCTAAAATCATGTAACAAGCCATTCTGAGCTTGCAAATCACCAAATCGGTCAACCATTCGATGAGAATCACTTACAATCATGTAAAAAGCCATTTTGAGCTTACAAATCACCGAATCGGTCAACCGTTCGATGAGAATCAACTAGAATCCCGTAACAAGCCAATCTGAGCTTAAAAATCTTTGAATTGGTCAACCGTTTAATAAGAAACCATTACAATCACATAACAAGCCATTCTGAGCTTACAAATCACCGAATTGGTCAACCGTTCGATGAGAATCAATTACAAAACAAGCCATTATGAGCTTACAAATTACCAAACCAGTCAACCGTTTGATGAGAATCAGCTACAATCACGTAATAAGCCATTCTAAGCTTCCAAATCACCGAATCGGTGAACCGTTCGATGAGAATCAGCTACAATCATGTAACAAGTCATTTTGATCTTACAAATCACCGAATCGGTCAACCATTTTATGATAATCAACTACAATCAAGTAACAAGCCATTCTGAGCTTACAAATCACTGAATTGTTCAACCGTTTGATGATAATTAGCTACAATCAAGTAACAAGCCATTCTGAGGTTACAAATAATCAAATCAGTGAACCCTTCGATAAGAATCACCTACAATCACATAAGAAACCATTTTAAACTTACAAATCACCGAATCGATCAAGCATTCGATAAGAATCAATTAAAATCATGTCTTTAGCCATTCTGAGCTTAGAAATCATTGAGTCGGTCAATCATTTAATGAGAATCAGCTACAATCATGTAACAAGCCATTATAAGCTTAAAAATTACCAAATTGGTCAACCCTTCGATGAGAATCAGCTACAATCGCATCAAAAGCCATTATGAGCTTAGAAATCACCAACTCGGTCAACCGTTTGATGAGAATCAATTACAATCACCTAAGAAGCCATTCTGAGGTTACAAGCCATTGGAGCTTGCAAATCAACAAATCGGTCAACTCTTCGATGAGAATCGATTAAAATCATCGAATCAGTCAACCGTTCGATGAGAATAAACTACAATCACGTTACAATCCATTCTAAGCTACAATCATGTAATAAGCCATTCTGAGCTTACAAATCACCGAATCGGAGAACCATTCCATCAAAATCAGCTACAATCACCGAACAAGCCATTCCATCTTACAAATCATCGAATCGGTGAACCATTCGATGAGAATCAGCTTCAATCATGTAACAAGCCATTCTGAGTTTACAAATCACTGAATTGGTTAGCTGTTCGGTGAGAATCACCTACAATCATGTAACAAAACATTCTGAGCTTACAAATCATCGAATCAGTCAACAGTCGATGAGAATCAACTACAATCACCTAACAAGTTATTCTGAGCTTACAAATCACTGAGTCAGTCAACCGTTAGATGAGAATCAGCTACCAACATGTAACAAGCCATTTTGAGCTTACAAATCACCAAATCAGTCAACTGTTCGATAAGAATCAACCGAATTAGTCAACTGTTTGATGAGAATCAGCTACAATCATGTAACAAGCCATTCTAAGCTTACAAATCACCGAATCGGTCAACCGTTCGATGAGAATCAAATAGAATCACGTAACAAGCCATACTGAGCTTACAAATCACTGAATTGGCTACATTCATGTAACAAGCCATTCTGAGCTTACAAATTATCGAATCGGTGAATCGTTCGATGAGAATTAACTACAATGATGTAATGAGCCATTCTGAGCTTGCAAATCACTGAATTGGTCAACCGTTCGATGAGAATCAGCTATAATCACGTAACAAGCCATTTTGAGCTTACAAAGCACCGAATTGGTCAACCGTTCGATGAGAAGAAGCTACAATCACGTAACAAGCCATTCTAAGTTTAAAAATCACCAAATCTGTCAACCGTTCGATGAGAATAAGCTACAATCACGTAAAAAGCCATTCTGAGCTTACAAATCACCAAATTTGTCAATTGTTCAATAAGAATCAGCTACAATCAAGTAACAAGCCATTCTGAGCTTATAAAACACCAAATTGGTCAACTTATGTAACAAGCCAATCTAAGCTTACAAATCATCGAATCAGTCAACCGTTCTATAGGAATCAATTACAATCATGTAATTGATTGTCATCAAACAGTTGATCGATTTGGTGATTTGTAAGCTTAGAATACCTTTCTAGATGATGGTAATTGATTCTCATTGAACGATTGACCGATTCGGTGATTTGTAAGCTCAAAATAGGTTATTAGGTGATTGTAGCTGATTTTCATCGAACGGTTGACCGATTCGATGATTTGTAAGCTTAGAATGGCTTGTTACGTGATTGTAGCTGAATCTAATCAAATGGTTGACCGATTTGGTGATTTCTAAACTCAGAATGGTTTGTTACGTGATTGTAGCTAATTTTCATTGAACGGTTGACTGATTCGATGATTTGTAAGCTTAGAATGGCTTGTCACGTGATTGAAGCTGATTCTCATTGAATGGTCGACCAATTTGGTGATTTGTATGCTCAAAATGGCTTGTTACATGATTGTAATTGATTCTCATCAAACAGTTAACCGATTCGGTGATTTGTCAACTCAGAATGGCTTGTTACATGATTGTAGTTTATTCTCATCAAACGGTTGACTGATTCGGTAATTTGTAACCACAAAATGGCTTGCTACATAATTGTATCTGATTCTCATCGAACGACTGACTGATTCGGTGATTTGTAAGCTCAGAATGGCTAATTACGTGATTGTAATTGATTCTCATCGAACAGTTGACCGATTCTATGATTTGTAAGCTTAGAATGGCTTTTTACGTGATTGTAATTGATTCTCATGGAATGGTTGACCGATTCAATGATTTGAAGGCTCATAATGGCTTCATACATGATTGTAGCTCATTCTCATCGAACGGTTGATCGATTCGGTGATTCGTAAGCTCAAAATGGCTTGCTATGTGATTGTAGCTAATTCTCATCGAACGGTTCACCGATTTGGTGATTTATAAGCTTAGAATGGCTTGTTACATGATTGTAGCTGATTCTCATTGAACGGTTAACCGATTTGGTGATTTGTAACATCAAAATGGCTTGTTACGTGATTGTAGTTGATTCCCATCGAACGGTTGACTGATTTGGTGATTTGTAACCACAGAATGGCTTGTAAAGTGATTGTAGTCGATTTTCATAGAACAGTTGATTGAATTGGTGATTTGTAAGTTGAGAATAGCTTGTTACATGATTGTAATTGATTCTTATCAAACGGTTGACCGATTGGGTTAATTTTAAGCTCAGAATGGCTTGTTACGTGGTTGTAGCCTATTATCATCAAAGAGTTGACCGATTCGGTGATTTGTAAGCTCACAATTGTTTGTTACGTGATTGTAGTTAGTTCTCATTAAATGGTTGACCGATTTGGTGATTTGTAAGCTTAGAATGACTTGTTACGTGATTGTATCTGACTCTCACTGAACGGATGACCGATTTGGTGATTTGTAAGCTCAGAATGGCTTGTTACATGATTGTAGCTAATTCTCATCGAATGGTTGACTGATTCAGTGATTTGTAAGCTCAGAATGGGTTACGTGATTGTAGCTAATTCTTATCGAATAGTTGATCGATTCACTGATTTGTAAGCTGAGAATGGCTTGTTATGTGATTGTAATTCATTCTCATCGAACGGTTGACCGATTCAGTGATTTGTAAGCTCAGAATGACTTGTTACGTGATTGTAGTTGATTCTCATCGAGCAGTTGACCAATTTAGTGATTTTTAAGCTCAAAATGGCTTATTACATGATTCAAATTGATTCTCATCGAATGGTTGACTGATTCCATGATTTGTAAGCTCAGAGTGGCTTGTTACGTGATTGGAGCTGATTCTCATCGAATGGTTGACTGATTCGGTGATTTGTAAGCTCAGAATGTCTTGTTACATGATTCTAGCTGATTCTCATCGATTGGTTGAATGATTCGGTGATTTTTAATTTTAGAATGGCTTGTTACGTGATTGTAGTTGATTCTCATCGAACAGTTGATCAATTCGATGATTTGTAAACTCTGAATGGCTTGTTACGTGATTGTAGCTGATTGTCATGGAATAGTTGACCGATTTGGTGATTTGTAAGCTCAAAATGACTTGTTATGTGATTGTAATTGATTCTCATAGAACGATTGACTAATTCAATGATTTGTAAGCTCAAAATGGCTTGTTATGTGATTGTACCTAATTCTCATCAAACGATTGACCAATTCATCGATTTGTGAGCTCAGAATGGCTTGTTACGTGATTATAGTTGCTTCTCATCTAACAGTTCACCGATTCGGTGATTTGTAAACTCAGAATAGCTTGTTACATGATTGTAATTCATTCTCATCGAACGGTTGACCAATTCGGTGATTTGTAAGCTCAGAATGGCTTGTTACGCCATTATAGTTGATTCTCGTCGAACAACTGACCAATCCGGTGATTTGTAAGCTTAGAATGGCTTGTTACATGATTGTAGCTGATTCTCATTGAATGGTTCACCGATTTGGTGATTTGTAAGCTCAGAATGGCTTGCTACGTTACTGTAGCTGATTCTCATGGAATAGTTAACCGATTCAGTTATTTTTAACCTTAGAATGGCTTGTTACGTGATTGTAGTTGATTCTCATCGAATGGTTGACCGATTCAATGATTTGTAAGCTCTGAATGGCTTCTTACATGATTGTAGTTGATTCTCATTGAACGGTTGACTGATTCGATTATTTGTAAGCTTACAATGGCTTGTTATGTGATTGAAGCTGATTCTTATCGAACAGTTCACTGATTCGATGATTTGTAAGCTAAGAATGGCTTGTTACGTGGTTGTAGCTGATTTTCATCGAACGGTTGACCGATTCAGTTATTTGTAACCTTGGAATGGCTTGTTACATGACTGTAGCTGATTCTCATAGAATGGTTGACGGATTCAGTGATTTGTAAACTTAGAATGGCTTGTTACATGATTGTAGCTGATTCTCATTGAATAGTTGGCCGATTCGGTGATTTGTAAGGTCAGAATGGCTTGCTACATGATTGTAGCTGATTCTCATCAAACGGTTGACCAATTCAGTGATTTGTAAGCTTAGAATGTCTTGTTACATGATTTTATCTAATTCTCATCGAACGATTGACCGATTCGATGATTTGTAAGCTGAGAATGGCTTGTTACGTGATTGTAGCTAATTCTCATCAAACGGTTGATCGATTTAGTGATTTGTAAGCTCAGAATGGCTTGTTACGTGATTCTAGCTGATTCTCATCGAATGGTTGACCTATTCAGTTATTTGAAACCTTGGAATGCCTTGTTACATGATTGTAGCTTATTCTCATCGAACGATTAACCGATTCAGTGATTTGTAAGCTCAGAATGGCTTGTTACATGATTCTAGCTGATTCTCATTGAATGGTTAACTGATTCAGTGATTTGTAAGGTCAGAATGGCTTGTTACATGATTATAGCTATTTCTCATCAATCGGTTGACCAATTCAGTGATTTGTAAGCTCAGAATGGCTTGTTACATGATTTTACTTGATTCTCATTGAACGATTGACCGATTCAGTGATTTTTAAGCTCAGAATGGCTTGTTACGTGGTTGTAGCTGATTCTCATCGAGCAGTTGACTAATTCAGTGATTTGTAAGCTCAGAATGACTTGTTACATAATTGTACCAGATTCTCATTGAACGGTTGACTGATTCAATGATTTATAAGCTCAGAATGGCTTGTTACATGATTGTAGCTGATTCTCATCAAACGGTTGACCGATTTGATGATTTGTAAGCTCAAAATGGATTATTACATGATTGTACATGATTCTCATCGAACAATTGACCGATTAAGTTATTTGTAAGCTCAGAATGGCTTGTTACATGATTGTAATTGTTTCTCATCAAACGTTAGACCGATTCGATGATTTGTAAGCTCAGAATGGCTTGTTACCTGATTGTAGCTGATTCTGATCGAACGGTTGACCGATTCGATGATTTGTAAGCTCAGAATGGCTTCTTACATGATTGTAGCTGATTCTCATCGAACGGTTAACTGAGTTAGTGATTTGTAAGCTTCGAATGGCTTGTTACCTAGTTGGAGCTAATTCTCATCGAACAGTTGACCGGTTCGGTGATTTGTAAGCTCAGAATGGCTCGTTACGTGGTAGTAATTGATTCTGATCAAACAGTTGACCTATTTGGTGATTTGTAAGCTTAGAATTGCTTATTACGTTATTATAGCTGATTCTCATCGAATAGTTGACCGATTCAAGGATTTGTAAGCTTAGAATGGCTTGTTACGTGATTGTAGCTGATTCTCATCGAATGGTTGATTGATTCGGTAATTTGTAAGCTCAAAATGGCTTGTTATGTGGTTGTAGCTGATTCTTATCAAATAGTTGACCGATTTGGTGATTTGTAAGCTCAGAATGGCTTGTTACATGATTGTAGTTGATTTTCATCGAACAATTGACCGATTCGGTGATTTGTAAGCCTATAATGGCTTGTTACGTGATTGTAGCTGATTCTCATCGAATAGTTGACCAATTTGGTGATTTTTAAGCTTAAAATGGGTTGTTACATGATTGTAGTTGACTCTCATCGAATGGTTGACCGATTTGGTGATTTGTAAGCTCAGAATGGCTTGTTACATGATTGTAGCTGATTCTCATCGAATGATTCACTGATTCGGTGGTTTGTAAGCTCAGAATGGGTTGTTACATGATTTTAGCTGATTCTCATTGAACGGTTGATAAATTTGGTGATTTGTAAGCTCAGAATGGCTTGTTACGTGAATATAGTTGATTCTCATTGAACTGTTGACCGATTGAACTACTTGTAACCTCGGAATGGCTTGTTACGTGATTCTAGCTGATTCTCATTGAGTGATTGACCGATTCATTGATTTCTAAGCTCAGAATGGTTGTTACATCATTGTAGCTGATTCTCATTGAATGATTGATTGATTTCATGATTTGTAAGGTTAGAATGGCATGTTAGGTGATCATAGTTGATTCTCATCAAATGGATGATCAATTCGGTGATTTGTAAGGTAAGAATGGCTTGTTACATGATTTTAGCTTATTCTCATCGAATGGTTGATCAATTCGATGATTTGTATGCTCAGAATGGCTTGTTATGTGGTTGTAGTTGATTCTCAGTGAATGGTTGATCGATTCAATTATTTGTAAGCTCATAATAGCTTGTTACATGATTGTAGCTGATTCTCATTGAACGGTTAACCAATTGGATTATTTGTAAACTTAGAATGGCTTGTTACGTTATTGTAACTGATTCTCATTGAATGGTTTATCGATTCAGTGATTTGTAAGCTCCAAATGGCTTGCTACATGATTGTAGCTGATTCTCATTGAATGGTTGACCGATTCGGTGATTTGTAAGCTCAGAATGGCTTGTTACGTGATTGTATCTCATCTGCATCGAACAGTTGACTGATTCAGTGATTTTTAAGCTCAAAATGGCTTATTACATGATTGTAGTAGATTCTCATTAAACGGTTGACTGATTCGATGATTTGTAAGGTCAGAATGGCTTGTTACATGATTGTAGCTAATTCTCATCGAACTATTGATTGATTCAGTGATTTGTAAGCTCAAAGCGGCTTGTTACATGATTGTAGCTAATTCTCATTGAACAGTTGACCGATTCAGTGATTTGTAAGCTGAGAATTTCTTGTTAGATGATTGTAGCTGATTCTTATCGAATGGTTCACCGATTTAGTGATTTTTAAGCTCAGAATGGCATGTTACATGATTGTCACTGATTCTCATCAAATAGTTGACCGATTCGATTATTTGGAACCTTAGAAGGGCTTGTTATGTGATTATAGTTGATTCTCATCGAACAGTTGATTGATTCAGTGATTTGTAAGCTCATAATGGCTTGTTACATCACTGTATCTGATTCCCATTGAATGATTCACCGATTCGGTGATTTGTAAGGTAAGAATGGCTTGTTACATGATTATAGCTGATTCTGATCGAACTGATGACCAATTCAGTGATTTGTAAGGTCAGAATGGCTTGTTACATGATTGTAGCTAACTCTCATCGAATAGTTGACCGATTCAGTGATTTGTAAGCTCAGCTTGTTACATGATTGTAGCTGATTCTCATTGAACGGTTGACCAATTCATTGATTTTTAATGTCAGAATGGCTTGTTACATGATTGTAGTTGATTCTCATCAAATGGTTGACCGATTCAGTGATTTGTAAGCTCAGAGCACCTTGTTACATGATTGTAGTTGATTCTCATCGAATGGTTGACCGATTCAGTGATTTGTAATCTCAGAATGGCTTGTTACATGATTGTAGCTAATTCTCATCGAACAGTAGACCAATTCGATGATTTGTAAGCTCAGAATGGTTTGTTACACAATTGTAATTGATTCTCATCAAACGGATGACCAATTCAGTGATTTGTAAGCTCCACATGGCTTGTTACATTATTGTAGCTGATTCTCATTGATCGGTTGACCGATTCAGTGATTTGTAAGCTTAAAATGGCTTGTTACGTACTTGTAGCTGATTCTCATTGAACGGTTGACCAATTCAGTGATTTGTAAGCTCAAAATGGCTTGTTACGTGATTGTAGCTAATTTTCATTGAATGGTTGAACGATTCAGTGATTTGTAAGCTTAGAATGGTTTGTCACGTGATTGTAGCTGATTCTCATTGAATGGTTGACCAATTCAGCAATTTGTAAGCTCAAAATGGCTTGTCACGTGATTGTAGCTAATTCTCATTGAACACTTAACCGATTCGATGATTTGTCAGCACAGAATAGTTTGTTATGTGATTGTAATTGATTCCCATGAAACGATTGACCTGCTCGGTGATTTGTAAGCTCAGAATGGCTTGTTACGTGATTCTAATTGATTCTCATCAAACAATTGACCGATTCAGTGATTTGTAAGCTCAGAATGGCTTGTTACATGATTGTAGTTGATTCTCATCAAACGGCTGACCAATTCACTGATTTATAAGCTCAAAATGGCTTGTTACGTGATTGTAGCTTATTCTCATCGAATGGTTGACAGATTTGATGATTTGTTAGCTCAGAATGGCTTGTTACATGATTGTAGCTGATTCTCATCAAACGGTTGACCGACTTGGTTATTTGTAATCTCTGAATGTCTTGTTATGTGATTGTAATTGATTGTAATTGAACGATTGACCAATTCAGTGACTTGTAAGCTGAGAATGGCTTGTTACGTGATTGTAATTGATTCTAATGGAACAGTTGACCGATCTGGTGATTTGTAAGCTCAGAATGGCTTTTTACATGATTGTGATTGATTCTCATCGAATGGTTGACTGATTTGGTGATTTATAAGTTCAAAATGGCTTGTTACGTGATTGTAATTGATTCTCATCAAACGGTTGATCGATTCAGTGATTTGTAAGCTCAGAATGGCTTGTTACATGATTGTAATTGATTCTCATCCGACAGTTGACCGATTCCATGATTTGTAAGCTTAGAATTGCTTTTTACATGATAGTAATTGATTCTCATCAAATGGTTGACCAATTCAATGATTTGAAGGCTCAGAATGGCTTGTTACGTGATTGTAGCTGATTCTCATCGAACGGTTGATCATTTCGATGATTTGTAAGCTCAAAATGGCTTGTTATGTCATTGTAGCTAATTCTCATCAAACGGTTGACCGATTTGGTGATTTGTAAGCTCAGAATGGCTTGTTACGTGATTGTAGTTGATTCTCATCGAATGGTTAACCGATTTGATTTTTCAGCTCAGAATGGCTTGTTACGTGATTATAGCTGATTCTCATCGAATGTTGATCGAACGATAGACTGATTTGGTGATCTGTTAGTTAGAAATGGCTTGTGATGAGATTGGAGTTGATTCTCATCAAACAGTTGACCAATTAGGTGATTTTTAATCTCAAAATTCCTTGTTACGTTATTGTAGCTGATTCTCATCGAACAATTGACCGATTCAAAGATTTGTAAGCTCAGAATAGATTTTTACATGATTGCAATTGATCCTCATCAAATGGTTGACTGATTTGGTGATTTGTAAGCTCAGAATGGCTTGTTACGTGATCGTAAATTATTCTCATTGAACGTTTGAATGATTCAATGATTTGTAAGGATAGAATGGCTTGTTACATGATTGTAGCTAATTCTCATCGAATGGTTGACTGATTTGGTGATTTGTAAGTGCAAAATGGCTTGTTATGTGATTGTAGATGATTCTCATCAAACGGTTGACTGATTCTATAATTGTAAGCAAAAAATAGCTTGTTACTTGATTATAGCTAATTCTCATGGAACGATTGACCAATTCAGTGATTTCTAAGCTCAGAATGGCTTGTTATGTGATTTTAATTGATTATCATCGAATAGTTGACCGATGTGGTGATTTGGAAGCTCAGAATCACTTGTTATGTAATTATAGTTGATTCTCATTGAATGGTTACCGACTCAATGATTTGTAAGCTCAAAATAGCTTGTTACATGAGTTTACTTGATTCTCATCGAACGGTTGACTGATCCTGTGATTTGTAAACTTAAAATGGCTTGATACGTAATTGTAATTGATTCTCATCGAACAGTTGACCAATTTGGTGATTTGTAAGCTTAGAATGGCTTGTTACATGATTGTTGTTGATTCTCATCAAACAGTCGACTAATTCGGTGATTTGTAAGCTTAGAATGACTTGTTATGTGATTGTAGCTGATTCTCATCAAATGGTTGACCGATTCGGTGATTTGTATGCTTAGAATGACTTATTACATGATTGTAGATGATTCTCATCGAATGGTTGACCGATTCGATGATTTGTAAGCTCAGAATGGCTTGTTACGTGATTGTGATTGTAATTGATTCTCATCAAACAGTTGATTGATACAGTGATTAGTAAGCTTAGAATGGCTTGTTACGTGATTGTAGTTGATTCTCATTGAAGGGTTCACTGATTCGGTGATTTGTAAGTTCAAAATGGTTGGTTACATGATTGTAGCTCATTCTTTCCGAACGGTTGACCGATACAGTGATTTGTAAGCTTAGAATGGTTTGTTACGTGATTATATTTGATTCTAATCGAACGGTTGACCGATTTAGTGATTAGTAAGCTCAAAATAGCTTGTTACATGATTGTAATTGATTCTCATTGAACGATTGACCGATTCGGTGATTTGTAAGTTTAGAATGGCTTGTCACTTGATTGTAGCTGATTCTCATCGAACGGTTGACCGATTCAGTGATTTCTACGCTTAGAATGGCTTGTTACATGATGGTAATTGATTTTCATCAAACAGTTCACCAATTTCATGATTTGTAAGCTGAGAATGGCTTGTTACATGATTGTAATTGATTCTCATGGAACGGTTGACTGATTCGGTGATTTGTAAGATCAAAATGGCTTGTTACATGATTGTAATTAATTCTCATTGAACGGTTGACCGATTTGGTGATTTATAAGCTTAGAATGGCTTGTTACATGATTGTAATTGGTTGTCATCGAATAGTTGATCGATTCGGTGATTTGTAAACTCAGATGGTTTGTTACGTGATTGTATTTGATTCTCATTGAACCATTGACCGATTCTGTTATTTATAAGCTCAAAATGGCTTATTACATGATTGTATCTGATTCTCACTAAATGGATGACCGATTCAGTGATTTGTTAGCTCAGAATGGCTTGTTACATGATTGTAGCTAATTATCATCAAACGGTTGACCGATTCAATGATTTGTAAGCTCAGAATGGGTTGTTACGTGATTGTAGCTAATTTTTATTGAATAGTTGATCGATTCAATGATTTGTAAGCTCAAAATGGCTTGTTACATGATTCTAATTGATTCTCATCGAATGGTTGACTGATTCCATGACTTGTAATCTCAAAATAGCTTGTTATGTGATTGGAGCTGATTCTCAATGAACGGTTGATTGATTCGGTGATTTGTAAACTTAGAATGGCTAGAGACGTGATTTTAATTTATTCTCATCAAACGATTGACTGATTCAATGGTTTGTAAGGTCAAAATGGCATGTTACGTGACTGCAGCTGATTCTCATTAAATGGTTGACCGATTCAGTTATTTGTAAGCTCAGAGTGACTTGTTACATGATTATAGTTGTTTCTCATCAAATGGTTCACCGATTTGGTGATTTATAAACTTAGAATTGCTTGTTACGTGATTGTAATTTATTCTCATCAAATGGTTGACCGATTCAGTGATTTGTAAGCTCAAAATGGCTTGTTACATCATTGTAGTTGATTCTCATTGAATAGTTGACTGATTTAGTGATTTCTAAGCTTAGAATGGCTTGTTACATGATTGTAGCCAATTTTCATCGAACAGTTGACCGATTCAATAATTTGTAAGTTGAAAATGGCTTGTTACATGATTTTCACTGATTCTCAATGAACGGTTGACCGATTCGGTGATTTGTAAGCTCAGAATGGCTTGTTATGTGATTATAGCAGATTCTCATGAAACAGTTGACTAATTCAATGATTTGTAATGCCATAATGGTTTGTTATGTGATTGTAGCTGATTCTTATCGAACGGTTGACCAATTCACTAATTTTTAAGCTCAGAATGGATTGTTACGTGATTATAGCTAATTCTCATTGAACGGTTGATTGATTTGATGATTTGTAAGCTCAGAATGGCTTGGTACGTGATTGTAATTGATTCTCATCAAACGGTTGACCGATTCAATGATTTGTAAGCACAAAATGACTTGTTACATGATTGTATCTGATTCTCATCGAATGACTGACTGATTCGGTGATTTGTAAGCTTAGAATGGCTTGTTACATGATTGTAGCTGATTCTCATCAAATGGTTGACTGATTTGGTGATTTCTTAACTCAGAATGATTGTATTTGATGCTAATCAAGTAGTTGAATGATTTAGTGATTCTCATCAAGTAGTTGACCCATTTTGAGATTAC
Source organism: Chamaecyparis obtusa (assembly GCA_027943335.1). Lineage (NCBI taxonomy): Eukaryota > Viridiplantae > Streptophyta > Pinopsida > Cupressales > Cupressaceae > Chamaecyparis > Chamaecyparis obtusa. The sequence goes on from BSBK01002074.1 coordinate 1,734,182, forward strand.
AAATCATCGATTTGGTCAACCGTTTGATGAGAATCAGCTATAATCATGTAACAAGAAAGGTTACAAATCACCAAATCATTCAACTATTTGATGAGAATTAGCTACAATCACATAATAAGCCATTCTGAGCTTACAAATCACCGAATCGATCAACCATTCGATGAGAATTAGCTACAATCATGTAACAAGCCATTCTGACCTTACAAATCAAATTGGTTAACCGTTCGATGAGAATCAGCTATAATCACATAAATAGCTATTTTGAGCTTACAAATCACCAAATCAGTCAATCATTTGATGAGAATCAGCTACAATCACGTAACAAGCAATTATAAGCTTACAAATCACCAAATCGGTCAACCGTTTGATGAGAATCAACTATAATCACGTAACAAGCTATTTTAAGCTTTCAAATCATTGAATTGGTCAACCATTTGATGAGAATCAATTACAATGACGTAACAAGCCATTCTAAACTTACAAATCACTAAATCGGTCAACCGTTCGATGAGAATCAATTAAAATCATGTAACAAGCCATTCTTAGCTTACAAGTCACCAAATCGGTCAACTGTTTGATGAGAATCAATTATAATCACATAACAAGTAATTCTGAGCTTAGAAATCACCAAATTGATTAATCGTTTGATGAGAATTGATTACAATCATGTAACAAGCCATTCTGAGCTTACAAATCACTGAATCAGTCAACCGTTCTATGAGAATCAACTACAATCATGTAACAAGCTATTCTGAGCTTAAAAATCATAGAATTGGTCAACCTTTCTATGAGAGTCAATTAAAATCATGTAACAAGCCATTTTGAGCTTACCAATCACCAAATCGGTCAACCATTTGATGAGAATCAACTACAATCATGTAACAAGCCATTCTGAGCTTAAAAATGATTGAATTGATCAATTGTTCATTGAGAATCAGCTACAATCATGTAGCAAGCCATTATGAGCTTACAAATCATCGAATAGGTCAACCGTTCGATGAGAATCAACTATAATCACATAACAAGCCATTTTGAGCTTACAAATCACCAAATCATTCAACCATTTGATGAGAATCAATTACAATCACATAACAAGCCATTTTGAGCTTACAAATCACTGAATCTATCAACCCTTCGATGAGAATCAATTACAATAATGTAACAAGCCATTCTGAGCTTACAAATCATCAAATCGGTCAACTGTTTGATGAGAATCAACTACAATCATGTAACAAGCCATTCTGAGCTTACAAATCACCGAATTGGTGAATCATTTGATGCGAATCAGGTACAATCATGTAGCAAGCCATTTCGAGCTTACAAATCACCAAATTGGTCAACCATTCAATGAGAATCAGCTACAATCACGTAACAAGCCATTCTGAGCTTACAAGTCACCCACTAGGTCAATCGTTCGATGAGAATCAACTACAATCACGTAACAAGCCATTCTGAGCTTACAAATCATCGTATCGATCAATTGTTTGATGACAATCAGCTACAATCATGTAACAAGCCATTCTAAGCTTACAAATCACCAAATCAGTCAACCATTCAATGAGAATCAATAACAATCATGTCACAATTAAAAAAAAGGCAAGCAAAAACTAGGCTTCACTTTGTTGGGCAAGTGGAATCTCATTCTTTGAATTTTGAATTCCTAGAATCTCACTCTTGAATTCCATCTTTCATCTCATTCTTAGAATACCCTGTTTATTTTCAAGGTAGGAAAGGAACTACACTTCGCTCCCATGCCTTCCCGCCTTGAATGCCCAATTAAAAAGGCAAGTATTACTTGGCGGGTGGGTATGGGGGGGCCATTTTGAGATTACAAATCACTGAATCGGTCAACCATTTGATGAGAATCAGCTACAATCACATAACAAGCTATTCAAAGCTTACAAATCACTCAATCGATCAACTGGTCGATAAGAATCAGCTACAATCATGTAACAAGCCATTCTGAGCATACAAATCACCAAATCAGTCAACTGTTTCATAAGAATCAATTACAATCATAAAACAAGCCATTCTAAGCTTACAAATCACTGAATAGGTCAACCGTTTGATGAGAATCAATTACAACCATGTAACAAGCCATTCTGAGCTTACAAATCACTGAATTGGTCAACCGTTCGAAGAGAATTAGCTCAAATCATGTAACAAGCCATTTGAAGCTTACAAATCACTGAATCGGTGAACCGTTCGATGAGAATTAGCTACAATCATGTAAGAAGCCATTTTAAGCTTACAAATTATCGAATCGGTCAACCATTCAATGAGAATCAGCTACAATCACGTAACAAGCCATTCAGAGCTTACAAATTATTGAATCGGTCAACTAGTCGATGAGAATCAGCTACAATCACGTAACAAGCTATTCTAAGCTTACAAATCACCAAATCAGTCAACCGTTTGATGAGAATCAATTACAATCACACATCAAGCCATTCTGAGCTTACAAATCATCGAATAGGTCAACCATTTGATGAGAATCAATTACAATCACGTAACAAGCCATTCTGAGCTTACAAATCACCGAATCGGTCAACTGTTTGATGAGAATTAGCTCCAATCATGTAACAAGCCATTCGAAGCTTACAAATCATCGAATCAGTGAACCGTTCAATGAGAATCAGCTACAATCATGAAGAAGCCATTCTGAGCTTACAAATCACCGAATCAATCAATTGTACCATGAGAATCAGCTACAATCACGTAACAAGCCATTTTGAGCTTACAAATCACTAAATCGGTCAACCGTTCGATGAGAATTAGCAATAATCATGTAACAAGCCATTCTAAGCTTACAAATCATCGAATCAGTCATCCATTTGATGAGAATCAACTACAATCATGTAACAAGCCATTCTGACCTTAAAAATCACCGAATCACTCAACTGTTTGATGAGAATTAGCTTCAATCATGTAACATGCCATTTTGAGCTTACAAATCACTAAATCGGTTAACCATTCAGTGAGAATTAGGTACAATCACGTAACAACCCATTCTGAGCTTAGAAATCACTGAATTCATGAACTGTTCAATGAGAATCAACTTCAATCACATAAGATGCCATTCTGAGGTTACAAATAACTGAATCAGCTAACCGTTTGTTGAATTTTAATTACAATCATGTAACAAGCCATCCTAAGCTTACAAATCTCCGAATCGGTTAACCATTCGATGAAAATCAGCTACAATCCCCTAAAAAGCTATTCTGAGCTTACAAATAATCGAATCGGTCAACGGTTTGATGAGAATAAGCTATAATCATGTAACAAGCCATTTTGAGCTTGCAAATCACTGAATCAGTCAATTGTTCGATGAGAATCAGCTACAATCATGTAACAAGCCATTCTAAGCTTATAAATCACTGAATCTATCAACCATTCAGTGAGAATCAACAACAATCAACTAACAAGCCATTCTGAGCTTTCAAATCACCAGAATTGTCAATACTACGATGAGCATCAGCTACAATGACATAACAAGCCATTATGAGCTTACAAATCACCGAATCAGTCAACCGTTCAATGAGAATCAGCTACAATTACACAACAAGTCATTTTTAGCTTACAAATCACCGAATCGATCAACCGTTTAATGAGAATTAGCTACAATCATGTAACAAGCCATTCTAAGCTTACAAATCACCGAATTGGTCAACCATTCGATAAAAATCATCTACAATTATGTAACAAGCCATTTTGAGCTTAAAATTCACCGAATCAGTCAACCATTCAATGAGAATCAACTACAATCATGTAACAAGCTATTCTTAGCTTACAAATCATAGAATCGATCAACCATTCAATGAGAATCAGCTATAATCATGTAACAAGCCATTCTGACCTTACAAATCACCGAATCGGTCAACCGTTTGATGAGAATCAATTACAATAATCTAACAAGCCATTCTGAGATTACAATTCACCGAATCGGTCAACCGTTTGATGAGAATCAACTACAATCACATAACAAGCCATTTTGAGCTTATAAATCATCGAATCGGTCAATCATTTGATGAGAATCAGCTACAATCACATAACAAGCCATTCTGAGCTTAGAAATCACCGAATCAATCAATCGTTCAATGAGAATTAGCTACAATCACGTAACAAGCCATTCTAAGCTTACAAATCATTGAATCGGTCAACCGTTCGATGAAAATATCTACAATCATGTAACAAGCCATTTTGAGCTTACAAATCACTGAATCGGTCAACTATTTGATGATAATTAATTATAACAACATAACAAGCCATTCTAAGCTTACAAATGACCAAATCGGTCAACCATTCGATGAGAATCAACTAAAATCACGTAACAAGCCATTTTTAGCTTACAAATGACTGAATCAGTCAACCGTTTCATGAGCACCAATTACAATCATGTAACAATCCATTATGAGCTTACAAATTACCAAACCGGTCAACTGTTTGATGAGAATTAGCTACAATCACATAACAAGCCATTCGAAGTTTACAAATTACCAAATCAGTCAACCGTTTGATGAAAATCAGCTACAATCACATAGCAAGCCATTCAAAGCTTACAAATCACCGAATTGGGCAATCATTGGATGAGAATCAACTACAATCATGTAAAAAGCCATTTTGATTTTAGAAATCACCATATCGATCAACCGTTCGATGAGAATTAGCTACAATAATGTAATAAGCCATTCTGAGCTTACAAATCACCGAATCGGTCAATCGTTCAATGAGAATTAGCTACAATCACATAACAAGCTTTTCTAAGCTTACAAATCACTGAATCTGTCAAATGTTCTATGAAAATCATCTACAATCCATTCTGAGCTTACAATCGGTCAACCATTTGATGAAAATCAATTACAATTACGTAACAAGCCATTATGAGCTTACAAATCACCGAATCGGTCAACCGTTTGATGAGAATCAGATACAATCACCTAACAAGCCATTCTGAGCTTACAAATTACCAAATCAGTCAATCGTTCAATAAGAATAAGGTATAATCATGTAACAAGGCATTCTGAGCTTACTAATTACTGAATCGGTTAGTAGTTCGATGAAAACCATTCTAAACTTACAAATCACCGAATCAGTCATCTATTCGATGAGAATCAATTACAATCATGTAACAAGCCATTCTGAGCTTACAAATCACCGAATTGGTCAACTGTTCAATGAGAATCAATTACAATCATGTAACAAGCCATTTTGAGCTTACAAATCTTCGAATCGGTCAACTGTTCGATGAGAATCAATTACAATCACGTAACAAGCCATTCTTAGCTTACAAATCACCGAATCAGTCAACCGTTCGATGAGAATCAGTTATAATCATGTAACAAGCCATTCTGAGTTTACAAATTACTGAATTGGTCAACCTTTTGATGAGAATCAACTACAATAACGTAACAAGCCATTTTGAGCTTACAAATCACCAAATTGGTCAACTATTCGATTATAGTTAGCTACAATCACGTAATATGATTGTAGTTGATTCTCATTGAACAGTTGACCGATTCGGTGATTTGTCAGCTCAGAATGGCTTGTTACATGATTGTAGTTGATTCTCATCGAATGGTTGACAGATTCGGTGATTTGTAAGCTCAGAATGCCTTGTTACATGATTGTAGCTAATTCTCATTGAACGATTAACTGATTTGGTGATCTGTAAGCTTAGAATGGCTTGTTACATGATTGTAGCTGATGTTCACCGAACGGTTGACTGATTTGGTAATTTGTAAGGTCAGAATGGTTTGTTACGTGATTGTAATTGATTCTCATCAAATGGTTGATGGATTCGATGATTTGTAAGCTTAGAATCACTTGTTCCATTATTTTAGATGATTCTCATCGTACGACTGATCGATTCAGTGATTTGTAAGCTAATAATGGCTTGTTACATGATTATAGCTTATTCTCATCAAACAGTTGATGGATTCGGTGATTTGTAAGCTAAGAATGGCTTGTTACATGATTGTAGCTGATTGTCATCGAATAGTTGACCGATTCGGTGATTTGTAAGCTCAGAATGACTTGTTATGTGATTATAATTGATTTTCATCGAACGGTTGACTGATTCAGTGATTTGTAAGCTCAGAATGGCTTGTTATGTGATTATAGCTGATTTTCATCGAATGGTTGACCGATTCGACGATTTGTAAGCTAAGAATAGCTTGTTATGTTATTAGTTGATTCTCATCGAATGGTTGATTGATTCGATGATTTGTAGGCTCAGAATGGACTATTATGTGACTGTAGCTGATTCTTATTGAACAGATGACTGATTCGATGATTTGTAAACTTAAAATGGCTTGTTACATGATTGTAGCTAATTCTCATCAATGGTTGATCGATTCAATTATTTGTAAACTCAGAATGGCTTGTTATGTGATTGTAGCTGATTCTCATCGAATGGTTGACCGATTCAGTGATTTGTAAGCTCAAAATGGCTTGTTACATGATTATAGCTCATTCTCATCAAATAGTTGACCGATTCGGTGATTTGTAAGCTCAACATAGTTTGTTACGTGATTGTAACTGATTCTCATCGAACGGTTCACTGATTTGGTGATTTGTAAGCTTAGAATGGCTTGTTATGTGATTGTAGCCAATTCTCATCGTATGGTTGACCGATTCAGTGATTTGTAAGCTTAGAATGTCTTGTTACGTGATTGTAATTAATTCTCATCAAACGGTTGACCTATTCAGTGATTTGTAAGCTCAAAATGACTTGTTACATGATTGTAGTTGATTCTCATTGAATGGTTGACTAATATGGTGATTTGTAAGCTTAGAATGACTTGTTACGTGATCGTAGTTGATTCTCATCGAACGATTGACCAATTCATTAAGTTCTAAGCTCAGCTAGCTTGTTACGTGATTGTAGTTGATTCTCATGAAACGGTTGACCGATTCAGTGATTTGTAAGCTTAGAATGACTTATTACGTGATTGTAGCTGATTGTCACTGAACGGTTGACCGATTCGGTGATTGTAAGCTAAGAATGGCTTGTTACATAATTATAGCTGATTCTCATCAAACGGTTGACTGATTTGGTGATTTTAAATCTTAGAATGGCTTGTTACATGATTGTAGCTGATTCTAATTGAACGATTGACCGATTTGGTGATTTGTAAGCGCATAATGGCTTGTTACATGATTGTAGCTGATTCTAACCAAACGGTTGATCGATTCAGTGATTTTTAAGCTCAGAATGGTTTGTTACATGATATTAATCAATTCTCATCAAACGGTTGATTGATTCAGTGATTTTTAAGCTTAGAATGGCTTCTTACGTGATTGTAATTGATTCTCATCAAACGGTTGACCGATTCGGTGATTTGTATGCTAAGAATGGTTTGTTACGTGATTGTAATTGATTTTCATCAAACGGTTGACTAATTCGGTGATTTGTAAGTGCAGAATGGCTTGTTACATGATTGTAGCTGATTCTCATTGAACGGTTGACCAATTCAGTAATTTGTAAGCTTAGAATGCCTTGATTCGTGATTGTAGCTGATTCTCATCGAACAGTTGACCGATTCAGTAATTTATTAGCTCAGAATGGCTTGTTACGTGATTGTAGTTGATTCTCATCGAACGATTGACCAATTCGGTGATTTGTAAGCTCATAATAGCTTGTTATGTGATTGTAGCTGATTCTCATAGAACGGTTGACCGATTCGGTGATTTGTAAGCTCAAAATAGCTTCTTATGTGATTGTAGTCGATTCGCATCAAATGATTCACCGATTCAGTGATTTATAACCTCAGAATGGCTTCTCACGTGATTGTAGCTGATTCTCATCAAACGGTTGATTGATTCGATGATTTATAAGCTCAAAATTGCTTGTCATATGATTGTAACTGATTCTCATCGAACATTTTGCCAATTTGGTGATTTGTAAGCTCAGAATGGCTTGTTATGTGATTGTAAGCTAAGAATGGCCTGTTACATGATTCTAATTGATGTTCATTTGGTTGACCGATTCGGTGATTTGTAAGCTTTGAATGGCTTGTTACATGACTATAGCTGATTCTCAGCGAACAGTTGACCGATTCAGTGATTTCTAAGGTCATAATGGCTTGTTATGTTATTTTAATTGATTCTCATCGAATGGTTGACCGATTTGGTGATTTTTAAGCTCAGAATGGCTTGCTACGTGATTGTCATTGATTCTTATCGAATTGTTGACCGATTCGGTGATTTGTAAGCTCACAATGGCTTGTTACATGATTGTAGTTGATTCTCTTCGAATGGTTGACCGATACGATGATTTGTAAGCTTAGAATGACTTGTTACCTAATTGTAGCTGATTCTCATCGAATGGTTGACTGATTCAGTGATTTGTAAGCTAAGAATGGCTTGCTATGTGGTTGTAGTCGATGCTCATTGAATAGTCGACCGATTGAGTGATTTGTAAGCTTAGAATGACTTGTTACATGATTGTAGTTGTTCTCATCGAACAGTTGACTGATTTGGTGATTTGTAAGCTCAAAATGGCTATTTACACAATTATAGCTGATTCTCATCGAACTATTGACCGATTCGGTAATTTGTAGCTGATTCTCATCAAATGGTTTACCGATTCAGTGATTTGTAAGGTCAGAATGGCTTGTTACATGATTTTAGCTGATTCTCATCAAATAGTTGACCAATAGGGTGATTTGTAAGCTCAGAATGGGTTGTTACGTGATTGTAGTTGATTCTCATCCAATGATTACCAATACGGTGATTTGTAAGCTCAGAGTGACTTGTTACGTGATTTTAGTTGAGTCTCATCGAACAGTTGATCGATTCGGTGATTTGTAAGCATAGAATGGTTTGTGATGTGATTGTAAGCTCAGAATGGCTTGTTACATGCTTGTAGCTGATTCTCACCAAATGGTTGACCAATTCGGTGATTTGTAAGCTAAGAATGGTTTATTACATAATTGTACTTGATTTTTATCAAACGATTGACCGATTTGGTGATTTGTAAGCTTAGAATGGTTTGTTACGTGATTGTAATTGATTCTAATCGAACAGTTGACCGATTCAGTGATTTGTCAGCTCAGAATGGCTTGTTACGTAATTGTCGCTGATTCTCATCCAACAGTTAACCGATTTGGTCATTTGTAAGCTCAAAATGGCTTGTTACATGCTTATAATTGATTCTCATTGAACGGTTGATGAATTTGGTAATTTGTAATCTCAGATTGGCTTTCTACATGATTGTATATGATTTTCATCGAACGGTTGACCGATTCAGTGATTTGTAAGCTCAGAATAGATTGTTACTTCATTGTAGCTGATTCTCATTGAACGGTTGACCGATTCGGTGATTTGTAAGCTCAGAATGGCTTGTTATGTGATTGTAGTTGATTCTCATCGAACGGTTGACCGATTCAATGATTTGTAAGCTGAGAATAGCTTGTTACGTGATTGTAATTAATTCTCATCAAACAATTGACCAATTTGGTGATTTGAAAGCTCAAAATGGCTTGTTATGTAATTGTAATTGATTCTCATCGAACGGTTGACCGATATGGTGATTTGTAAGCTTAGAATGGCTTGTTACATAATTGTAACTGATTAGCATCGAACAGTTGAGCGATTTGGTGATTTGTAAGCTCTGAATGGCTTATTACGTGATTGTAGCTGATTCTCATCGAATAGTTGATCGATTCAATGATTTGAAAGCTCAGAATGGCTTATGAGATGATTGTAGTTGATTCTCATCAAACGGTTGATCGATTCAGTGATTTGTAAGCTCAGAATGGCTTGTTACCTAATTGTAGTTGATTCTCATCGAACGGATGACCGATTCGGTGATTTCTAAGCCTAGAATGGCTTGTTACATGATTGTAGCTAATTCTAATCGAAAGGTTAACCGTTTCAATCATTTATAAGCTCAGAATGGCTTGTTACGTGATTGTTATTGATTCTCATTGAAGGGTTGACCAATTCGGTGATTTGTAAGTTTCAATGGCTTGTTATGTCATTGTAATTGATTCTTATCAAATGGTTGACCGATTCGGTGATTTGCTTGTTACGTGATTGTAGCTGATTCTCATCGAATGTTTGACCAATTCAATGATTTGTAAGCTCAGGATGGTTAGTTACGTGATTTCAATAGATTCTCATCAAACAATTGACCGGAAGGTGATTTGTAAGCTCAGAATGGCTTGGTATGTGATTGTAGCTGATTGTCACCGATTCAGTGATTTGTAAGCTCAGAATCGCTTGTTACGTGATTGTAGTTGATTCTCATTGACCGGTTGACCGATTTATTGATTTGTAAGCTCAGAATGGCTCGTTACGTGATTGTAACCGATTCTCATCAAACGGTTGATCGACTTAGTCATTTGTAAGCTCAGACTAGCTTGTTCGGTGATTGTAATTGATTCTCATCGAATGGTTGATGGATTTAGTGATTTGTAAGCTCAGAATGGCTTGTTACATGATTGTAGTTGATTCTGATCAAAAGGTTGATCGATTAGGTGATTTTTAAGCTCAAAATGGCTTTTTACATGATTTTAGCTGATTCTAATCGAATGTTTGATCGATTCGGTGATTTGTAAGCTCAAAATAGCTTGTTACATGATTGTAATTGATTCTCATCAAACGGTTGACAATTTCAGTGATTTGTAAGCTCAGAATGGCTTGTGACATGATTGTAATTAATTCTCATCGAACGGTTGACCGATTTGGTGATTTCTAAGTTAAGAATGGCTTGTTACGTGATTGTAGTTGATTCTCATCGAATGATTAACCGATTCGGTGATTTGTAACATCAGAAAGGCTTGTTACATGATTGTAGCTAATTCTCCTCAAATAGTTGACCGATTTGGTGATTTGTAAGCTCAGAATAGCTTGTTACATGATTGTAGCTGATTTTGACCGAACGATTGACCGATTCGGTGATTTTTAAGCTATGAATGGCTTGTTACATGATTGTATCTAATTCTCATCGAATGGTTAATCGACTCGATGAATTAGAAGCTCATAATGGCTTGTTACATGATTGTAGCTGATTCTGATCGAACGATTGACCGATTCGGTGATTTGTAAGCTCAGAATCGCTTGTCACATCATTGTACTTGATTGTCATTAAAGGGTTGACCAATTCGGTGCTTTGTAAGCTTAGAATGGCTTTTTACATGATTGTAGCTAATTCTCATCGAACGGTTGATAGATTCGGTGATTTGTAGGCTGAGAATGGCTTGTTATGTGATTGTAATTCGTTTTCATCAAACGATTGACCGATTCGATGATTTCTAAGCTTAGAATAGCTTGTTAGGTGATTGTAGCTGATTCTTATTGAATGGTTGACTGATTCCATTATTTGCAAGCTCAGAATGGCTTATTACGTTATTGTTATTTATTCTCATCGAATGGTGGACTAATTCGGTGATTTGTGAGCTTAGAATGGCGTATAACATGATTGTAGCTAATTCTCATCGAACAGTTGAGCAATTGAGTGGTTTGTAAGCTTAGAATGGCGTATAATATGATTGTAGCTAATTCTCATTGAACAGTGGACCATTTCAGTTATTTGTAGGCTCAGAATGGCTTGTTACATGATTGTAGCTGATTCTCATCAAACGGTTGACCGATTCGGTAATTTGTAAGCTTAGAATGGCTTGTTACGTGATTATAGTTAATTGTCATCGAATGGTTGACTGATTCAGTGATTTGTAAGCTTAGAATGGCTTGTTACGTGATTGTAGTTGATTATCATCGAATGGTTGACCGATTCGATGATTTGTAAGCTTAGAATGACTTGTTACGTGATTGTATATGATTTTCATCGAACAGTTGACCGATTCGGTGATTGGTAAGCTCAAAATGGATTGTTACATGATTATAGCTGATTCTCATTGAACGGTTGACCGATTCAGTGATTTGTAAGCTCAGAATGGGTTGTTACATGATTGTACTTGATTCTCATCGAAAGGTTGACCGATTCAGTGATTTGTAAGCTCAGAATAGCTTGTTACATGATTGTAATTAATTCTCATCAAATAGTTGACCAATTTGGTGATTTGTAAGCTCAGAATGGCTTGTTATGTAATTGTAATTGATTCTCATCGAACAGTTGACCGATACAGTGATTTGTAAGCTCAGAATGGCTTGTTACATAATTGTAACTGATTAGCATCAAAGGGTTGAGCGATTTGGTGATTTCTAAGCTCTGAATATCTTATTATGTGATTGTAGCTGATTCTCATCGAATGGTTGATCGATTATGTGGTTTTTAAGCTCAGAATGGCTTGTGACCTGATTGTAGTTGATTCTCATCAAACGATTGACCGATTCAGTGATTTGTAAGCTCAGAATGGCTTGTTACGTGATTGTAGCTGATTCTCATCGAACGGTTGACTGATTCGGTGATTTGTCAGCTCAAATTGGCTTGTTACATGATTGTAGCAGATTCTCATCAAATGGTTGACTGACTCGATGATTTGTAAGCTTAGAATGACATGTTACATGATTGTAGCTATTTTTGATCAAATGGCTAATTGTTTCGATGATTTATAAGCTTAGAATTGCTTGTTACGTGATTGTTGTTGATTCTCATTGAACGGTTGACCAATTCAGTGATTTGTAAGCTTTCAATGGCTTGTTACGTGATTGTAATTGATTCTTATCAAACGATTGACTGATTTGGTGATTTGTAAACTCAGAATGACTTGTTACGTGATTGTAGCTGATTCTCATCGAACGTTTGACCAATTCATTGATTTGTAAGCTCAAGATGGTTAGTTACATGATTGTAATAGATTCTCATGAAACAGTTGACCAGTCGGTGATTTGTAAGCTCAGAATGGCTTGCTACATGATTGTAGCTGATTCTCATCGAACGGTTGACCGATTTGGTGATTTGTATGCTCAGAATGGCTTGTTACATGATTATAACTTATTCTCCTCGAACGGTTGACCGATTTAGTGATTTGTAAGCTGGGAATGGCTTGTTACATGATTGTAATTGATTCTCATCAAATGGATGACCGATTTGGTGATTTCTAAGCTTAGAATATCTTGCTACGTGATTCTAGCTGATTCTCATTGAACAGTTGACTAATTCGGTGATTTGAAAGCTCAGAATGGCTTTTTACATGATTGTAGCTGATTCTCATCAAACGATTGACTGATTCGGTGATTTGTAAGCTCATAATGGCTTGTTACATGATTGTAGCTGGTTCTCATTGAATAGTTAAATGATTTGGTTATTTGTAAGCTCAAAATAGCTTCTTACGTGATTGTAGCTGATACTCATCAAACGGATGACCGATTCAGTGATTTCTAAGCTTAGAATGGCTTGTTACATGATTGTAGCTGATTCTCATCGATCGGTTGACCGATTTAGTGATTTGTAAGTTCAGAATGGCTTGTCACATGATTGTAGCCAATTCTCATCAAACGGTTGATCGACTTGGTGATTTGTGAGCTCAAACTAGCTTGTTACATGATTGTAATTGATTCTCATCGAACAGTTGATCGATTTAGTGATTTGTAAGCTTAGAATGGATTGTTACGTGATTGTAGTTGATTCTCATTGAATGGTTGACCGATTAGGTGATTTTTAAGCTCAAAATTGGTTGTTACATGATTTTAGTTAATTCTCATCGAAGGTTTGACTGATTCGGTGATTTGTAAGCTCAAAATAGCTTGTTACATGATTGTAATTGATTCTCATCAAACGGTTGACAATTTCAGTGATTTGTAATCTCAGATTGGCTTGTTACATGATTGTAATTGATTCTCATCAAACGGTTGACCGATTTGGTGATTTGTAAGCTTAGAATGGCTTGTTACGTGATTGTACTTGATTCTCATTGAACGGTTGACCAATTCAGTGATTTGTAAGGTCAGAATGGCTTGTTACATGATTGTAGCTAATTCTCATTAAAGAGTTGACTAATTTGGTGATTTGTAAGCTCATAATGGCTTGTTACATGATTGTAGCTGATTCTGATAGAACAGTTGACCGATTTGGTGATTTTTAAGCTATGAATGGCTTGTTACATGATTGTAGCTAATTCTCATTGAACGGTTAATCGATTTAGTGAATTAGAAGCTTAGAATGGCTTGTTATGTGGTTGTCATTTGTTCGCATTAAATGATTGACTGATTCAATGATTTCTAAGCTCAGAATGGCTTGTTAGGTGATTGTAGTTGATTCTCATTGAACGGTTGACTGATTCCATGATTTGCAAGCTCAGAATGGCTTATTACATTTTTGTAATTGATTCTTATCGAACGGTGGACCAATTCAGTGATTTGTAAGCTTAGAATGGCTTGTTATGTGATTGTAGCTGATTCTCATCGAACAGTTTGTTAGTGTCCAAAATGACACTTATGCTCTAATAGGCTGCCAATGTACCTTGAGACTGATATTAGGAATGGTTAGTTCCAAGTGTGGGAACTCTGCAAGGCAACTGGACCAACTATAGGGACTTAATATGCCCTCTTTTGGTTCTGGCTCTGCAAAACCAAGGCGGGTGCACCTAACCTAGTATAAAATATACTTCATACACCAAGAACTAGGTTTGAATAATAGATAATAGGATAGTAAGAAAGTACTAAGTGTTAACCACACACTCATTGACTCTCCATTACTATGGGTAGAACCACATACAACCAAATACTCAAAACTTAAAAGGATGGTTCTTAACTTATGCTTTTGGGATCATAACAATAACAATCAGTATTTGTTGATAAAGAGATAATCATTTAGGCTAGTGCCTCATCCATTGGGCAAGATCTCCTAGAACATGAATGCTACACACACCAGACAATAGCTGAGATTCCAAGCCATAAACACACCTACAATCCCCTTTACTACTTATGAGATATCCCTACATAGACAATAATATAGATCTATGTCCCATCTAAAGCATCATTTCATCTAATCCTGGATTAGAACTCAAGAATGGATACATATACATAAAACAATATGCAGAGGACTAGAAAGTTCAAAATCTATCTAAGTTGACACAAAGGAGAGATAAGAGTCATGTACTTGTATTAAGTATGAAGAATCCTTAAGTGTAAAAAATCAATCCAGAGGAGTCAAGCTTGCAAATTACAACTTAGACTTGCAACTTTTTCTCTATCATCAACAGAATACCGAATGCAAAAGTGTTACAATCTTGGATCCAGGACTAGGAACACTTCAGAACTTCAAAGTTGGAACCCTTACAAAGTCAAAATTTCTACAATTTATACCACTAGCTGCCTTGGAAACCCAAAACAGGTTGTAACAAGCTACAGATAGCTAGGGCCAGGGTTTCACCCACCACACCAATCAAAATTTCATCAAAATTCAATGCAAGGGCAGGAAACACAGGCAACCTGGAGAAAACAAATCTCAGGCAGATCTATAATCATGAGCATCATTGAGATCAGGACAGAAAACTAAGAATTGCCATGAAAAATAGTCAAATCACCACCTGCAAAAAGCTTCTCGAGCTCAAAAACATACTCCACCAGGTACAAAACAACCTCTGCAAATCAACCACATGGCTTCTCTGGACCACATTGCACAGTCAGCGAGATCATTCCCACCAAATTTAGCCGCACAAGCATTCAATTTTGGTACTTCCTATCGCTGGAAACCCTCTCAGAAGTTTGAATTTGAAAAGCAATGGTCAATCTTACGATGCCAGCAGTGAATCGATGGTCATAATTTAAAATGGGATCAACTTTATATCCCCACTGTTAGATCTTCATACTTCGCGAGCTTTAAACGATGATGTACAATAGTTGTCACATGATTACATAGCACAGAGACGGGCTATGTGAACATGCGACAACCCGCGAACCTTAACTGCCAGCATAACTGCCACCGCTACCTGCCAACGTGACACCCTTGTCGCATGATCGCATGGCTGAAAGATAGCCCTTGCGATCATGTGACAAGGCAACAAGACTGCCACCTCACCCCCTTTACCTTGTTGCATGCCTTGTCACAAACCTGTCGACCAATGGAAAGCTTCCATCTCCGCAACACCTAACACTGGACCCACCATCAAAAAAAAACCTTACCTTTTGGGAAGATCAGACGGTGGTCGCATGATCTCAAAGGGGAGGAAAATTCCTCATGATCATGTGGCAACCGTAGATCTCTTCTGCATTGTCATTCCACCTAAGAAATACTGAGCCCACTGACAAGTCCAAATCATTGCCCAGCTCATTGGATTAAGTGACGACACCTCAGCCCAAACGGCCCCACTGCGAACAAACCCATCGGCATCCAATCAAACAGTGGGTGCATGATCGCATGGGGTGAGAATATTCCATGTGATCATACGCTGACCGTAGATCTTAAATCTCTGACACCAGGCCCTACTGACATGAAATCCAACTCATCGCAGGCAACCAATAGAAAATTGACACATCAGTGCCACCGAGCAAATAGGTCCCACTGCACGCCCATACAAGAAAATTGATCGGCTGTCACAAAAGCGTGAAGGATAAACACCGTGCATCTTTACCATGTGAACATACGACAACCACCGATTATGTCTGAGATTTAACCACACCTGACAATTGAGAAGAACTGGGACCCACGCAGACAGGTGGCAAGCGGTCGCATGATCATACGTCAGAAAAGTCTAACATGCGGCCATGCAACAACCAATCAAGAAGAGCCTGCAAACCTGGACCCACCATCCATCGCACTTGCACAGTTAGAAAATGCCATCAAACAGGGCAGAAGTGCAAGGTTGAAAACACACAGGGTTTTCGACGAAAGAGGATCGAAAACACACAAAGTTTTTGACGCTAAAAGATAAGCGCACAAAAGTGGGAAGGCATAAGGTCAAAAACAATGAAGGTTTTCACACAGACTGAAAACATCATGGATTTTCAAAAACATTGTGGGTTTTCGACACTGTGGCAGATTCTAAAAATATTTTCCTGCAGACCTTAGAACTTGAATAACTTTTTGGATTTTGTGATTTAGGAGATGTGATCTGGACTGAAGCAAGGTGACACATGGAAGAACATAGGGCTAAGAGTGCAAAACATGAAATCAAGTGGATTTACTTCGCATACCAAAACTGTGATTGCAGCAGGGTGGGACAACATTACAAAACTTGCAAGGAATAGGCCATTTTCAAAGGATTTTGCACTAACAGGAAAATGGACTAACACGGTTGATTGATTTGGTGATTTGTAATCTTAGAATGGCTTGTTACATTATTGTAGCTAATTCTCATCGAACAGTTGAATAGTTTGGTGATTTGTAATCTCAGAATGGCTTGTTACATGATTGTACCTGATTCTCATTGAGCGGTTGAGTGATTCATTGATTTGTAAGCTCAAAATTGCTTGTTACATGATTGTAGCTGATTCTCATCGTACAGTTGACCAATTCAGTGATTTGTAATCTCAGAATGGCTTGTTACATGATTGTAGCTAATTCTCATCGAACGGTTGACTGATTTGGTGATTTGTAACTCAAAATGGCTTGTTACATTATTGTATCTAATTTTCATCAAACGGTTGATCGATTTGATGATTTGTAAGCTGAGAATGGCTTGTTACATTATTTGAATTGATTCTCATCGAGCAGTTGTGTTGGGAGTTCCCTTTGATCTTCAACTTGTAGATTTATACTTTGATGGATAACCTTAATACAACTTTGACTCTATCACCACTCCAAAGTCTACAAGGAAGAGGGGAAATTAACAGGGATCAAAAGAGATCCTCCTACACTTTGAGCTCTAATGCTCAGGTGGGTGTACCCTTGATTCACTTCTTGAAAGGAATCACTAAATGTTATACCAATATACTCTTTACTAACTGATTTAAAGATTTGATCATTTGAATTTGTGTGTGTGTGTGTGTGTGATTGAAGATGATGAACTGCCTCCAAAGAATAGATCAGTGCCTTATCCCAGGGCAAAGAGTCACTAAATAACATATATCAACCTAAATCCTTAACTCAAATACACATGAACTTAGAGTAAGTGCCTATTACTCCCCTCACTCCCAAACATGATCATCAAATTCCAATCTAACAATGAACTCACTGAAATCACCCTAAAGGATTTAATCCTAACTTTGTTAGGAACTCCAAGCTGATCTCACAATACTCTTTGTTTACCATATGCTAATCCACTTTGTGACCTTAACATATATGAATCCACAATTAGAAAAATAAGACAATCAAAGATCTGAGACAGGAATTCAAGTGTATTCTCATTAATTTTCAAAATCAATACATTACCAAGACAACAAAATGTAGAGAGAAACATACCCAAAATATAGACTCTCCTTGCTTAGTATAATACCATCAACAACCCTTACAAAATAAAAAATGTTGCAATATATACCACCACTGGTCACCTTGGAATCCTCAAAGAGGATGCATCAAGCTTTGGGTGACTAGGGTTAGGGTTTCAACCACCCAACCCACTAGAAACGGTCACAAGTTTAAATGCAAGAGATGAAAACCAGTCGGCCATGCCTGAGAAAGATTTGCACTTATGATAGATCTCTGGGAAAGTACTGCAAATCATGAAAATTTGAATTTGTCAACCTATTTGGCCACCTGCAACATGCCTCGAGCACAAAACCACACAATATAGACCCCTGCAGATGATCAAGGCACACCCTGGACCACACCGCAACAGCAAGCACCACCAAACAAATCAAATCCGACCGTGAAAGCATTCAATTTTGGTCCTTTCTATCACTGGAAACCCTTCAAAAATTCAAATTTGAAAAACAACGGCTACTTTATGGTGCTTGCAGTAAATTAGCTGTCCGCATTTGAAATCAGATCATCATTAAGTCATGGCCGTTAGATCTCTTTATCTCGCGGGCTTTATGATTTATAACCCGAGTCACATTTAGTGAACTGGCGACTGAAGGTTTCTGCCAGGTCGCAGGATACTTTATGTCTCCGCCAGATAGTTTAGCGATTACGCAACCGCTTGTTCGTTGAACTGCTAAAACATTTAGAGAACTGCCACCTTTCTTTGTGAATGAGCGAAGCCTTTATAAATTTGTCAGTCGCTAAACACATTTATCAAGACCGCCAAACCCTTTGACCTCACCTGGGCCCGCTTTATGCCATTTGTCACTACACCATTTGCTGCAATCGCTCGGTCACCCTTGACACAAGACCCACTAATATGTCCAAGTAAGATGCGAGATCAACGGATGCTGCATGATCTCATGGGGTAGGAATATTCCTTAAGATCATGCACTGACCATTGATTGAAAAACCTTCTCTGCAGGCCCTACTGACAAGATCCTTATCATCCTCCAACTCAGCAAATAAGAAAATGACACCTCAGCAATGAATCATCAGACTGTCCTACCATTTCTGGGAAACCTTTACCCTTTAATCAATTTTTTGGTGAATCAGCGATCGAAGACTTTCACCGGGTTGCGAAATACCTTTTACCTCCGCTAAAAATTTTAGCGATTGCGCGAACACTGTTCACCAAGTCACCAGTTGATTTGGAACACTGCCATTTTATTATGCGAATGAGCGAACCCTTGTAATATATCAAAACCACCAAAAGAATGAAGAAACTTAACTGGGCCCGCACTAGGAAGATCAATGGTTGTCTCATCTTCGCATAGCCCTTCGAGATTCCATCAGATCATAAGACAACCAATGATCAAAGAATCTTTCCCTGCCCTGACAACCCTCTGACATGATATGAAATCAATGAACATCGTGAGATCTGAAACCTCTGACAAAACCCATAAGAACATATGCCCATCGTCGATCGACTAACAGTGTCAGGACCCTCTGACACATCCGAAAACCAGGTCCCATTGACGACTACCAATGTGTTAATACATGGACCAATAAAATATCACCAATTGTGCATACGTGTCACCTTGGACCCACTAATCCTTTACGAGAATCAACGGTTGTCGCTATACCGCTGCGTTAAAGGTCGAGCATGTCATCCTGGCGGAATAACGACAACCATAAGATCAAACCGAACCTTAACCTGTCTGGACGCCAAGAAAATTGGTCCCACTGATAGGATTCCACTTCATACTCCCGTTGACCAATTAGATACTGCCAAATCAACACACTTGGCATGTGGATCCGTTTGAAAAGAAAGGCTACGTCATACAATAAAATCAACGGCCAGCGCAAAAGCACATAGCTCTGACACATCTCATGAGAACATACGACCACCGTTAGATCAAGATGTGTCAGAGAACCTGGGCCCAGAGACCACACGAGCACGCGACTAAAGAGAAGGAAGCCACCACACCAAGACAAAAATAGTTAAGAGATAACTACCCTGAAATAAGAGAATACGCGAATGTAGTGTTCGCCCAATCGTCGAGAGGAAAGATAAACTACCAGGAAACTTGGAGAACTAGAGACAAGTAGGTCATCACAAGTTTGCCGAAATAAAAGACAAACCGTCTGAGGATTAAATGAATACGCGACCAATGGGGAAAAGAAATGCGCACATGCATTTAACAAGACATAAGTGGCCCGAAAAGGTAATGAAGAATTAGAACAGGGCGAGGGCATTTCTTACCAACAGCTAGTTTTTCAAAAAATTGAACTAAGGGTTTCAAAACCAAGGAAATAAAATGACTGCAGGGACCAAAGGAAAAGTGCTAGGGCCAGGAAATTTTTTACACGTGCTAATAGGTTGACCGATTCGGTGATTTGTAAGATCAGAATGGCTTGTTACATGACTGTAATTTATTCTCATCGAACGGTTGACCGATTCGGTAATTTGTAAGCTCAAAATGGCTTGTTATGTGATTATAATTGATTCTCATCGAATGGTTAACCAATTCAGTCATTTGTAATCTTAGAATGGCTTGTTACCTAATCGTAGTTGATTTTCATCGAATGGTTAAATGATTCAGTGATTTATAATTTCAGAATGGCTTGTTATGTGGTTGTAGCTGATTCTCATATAACGGTTGACCTATTCGGTGATTTATACGCTCAGAGTGGCTTGTTACGTGATTGTAGCTGATTCTAATTGAATGGTTGATCGATTCAGTGATTTGTGAGCTTAGAATGGCTTGTTACATGATTGTAATTGATTCTCATCGAACAGGTTACCAATTCGGAGATTTTTAAGCTCAGAATGGCTTGTTACATGATTGTAGGTGATTCTCATCAAACGGTTGATCAATTTGGTGATTTGTAAGCTCAGAATGGCTTGTTATGTGATTGTAGCTGATTCTCATCAAACAGTTGATCGTTTTAGTGATTTATAAGCTCAGAATGGCTTGTTACATGATTGTAGCGGATTCTTATCCAACAGTTGACCAATTCGGTGATTTCTAAGCTAAAAATGGCTTCTTATGTGATTCTAGTTGATGCTCATCGAACGGTTGACCAATTCAGTTATTGTTCAGCTTAGAATGGCTTGTTAGGTGATTGTCGTTGATTCTTATCGATCCGTTGACTGATTCAGTCATTTGTAAGCTCAAAATGGCTTGTTACATGATTGTAGCTGATTCTCATCAAACGGTTGAGCGATTCGGTGATTTGTAAGCTTAGAATAACTTGTTACATGATTGTACCTGATTCTCATAGAATGGTTGAATGATTCGATAATTTTTAAACTCAAAATGGCTTGTTACATGATTGTAGAAGATTCTCATCAAACAGTTGACAGATTCAGTGATTTGTACGCTCAGAGTGGCTTGTTACGTGATTGTAGCTGATTCTCATCAAACGGTTGACCAATTCGGTGATTTCTAATATTAGAATGGCTTGTTACGTAATTGTAGGTGATTCTCATTGAACGGTTGACTGATTTGGTGATTTGTAAGCTCAGAATGGCTTGTTATGTGATTATAGTTGATTCTCATCGAATGATTGACCAATTTCATGATTTGTAAGCTAAGAATTGCTTGTAACATGATTGTAATTGATTTTCATCAAACGGTTGACCGATTTAGTGATTTGTAATCTTAGAATGGCTAGTTACATGATTGTAGTTGATTCTCATTGAACAGTTGATTGATTTGGTAATTTGTAAGCTCAGAATGGCTTGTTACATGATTGTAGCTGATTCTCATTGAATGGTCACCGATACGGTGATTTGTATGCTTAGAATGGCTTGTTATGTGATTATAGCTAATTCTCATCGAACAGTTGACCGATTCTATGATTTCTAAGCCCAGAATGGCTTGTTATGTGATTGTAGCAGATTCTAATCAAATGGTTGACCAATTCGGTGATTTGGAAGCTTAGAATATCTTGTTACGTAATTATAGGTGATTGTCATCGAATGGTTGACCGATTCGATGATTTGTAAGCTCAAAAAGGCTTGTTAAGTGATTGTAATTGATTCTCATCGATGGTTGACCGATTCGGTGATTTGTAAGCTCAGAATGGCTTGTTACGTGACTATAATTGATTCTCATCAAACGGTTGACCGATACGGTCATTTGTAAGCTCAGAATGGCTTGTTACATGATTGTAACTGATTCTCATCGAACGGTTGATTGATTAGGTGATTTGTAATATCAGAATGGCTTGCCATTGTAATTGTAGCTAATTCTCATTGAATGGTTGACCGATTCCGTATTTGTAAGCTCAAAATGGCTTGTTACATGATTGTAGCTAATTGTCATTAAACGGTTGACCGATTTGGTGATTTGTAAGCTGAGCATGGCTTGTTACGTGATTGTAGCTGATTCTAATCGAACTGTTCACTGATTCAATGATTTGTAAGCTTAGAATGGCTTGTTACATGGTTGTAATTGATTCTCATCGAATGATTGACCGATTTGGTGATTTGTGAGGTCAAAGTGCTTGTTACGTGATTGTAATTGATTCTCATCGAATGGTTCATGAATTCAGTGATTTGTAAGCTCAGAATAGCTTATTCTATGATTGTAGATGATTCTCATCGAAT
Organism: Chamaecyparis obtusa; assembly: GCA_027943335.1. Classification (NCBI taxonomy): domain Eukaryota; kingdom Viridiplantae; phylum Streptophyta; class Pinopsida; order Cupressales; family Cupressaceae; genus Chamaecyparis; species Chamaecyparis obtusa. Next base: position 1,757,050 of record BSBK01002074.1, read on the forward strand.
GGTTGACTGATTCGGTGATTTGTAAGCTCAAAATGGTTTGTTACATGATTGTAGGTGATTCTCATCAAATGGTTGACGGATTTGGTGATTTGTAAGCTTAGAATTGCTTGTTACGTGATTGTAGCTGATTCCCATCGAACAGTTGACCGTTTCAGTGATTTATAATCTCAAAATGGCTTGTTACATGATTGTAGCTGATTCTTATCCAACGGTCAACCAATTCGGTGATTTTTAAGCTAAAAATAGCTTGTTACATCATTGTAGCTGATGCTCATCGAATGGTTTACCAATTCAGTTATTGTTAAGCTTAGAATCGCTTGTTACATGATTGTAGCTGATTCTCACAGATTGGTTGACCAATTCGGTGATTTGTAAGCTCGAAATGGCTCGTTACATGATTGTAACTAATTTTCATCAAATGGTTGACCGATTCGGTGATTTGTATAAGATTCTTATCGAACAGTTGACAGATTCAGTGATTTGTAAGTTCAGAATGACTTGTTAGGTGATTGTAGCTGATCCTCATTGAATGGTTGACCGATTCAGTGATTTCTAATATCAAAATGGCTTATTACATGATTGTAGGTGATTCTCATCGAATAGTTGACCGATTTGGTGATTTTTAAGCTCAGAATGGCTTGTCACATGATTGTAGTTGATTCTCATCGAATGGTTGATCGATTTGGTGATTTGTAAGCTCAAAATTGCTTGTTACGTGATTGTAATTGATTCTCATCAAACGGTTGATCGATTCATTGATTTGTAAGCTGAGAATGGCTTGTTAGGTGATTGTAGTTGAGTCTCATCGAACGGTTGACTGATTTGGTGATTTGTAAGCTCAGAATGGCTTGTTACATGATTGTAGTTGATTCTCATTGAATGGTCACCGATTCGGTGATTTGTAAGGTCAAAATGGCTTGTTATGTGATTATAGCTGATTCTCATCGAATGGTTGACCGATTCGGTGATTTGTAAGCTTAGAATGGCTTGTTATGTGATTGTAGCTGATTCTAATAAAATGGTTGACCAATTCGATGATTTCTAAGCTCAGAATTGCTTGCTATGTGATTGTACCTGATTCTGATCGAACAGTTGACCGATTAGGTGATTTCTAAGCTCACAATGGCTTATTACGTGATTGTAATTGATTCTCATCAAATAGTTGACCGATTCCGTGATTTTTAAGCTCAAATGGCTTGTTACATGATTGTAATTGATTCTCATCAAACAGTTGACCGATTCAATGATTTGTAAGCTCAGAATAGTTTGTTACATGATTTTAGCTAATTCTCATTGAACAGTTGACCGATTCATTGACTTGTAAGCTCAAAATTGCTTGTAACATCATTGTAGTTGATTCTCATCGAATGGTTGACTGATTTGGTGATTTCTAAGCCCATAGTGGCTTGTTACATGATTGTAGCTGATTCTCATCAAACGGCTAACCGACTTGATGATTTGTAAGCTCAGAATGGCTTGTTACGTGTTTGTAATTGATTCTCATGGAACGGTTGACCGATTTGGTGATTTGTAAGTTCAGACTGACTTGTTACGTGATTGTAGCTAATTCTCATAGAATGGTTGATTGATTCGATGATTATAGCTGATTCTTATCAAATGGTTGAGTGATTCTATGATTTGTAAGCTTCGAATGGCTCTTTACATGAGTGTAGCTGATTCTCATCAAACGGTTGACCGATTCGGTGATTTGTAAACTTAGAATATCTTGTTAGATGATTACAATTGATTCTCATGAAAGAGTTGATGGATTTGATGATTTGTTTATGTGATTGTTGCTGATTTTCATCGAATGATTAATTGATCCGGTGATTTGTAAGCTCATAATAGCTTGTTATGTGATTGTAGCTGATTCTAATCGAATGGTTGACCGATTCAAAGATTTGTAAGGTCTGAATTGGTTGTTACATGATTGTAGCTGATTCTAATTGAACGATTGACCGTTTCAGTGATTTGTAAGCTTAGAGTGGCTTGTTAGGTGATTGTAGCTGATTCTCATTGAATGGTTGACCGATTCAATAATTTGTAAGCTTAGAATTCCTTGTTACGTGATTGTAGTTGAGTCTCATTCAACGGTTGACTGATTTGGTGATTTATAAGCTCAAAAAGTCTTGTTACATGATTGTAGCTAATTCTCATTGAACGGTCACTGATTCGGTGATTTGTAAGCTTAGAATGCCTTGTTATGTGATTATAGCTGATTCTCATCGAATCGTTGACCGATTCGGTGATTTGTAAGCTCAGAATGGCTTGTTACATGATTATAGCTAATTCTAATCAAACAGTTGAGTGATTCGGTGATTTGTTCAGTCAGAATGGCATGTTATGTGATTGCAGGTGATTGTCATTGAATGGTTGACCGAGTCGGTGATTTGTAACGTTAAAAAGGCTTGTTATGTGATTGTAATTGATTCTCATCGATGGTTGACCAATTTGGTGATTTGTAAGCTCAGAATGGCTTGTTACGTGACTTAATTGATTCTCATCAAATGGTTGACCGATACGGTCATTTATAAGTTCAGAATGGCTTGTTATGTGATTGTACCTGATTCTCATCAAGCGGTTGACCGATTTGGTGATTTGTAATATCAGAATGGCTTGTTATGTGATTGTTGCTGATTCTCATCGAATGGTTGATCGATTTGATGATTTGTAAGCTCAAAATGGCATGTTACATGATTGTAGCTGATTCTCATCAAACGGTTCACCGATTCGGTGATTTTTAAGCTGAGAATGGCTTGTTACGTGATTGGAGCTAATTCTCATCGAACAGTTGACCAATTCAGTGATTTGTAAGCTCAAAATGGCTTGTTACATGATTGTAGGTGATTCTCATCAACTGGTTGACCGATTCATAGATTTGTAAGCATAGAATGGCTTGTTACATCATTGTAGCTGATTCTCATAAAATGGTTGACCGATTAAGTGATTTGTAAGATCAAAATGGCTTGTTACATGATTGTAGCTGATTCTCATCGAACGGTTGACCAATTCATTGACTTGTAAGCTCAAAATGGCTTGTTACATGATTGTAGTTGATCCTCATCAAATGGTTGACTGATTCGATGATTTGTAAACTCAAAATGGCTTGTTACATGATTGTAATATATTCTCATCCAATGGTTGACATATTCGGTGATTTGTAAGCTCAGAATGGGTTGTTACATAACTATAATTTATTCTCATCAAACGATTGATCGATTTGGTGATTTTTAAGCTCATAATGGCTTGTTACATGATTATAATTGATTTGCATTGAACGGTTAACTGATTTGGTGATTTGTAAGCTCAGAATAGCTTGTTACGTGATTGTAGATGATTCTCATCCAACGGTTACCGATTTGGTTATTTGTAAGCTTAGATGGCTTGTTACGTGATTGTAGTTGATTCTCATTAAATGGTTGACGGATTTGGTGATTTGTAAGCTTAGAAAAAGGTTGTTACGTTATTTTAGCTAATTCTCATCGAACGGTTATCGATTTGGTGATTTTTTAGCTTAGAATGGCTTATTACATGATTGTAGCTGATTCTCATGGAATGGTTGAGTAATTTGGTGATTTACAGCTCAGAATGGCTTATTACATGATTGTAGCTAATTTTTATCAAACGGTTGAGCGTTTTCCTAATTTGTAAGCTCAGAATGGGTTTTTACGTGATTGTTGCTGATTATCATCGAACGATTGACTGATTCGATGATTTGTAAACTCAAGATGTCTTGTTACATGATTGTAATTGATTCTCATCGAAGGGTTAATGGATTCAGTGATTTGTAAGCTTAGAATGGCTTGTTACATGATTGTAGGTGATTCTCATCGACTGGTTGACCGATTCATAGATTTGTAAGCATAGAATGGCTTGTTACATGATTGTAGCTGATTCTCATAAAATGTTTGATTGACTCTGTGATTTGTAAGCTTAGAATGGCTTATTATGTGATTGTAATTGATTCTCATCGAATAGTTGACCGATTCGGTGATTTGTGAGCTCAAATGGCTTGTTACGTTATTGTAATTGATTCTCAGCTAACAGTTGACCGATTCAGTGATTTGTAAGATCAGAATGGCATGTTACATGATTGTAGCTGATTCTCATTGCATGGTTGACCAATTCAATGATTCGAAATCTCAGAATGGCTTGTTACATGATTATAATTTATTCTCATCCAACGGTTGACCGATTCAGTGATTCCTAATCTTAGAATGGCTTGTTACGTGTTTGTAATTGTTTCTCATCGAACGGTTGACCGATTCGATGATTTGTAAGCTTAGAATGGCTTGTTATGTGATTGTAGCTGATTCTCATCAAATGCTTGACTGATTTGGTGATTTGTAAGCTTAGAATGGCTTGTTACGTGATTGTAGCTGATTCTCATTAAACGGTTGATGGATTTGGTGATTTGTAAGCTCGAAATGGCTTGTTATGTGATTTTAGCTGATTCTCATCGAACGGTTGACCGATTCAGTGATTTGTAAGCTTAGAATGGCTTGTTACATTATTTTAGCTGATTCCCATCGAAGGGTTGACTAATTTGGTGATTTGTAAGCTTAGAATGGCTTGTTACATTATTGTAGCTGATTCTCATCGAATGGTTGCTTGATTTGGTGATTTGCAAGCTCGAAATGGCTTTGTTATATGATTGTAGCTAATTCTTATGAAATGGTTGAGCGATTCTATGATTTGTAAGCTTAGAATGGCTCCTTACGTGATTGTAGCTGATTCTTATCGAACGGTTGACCAATTCGGTGATTTGTAAACTTAGAATGTCTTGTTACATGATTGCAATTGATTATCATTGAAGGGTTGATAGATTCAGTGATTTGTAAGCTTAGAATGGCTTGTTATGTGATTGTTGCTGATTTTCAGTGAACGGTTCACCGATTCAGTGATTTGTAAGCTTAGAATAGCTTGTTATGTGATTGTAGCTAATTCTCATCGAACGATTGACCGATTCAATGATTTGTAAGCTCTGAATAGCTTGTTACGTGATTGTAGCTGATTCTCATCAAAAGATTGACCATTTCAGTGATTTGTAAGCTTAGAGTGGCTTTTTACATGATTGTAGTTGATTCTCATCGAATGGTTGACCAATTCAGTGATTTGTAAGCTTAGAATGACTAGTTACATGATTGTAGCTGATTCTCATACAACAGTTGACTAATTCAGTGATTTGTAAGGTGAGAATGGCTTGTTACATGATTTTTGCTGATTCTCATCGAACGATTCAATGACTCATTGATCTACAACCTTAGAATGGTGTTTTATGTGGTTGTATTTGATTTTCATAAAATGTGGATCGAACGGTTGACCGATTTGGTGATTTGTTAGCTCAGAATGGCTTGTTATGAGATTGGAGCTGATTCTCATAGAACGGTTGATGAATTAGTTGATTTGTAAGCTCAGAATGGCTTGTTACATAATTCTAGCTAATTCTCATCAAACAGTTGATTGATTTGGTGATTTGTAAGCTCACAATTGCTTGTTACATGATTGCAATTGATCCTCATCAAACATATGACTGATTAGGTGATTTATAAGCTCAAAATGGCTTTTTACGTGATGATAGCTGATTCTCATCAAACGGTTGAATGATTCAGTGATTTGTAAGCTTAGAATGGCTTGTTACATGATTGAAGCTGATTCTCATTGAATGGTTGACTGATTTGGTGATTTATAAGCTGAAAATGGCTTGTTACGTGATTGTAGATGATTCTCACCGAACGGTTGACTAATTCTTTGATTTGTAACCTTACAATGGCTTGTTACATCATTGTAGCTGATTTTCATGGAACGGTTGATCGATTCAGTGATTTGTAAGCTCAGAATAGCTTGTTACGTGATTGTAATTGATTCTCATCGAACGGTTGACCGATGTGGTGATTTGGAAGCTCACAATTGCTTGTTATGTAATTATAGCTAATTCTCATCGAATGGTTACTGACTCAATGATTTGTAAGCTCCAAAAGGCTTGTTAAACAATTGTACCTGATTCTCATCGAACGATTGATCGATCCAGTGATTTGTAAGCTCAAAATGGCTTGATACATGATTGTAATTTATTCTCATCGAACGGTTGACCAATTCGGTGATTTGTAAGCTTAGAATGGCTTGTTACATGATTGTAGTTAATTCTCATCGAATGGTTGACTGATTCAGTGATTTGTAAGCTCAGAATGGCTTGTTATGTGATTGTTACTGATTCTCATCGAACGGTTGACCGATTCGGTGATTTGTATGCTCAGAATGGCTTGTTACCTGATTGTAGCTAATTCTCATCAAACGGTTGACTGATTCAATGATTTGTAAGCTCAGAATGGCTTGTTACGTGATTGTAGTTGATTTTCATCGAACAGTTGACTAATACGGTGATTAGTAAGATTAGAATGGGTTGTTACGTGATTGTAGCTGATTCTCATTGAACGGTTCACCGATTTCATGATTTGTAATCTCAGAATGGCTTGTTACGTGATTGTAGCTCATTCTTTCTGAACGGTTGACCGATTCAGTGATTTGTAAGCTCAGAATGGGTTGTTACATGATTGTAATTTATTGTCATCAAACGGTTGACCAATTCAGTGATTTGTAAGCTTAGAATAGCTTGTTACATGATTGTAGTTAATTCTCATCGAATGGTTGATTGATTCGGTGATTTGTAAGCTAAGAATGGCTTGTTACGTGATTGTTATTGATTCTCATTGAACGGTTGACCGATTCGGTGATTTGTATGCTCAGAATAGCTTGTTACATGATTGTAGCTGATTCTCATTGAACGGTTGACCGATTCGATGATTTGTTAGCTCAGAATGGCTTGTTATGTAATTGAAATTGATTTTCATTGAATGGTAGATTGATATGGTGATTAGTAAGCTTAGAATGGGCTGTTACGTGATTGTAGCTAATTCTTAATGAACGGTTCACCGATTTCATGATTTGTAATCTCAGAATGGCTTGTTACATGATTGTAGCTCATTCTTTCTGAACTGTTGACCGATTCGGTGATTTGTAAGCTCAAAATGGCTTGTTACATGATTGTAATTTATTCTCATCAAACAGTTGACCAATTTAGTGATTGGTAAGCTCAGAATGGCTTGTTACATGATTGTAGCTAATTCTGATCAAACGGATTCAGTTATTTGTAAGCTTAGAATTGCTTGTTACGTGATTGTAGTTGATTCTCATCGAGCGGTAGACCGATTTGGTGATTTGTAAGCTCAAATGTTTTGTTACGTGATTGTAGCTGATTCTCATGGATCGGTTGACTAATTCAGTTATTTGTAAGATTAGAATGGCTTTTTACGTGATTGTAGTTGATTCTGATCAAACAGTTGACCAATTGAGTTATTTTTAGGCTCAAAATGGGTCTTTACGTGATTGTAGTTGATTCTCATCAAACAGTTGACCGATTCGGTGCTTTGTAAGATTAGAATGGGTTGTTACATGATTGTAATTAATTCTCATCAAAAGGTTGAGGGATTCGGTGAAATGTAAGCTCAAAATGGCTTGTTACATGATTGTAGCTAATTCTCATCGAATGGTTCACCGATTCGGTGATTTGTAAGCTTAAAATGGCTTGTTACATGATTGTAGCTGATTCTCATTGAATGGTTGACTGATTCGGTGATTTGTAAGCTCAGAATGGCTTTTTAAATGATTGTAGTTGGTTCTCATTGAATGGTTGATTGATTCGGTGATTTGTAAGCTCATAAAGGCTTGTTACGTGATTATAATTAATTCTCATCAAACAGTTGACCGATTCAATGATTTGTAAGCTTAGAATGGCTTGTTACATTATTGTAATTGATTCTCATTGAACAGTTGACCGATTTGGTGATTTGTAAGCTCATAATGGCTTGTTACATGATTGTAGCTGATTCTCATTGAACAATTGACCGATTTGGTGATTTGTAAGCTTAGAATTGCTTGTTACATGATTGTAGCTGATTCTCATCAAATGGTTGACAGATTCAGTGATTTGTAAGCTGAGAATGGCTTGATACATTATTGTTGCTGATTATCATCGAATGGTTGACCGATTTGGTAATTTGTAAGCTCAGAATGACTTTTTACATGATTGTAGTTGATTCTCATTGAATGGTTCACCGATTAGGTGGTCTACAACTTGAGAATGGTGTTGTACACAATTGTATCTGATTCTCCTCGAATGGTGATTGTGTCAGTCATCTACAACCTCAAATCGACTTGTTACATGATTGTAGTTGATTCTCATCAAACATTTGACCGATTGGGTGATCTACAACCTTAGAATGATGTTTTATGTAATTTTAGTTGATTCTCATTAAATGGTTGATAGATTTAGTGATTTGTAAGATCAGAATGGCTTATTACATGATTGTAGTTGATTCTCATCGAATGGTAGACCGATTTGGTGATCTGTTAACTCAGAAAGGCTTGTTACATTATTGTAACTGATTCTCATCGAATGGTTGACTGATTTGATGATTTGTAAGCTTAGAATGGCTTGTTACATGATTGTAGCTGATTCTCATCGAACGGTTGACCAATTTGATGGTTTGTAATGTTAGACTAGCTTGTTACGTGATTGTAATTGATTTTCATCAAATGGTTGACCGATTCAAAGATTTGTAGGATCAGAATGGCTTGTTATGTGATTGTAGCTGATTCTCATTGAACGGTTCACCGATTTGGTGATTTGTACACTCAGAATGACTTATTACATGATTGTAGTTGATTCTAATTGAACAGTTGACGGATTCGATGACTTGTAATCTCAAAATGGCTTGTTACATGATTGTAGCTAATTGTCATTGAATGGTTCACCTATTTGGTGATTTGTAAGCTCAGAATGGCTTGCTACGTGATTGTAATTAATTCTCATCAAATTGATTTGTAAGCTCAGAATGGCTTGTTACTGTTAGGAATAGTCCCAAGAGATAACTTAGAAGGGCAGTGAATTAGTTATCTACAAGATTTAATTCTTTATCCAATTAAGTATACTTAAACATAAAGCATAAACACAATGAAAGAACACTTGAACACAACACAATATTTTGGTTACGGGGAAACCCAAATAGGTAAAATCCCCGGTGGGAATTGACACCCACTAATATTCTACACTAGTGTATTATGATCCTTGTTAGAGGATCCTTAACCATCTTAGGATTTTCTTTACAATATATTTAGTACAATAGACTTGGTCAAGGGTCAAACCCTATTAGGGGAGAGGACGCACTGTCCAAGAGCTCATTGGTCAAAGGAGTGAAGGCTGCAACCTTCTGAATAATAGATACACACTATATCTAGATCTTGGTGAACTGGGTAGACCTGTTGTCTGGATCAGTTCCAATGTATAGCACAAACACTTTACTTGGTCACATAGACCTTCTTCTAATGGCTCAACACTTCACACACTCTGATCTACTTTGCTTAATCAACTATGAACCACACTCAAGCAATCACAAATGACAACCTTTAAATATCTTTCCTCTAAATGATATAATCAAGTTGGCCTGTTAGAACCATGTTGAAATCATATTAGAGAAACCATAACAAACTTTGATATACACACTGTCAGCTCTACCAAAATAACTAAATTTTTTTGCTCAATGGGCTCTTAACTTAACATCAATAACTCTCCTCTAAGCTTAAAGCCAAGGGTGCATACCCATAGGATAGGTGCAACTCTAGAACCAATAAAATCTCTGTCGGCTCTTTTGAATAAACATAGGAAACTTCTAGTGGTGAATAGCGACTGCATAACTTCACTTATACTGATTATCAGACTATGCGTCCATGATTGAAATATCACTAACATGTCTTCAACATATATCCAAGTGCGCAAGGCTCCGTGATAACACTACAGACAACCATACATAGAACACTGTCTATTACTCTGTCAAGAACACTGCTGACACAATTTGCTATTTAACTGTCTGTGCTAATAGTTAACCTCTACGCCCATGATATTATGTTGATATCATGTCCATGCTACATATACTAAAAGGTTACTGCATAAGACTTCCACACATGCTACTTCCCATATGTTGTCATCAATGAGAAACATATAGTCAGTACTGGCCTGCTGGCAAATCTCCAACAATCTCCCCCTTTGGCATTAATGGCAACATGTGGAATGAAAAACTACCACCAACTCAAATGAACATTTCTTTTTCTAACATTCTCTATTTCCTCAACTAAGCTACTGTCATACCTGAATACTGCTCCCCCTTAGTATATTACTCCTCCCTTTTACTCCTATTTTTCATGACTATATATTACTCCCCCTTTGACATCAATGGAAAAGGGTGCCATTGATTTTAAGCACCGGTACTACTCCTGAGGTAGAGTATTCAACCTTCCATCAGTCCCTGAGGATTGATGCATTTCCTTCTTTGTTCTAACTAGAATTAGGGAAGGGAATTACTCCCAACTTCTCCCTGAGATACTCAAAAGTATCCTTAGACAAGGGCTTTGTTGATATGTCTACCAACTGATCTTTAGTACTCACATAGTCCAACTTGACTTCTTTCTCTACCACTTTCTCTCTTAGTAAGTGATACTTGATCTCAATGTGCTTTGTCTTTGCATGCATCATAGGGTTCTTTGACATATTGATAGTACTACTATTGTCACAGTGAATAACAATAGGATAATCGATTTGAATTCCAAAATCCTTTATCATTTTCTTGATCCAAATAATTGTAGAACAATTCAAGGCTACTGTAACATACTCCGCTTCTACTATTGACTAAGAAATACAATTTTGTTTCTTGCTTGTCCAAGTGACAAGTCTATCACTAAGAAACACTGCTCCACCTGATGTACTCTTTATGTAATCAACGCATCCTGCCCAATCTGCGTCTGTGTACACATGAAGCTCAACATTTTTTGAATTAGGATACCATAGACCATCGTCTATAGTACCTTGCAAGTATTTGAATATCCTTTTTACTGCCATGAGGTGACTTTGTTTAGGCTCTGCTGCAAATCTTCCAACTATGCCAACTACATTGGAAATTAGGTCTAGCCTGAGTAAGATAAATTAGTTTGCCAATCATAGACTTGTACAATGTTGTATCTATCGCTGGTGAGTCATCTTCTTTTGTAAGCTTGCATCTAGTTATCATAGGTGTCCTTACTAGCTTGCAATCATCCATTTTTAATTTCTTTAATATTTCTTTTACATATTTGGACTAATTAATAAAAATTCCTTTTTCTGTCTGATGCACATTTAGTCCCAAAAATTATTTGATAGGACCAATCATACTCATCTGAAACTCATTCTGCATTTCTTTGGCAAATTTTGTACTTAGTTTGTCACTACCTCCAAAGATAATGTCATCAACAAATATAGCTACAAGTAGTAGACCTTCAGATGTCTCTCTAATGAAAAGATTACAATCTGCTGCTCCTTTCTTGAATCTAATCTTTGTTAAATATCCATCTAGTTTCTCATACCATGATCTAGGGGGTTGCTTAAGTCTATAGAGGGCCTTCTTCAATCTGCATACCATATTAGGTCTGTCTAATAAGGTGAATCCTTTTGGCTACTCAATGTATACTTCTTGTTTCAAATCTCTATTCAGGAATGCTGACTTGACATCCATCTGATATACTTTGAAGTTTTTGATTGTAGCATAGGCTAGAAACAACTTAATAGCTTCTAATCTACTCACAGGTGCAAATGCGTCTGAATAGTCAATGCCTTCTCTTTGCGCATATCCCTTACATACTAACCTTGCTTTATTTCTTACTACTGTACCATCTTCATTCATCTTGTTTTTGAATATCCACTTTGCTCCAATCACATTCTTATTACTAGGTCTTGGGACCATTTCCCAAGTGTCATTCTTAACAATTTGATCAAGTTCTTCTTTCATAGCATCATGCCAATCTGAATCATTACATGCATCTTCAACACTTAAAGGTTCAATCTGAGATAGTAAACATACCGCTTCACTGCTAGCTGAGTTCTTTGCTTGTGATCTTGTTAAGACTTTGCCGCTCTAATCTCTAATGATGTCTTTCTTAGAATGATTTCTAGATGTAAACTTTGGAACTTTAGGTGATGTTGATTCATTAGTCTTAGGATTTTCTTCTTCACTTGTCTCAGGGTCAATGAATAACACATCAATATTGTCAAACATTTCTTCAATAACTGTCTCACTAGTGGAGGGTATGGGTTCTTCTTCAATCATGGGTGAGTAATCATGATATCTTTCTTGAACCATAAAATTTTCATCAATCTTAACATGAGCACTTTCAATGATCTTTTTCAATCTTAAATTGAAACATCTATAAGCTTTACTTTTAGTAGAGTAACCAAGGAAAATACCTTCACTTCTTGTATCAAACTTACCCACTGCTTCATCCCTCTTGATGTAGCACTTGCTTCCAAAGATTCTAAAGTATTTTACTGTGGGAACATTACCAAACCATAGCTCATATGGTGTTTTGTCAGTGCCTAACCTCAATTGAATTCTATTGATGGTGTAGACTATTGTATTGACCGCATCTCTCCAATAGGTGTGTACAAATTTTTGTTCAATCATGATGGTGCATGCTGTATCAAGGATGATTCTATTCCTTCTCTTTGAAATTCCATTCTGCTGAGGGGTTCTAGGTGCACTTAACTGTCTCTTTATGCCATGTTCTTCGCAGTACTCATAGAATCTATCAGAGGTGAATTCTCCTCCTCTATCCGATCTTAAACATTTTATCTTTAGTCCAGATTCATTCTCAACCTTAGCTTTGAATATTTTGAACTTCTCAAATGCTTATGACTTATCTTTCAAGAATGCAACCCACATCATCCTAATATTATCATCAACAAACAAAATGAAATACCTTTCACCATAGTATGATCTTGTTTGAGTTGGACCACATAGGTCTATATTAATTAGATCCAACTTGTTCTCTACTGAATTGTGCTTTCTCCTTAATGAATTTCTCACATGCTTTCCCATGACACATTCCCTGCACATAGTATCAATTGACTTTGCTATACTAGGTAGATCTCTTACTGCCTTTACATTGCTTATCTTTACTATGTTATTAAAATTGATATGACATAGTCTTTTATGCCACAACCAACTGTCATCAACTTTAGCAACAAAAAAACTTGTTACTGAATTGAGTTGGAAAACATTACCTCTAGTCTTTGAGCCTGATGCAATCATAACACCATCCTTGTTGTTAATGATGTATTTGTCATCTTTGAACTCCAACTGATAACCTTTTCCAAGAAATTGTCCAACACTAAGAAGGTTATGTTTCAAACCATCAACATAAAGAACATCATCAGTACTATTCTTTCCATCCAAGGTGACGGCTCCTCTACCAACTATGGGTTTAGGAGTGTTGTCTCCAAATCTAACCATGCCACCATTTTATTTGTCCAGATGAACAAATTTTTCTTTATCACTTGTCATGTGATGTGAACAACCATTATCTATAATCTAGTTTGTCCTTATGTCATCTTGTGAAATCAATGCTAGCTCTTGTTCCTCTTTCTCATCTTTATGTTTTGTCTTATTATTCATTTTTTCTATAATAGCAATGAATCCAATTTATTCTTCACCTAATTCATCATCTAAAACTCCATCTCCAACATAGTAACATTCCTTAGAGTACTTAGGCTTGTAATCCTTTTTGAATTTTCTAGCTCTAGTAGGACACTTAGATGCAAAGTGACCGATCTTATTACATGAAAAGCACTTAAATGTCAATTGACCTTCATATTTACCTTTTCCTTTTTTTTTTCTCTTTTGGAAATCATAGCAATGAAATCATCTAGAGTTTTCTCTTCATCATCATCATGAAAATTACCAGAAGTGTTTCCAAATTTCTTACCATGAATTGTTGCTTTGAAGGCTGTCTCACTTTTAGGTTATGTCTTCAATCTTGAGATCTCAAAGCTGAGATTTTGCTGATCAAGGTTTCTCTCTTGAAATTTGATGTAAGCTACATGGTCTCATCAAGGATGTTGATCTTGCTTTCATATTCAAGAGTGAGAGTAGTCATATTTAACTTGTCCATAATGTCCTCCTCTGAAATCTCTCCACCATTGTTTCTGATTCCAGCAACTGCTTCATTTATCCTTTGATTGTAAGCTCTGATATTTTCTTTAGGCAACATCTCTAATGCATTGTATCTTTTCTTCCATGTCTTTCTGCGTACACCATTTGCTTGTTTGTCTCCTTCAAATATGTCTTCTAGGTGCTTCCATATTTTGTGGGCTGTATCTACCTTTTTTATTTCTGAAAACTCACCATCAGATAGAGCGCTGATAAGAGCTTCTTTGGCTATTGCATTCTAATGAAATAATTCCTTTTGCTTATCAGTAGCATCATCCTTTGCAAGGTCTTCCAAGGAAGGGATCTTGACTGCTTTGATAGTTACATCAAAAATTTCAAAAGAAATGCACTACAAATGGGTCACCATCTTGTTCTTCCAATCAAGATAACTCTTCATCAAACTTAGGGCTTTCTTTCCTGAAGTATGCCATCTGATCAACCTCAAGCTGTTAAAATTTCTCTCCGAGGCACTTGGCTCTGATACCAATTGTTAGGAATAGTCCCAAGAGATAACTGAGAGGGGGGGGGGGGGGGTTGAATCAGTTATCTACAAGTTTCAATTGTTTATCCAATTAAGTATACTTAAACAGAAAGCATAAACACAATGAAAGAACACTTGAACACAACACAATATTTTGGTTACGGGGAAACCCAAATAGGTAAAAACCCCGGTGGGAATTGACACCCACTAATATTCTGCACTAGTGTATTATGATCTTTGTTAGAAGATCCTTAACCCTGTTAGGAGTTGCTTTACAATATATTTAGTACAATAGACTTGGTCAAGGGTCGGACTCTGTTAGGGAGTCTTTTACAATAGTCCCTGTTAGGGGAGAGGATGCACTGTCCGAGAGCTCACTCCTCAAAGGGGTGAAGGCTACAACCTTCTGAATAACATATACACACTATATCTAGATCTTGGTGAACTATGCTTAGACCTGCTATCTGGATCAGTTCCAATGTATAGCACAAACACTTTACTTGGTCACATAGACCTTTTGATGGCTCAACACTTCGCACACTCTGCTCTACTCTGCTTAATCAACTATGAACCACACTCAAGCAATCACAAATGATTGCCTATAAATATCTTTCTTCTAAATGATATAATCAAGTTAGCCTATTAGAACCACCTTGAAATCATATTAGAGAAACCATGACAAACTTTGATAAACATTCTGTCAGCTCTACTATGCACGCAACACATTCTAGGACCTGTCCAATAGGATAATTGTAGACACACGTAACACACTGTTAGCTCTGCCAAAATAACTGGATCTTTCTCCAAAAGCTGAATTACTTCATGTGCTCTTAACCGAACATCAATAACTCTCCTCTAAGCTTAAATCCAAGGGCACATACCCACAGGATAGGTGCAACTCCAGAACCAAAAAAATCTTTGTCGACTCTTCTGAATAAACACAGGAAACTGCTACTGGCGAATAGCGAAAGCATAACTTCACTTATACAGATTATCAGACTATGCGTCCATGACTGAAACATCAAAAACATGTCTTCAACATATATCCAAGCGCGCAAGGCTCCATGATAACTCTACAGACAACCATACATAGAACACTGTCTATTACTCTGTCAGAAACACTGCTAACACAAGCTGCTATATAACTGTCTCTACTAACAGTTAACCTCTGCGCCCATGATATCATGCTAATATCATGTCCATGCTAAATATATTGAAAGCTTACTACATAAGACTTCAATGCATGCTACTTTCCATATGTTGTCATCAATGACAAACATATAGTTAGTACAGGCCTGCTGGCAAATCACCAATATTTACGTGATTGTAGCTGATTATCATTGAACGGTTGACCGACTTGTTGATTTGTAAGTACAGAATAGCTTGTTACGTGATTTCAATTGATTCTCATCGAACGGTTGAAAGATTCAGTGATTTGTAAGCTCAGAATGGCTTGTTAGGTAATTGAAATTGATTCGCATCAAACAGTTCACCGATTCAGTGATTTGTAAGCTTAGAATAGCTTGTTACGTGATTGTAGCTGATTCTCATTGAATAGTTGACTAATTTGATAATTTGTAAACTCAAAATGGCTTGTTACATGATTGTAGCTGATTCTCATCGAACGGTTGACTAATTCAATGATTTGTAAGCCCAAAATAGCTTGTTACATGATTGTAATTGATTCTCATCAAACAGTTGACCGATTCAGTGATTTGTAAGCTCAGAATGACTTTTTATGTGATTGTAGCTGATTCTCATTGAACAGTTGAGCGTTACATGATTGTAAGTGATTCTCATCAAACAGTTGACTGATTCATTGATTTGTAAGCTTAGAATGTCTTGTTAAATGATTATAGCCGATTCTCATCAAACGGTTGACTGATTCGGTGATTTCTAAGCTCAGAATGACTTATTATGTAATTGTAGCTGATTCTCATCGAATAGTTGACCAAATCAGTGATTTGTAAGCTTAGAAATGGCTTGTTACATGATTGTAGCTAATTCTCATCGAAAAGTTGACCGATTCGGTGATTTGTAAGCTCAGAATGGCTTGTTACCTGATTGTAGCTGATTCTCATTGACCGGTTCACCGATTCGATGATTTGTAAGCTCAAGATGGCTTGTTACATGATTGTAGCTGATTACAATCAAACAGTTGACTGATTCGGTGATCTGTAATCTCATAATGGCTTGTTACATGATTGTAGCTGATTCTCATCGAATAGTTGACCAATTCGGTGATTTGTAAGCTTAGAATGGTTTGTTACATGATTGTAGTTGATTCTCATCAAACAACTCACAAATTCGATGATTTTTAAGCTCAGAATGGCTTGTTACGTGATTGTAGTTGATTCTCATCGAACAGTTGACCGATTTGATGATTTGTAACCTCAAAATGTCCTGTTACATGATTGTAGCTAATTCGCATCGAATGGTTGACTGATTCAATGATTTGTAAGCTTCAAATGGCTTGTTACGTGATTGTCTCTGATTCTCATCAAACGGTTGACTGATTCGATGATTTGTAAGCTTCGAATGGCTTGTTACATGATTTTAGCTGATTCTCATCGAAGGGTTGGCTGATTCAATGATTTGTAAGCTTAGAATGGCTTGTTACGTGATTGTAGCTGATTCTCATAAAACTATTGACTAATTCAGAGATTTGTAAGATGAGAATGGCTTGTTACATGATTGTAGTTGATTCTCATCAAACGGTTGACCGATTCAGTAATTTGTAAGCTCACAATGGCTCTTTATATGAGTGTAGCTTATTCTCATCAAACGGTTGACCGATTGGGTGATTTGTAAGCTAAGAATGGCTTGTTATGTGATTGTAGCTGATTTTCATCGAAAGGCTGACCTATTCGATGATTTGTAAGCTTAGAATGACTTGTTACACGATTGTAGTTGATTCTCATCGAATGATTAATTGATTTGGTGATTTGTAAGCTCAGAATGGCTTGTTACGTGAATGTAGCTGATTCTCATCGAATGGTTGAACGATTCAGTGATTTGTAAGCTCAGAATAGCTCTTTACATGATTCTAGCTGATTCTCATCGAAAGATTAACCGATTTAGTGATTTGTAAGCTTAGTATGGCTTGTTACGTGATTTTATCTGATTCTCATTGAACGGTTCACCGATTCGGTGATCTAAAACCTCAGAATGTTGTGTTACGTGATTATATCTTATTCTCATCAAATGGTGATCGAGTCGGTGATTTGCAACCTCAGATCGACTTGTTACATGATTGTAGTTGATTCTCATCGAATATGTGACCAATTCGGTGATCTACAACCTTAGAATGATGTTTTATGTGAATGTAGTTTATTCTCATCGAATGGTTGACTGATTCAGTGATTTGTAAGCTCATAATGGCTTGTTATGTGATTATAGGTAATTCTCATTGAACAGTAGACCGATTTAGTGATTTGTTAGCTTAGAATGGCTTGTTACATGATTGTAGCTGTGTCTCATTGAATGGTTGACCAATTTTGTGATTTGTAAGCTTAGAATGGTTTGTTACGTGATTGTAATTGATTCTCATTGAACGGTTGACAGATTCGGTGATTTGGAAGCTAAGAATGGCATGTTACGTGATTGTAGCTTATTCTCATTGACCGTCAACCGATTTAGTGATTTGTAAGCTTAGGATGGCTTATCACATGATTGTGGCTGATTCTAATCAAACAGTTGACCGATTCAGTGGTTTGTAAGCTCAAAATAGCTTGTTAAATGATTTTAGTTCATTCTCATCAAACAGTTGACCGATTCGGTGATTTGTAAGCTCAGAATGGCTTGTTATGTGATTGTAGCTGATTCTGATCGAACAGTTCACTAATTCGATGATTTGTAAGCTTAGAATGACTTGTTACATGATTGTAGTGGATTCTCATCAAATGGTTGACCGATTTGATGATTTGTAAGCTCAGAATGGCTTGTTACGTGATTGTAGCTCAATTTCATCGAACGGTTGACCGATTCAGTGACTTGTAAGCTCAGAATGGCTTGTTACGTGATTGTAGCTGATTCTCATCGAACTGTTCACCGATTCGATGATTTGTAAGCTCAGAATGGCTTGTTACATGATTGTAATTGATTCTTATTAAACGGTTGACCGATTCGGTGATTTGTAAGCTCAAAATGGTTTGTTACTTGATTGTAGCTGATTCTCATCGAACGATTGACTGTTTTGATGATTTGTAAGCTCAGAATGGCTTCTTATAGGATTTTAGTTGATTCTCATTGAACGGTTGACCAATTTGGTGATTTAGAAGCTCAGTGTGGCTTGTTACACGATTGTATCTAATTCTCATTGAAATGTGATCGAGTCGGTGATCTGCAACCTCAAATCGACTTGTTATATGATTGCAGTGCATTCTGATTGAACATTTGATCGATTTGTTGATCTATGACCTTAGAATGATGTTTTATGTGATTTTAGTTGATTCTCACTGAATGGTTAATTGATTTAGTGATCTGTAAGATCAGAATGGCTTGTTTTCTTTATTGTAGTTGATTCTCATCGAACGGTAGATGAATTTGGTGATCTAGTAGCTTAGAATGGCTTGTTACATGATTGTAGCCAATTCTCATCGAACGGTTGACCGATTCGGTGACCTGTAAGCTTAGAATGGTTTTTTACATGATTGTAGATAATTCTCATCGAAAGGTTGACTAATTCGGTGATCTGTAAGCTTAGAATGGTTTGTTACATGATTGTAATTTATTCTCATCAAATGGTTGACTGATTCAGAGATTTGTAAGCTCAGAATGGCTTGTTACATGATTATAGTTGATTCTCATCGAACAGTTCACCGATTGGGTGATTTATAAAATGATAATGGCTTGTTACGTGATTGTCGCTGATTCTCATTGAACAGTTGACCAATTCGATGATTTGTAAGCTCAAAATGGCCTCTTACGTGATTGTAGTTGATTCTCATCGAACGATTGATCGATTTAGTGATTTGTAAGCTTAGAATGGCTTGTTACATGATTGTAGCTGATTCTCATCGAACGGTTGACTGATTTGGTGATTTGTAAGCTTAGAATGGCCTATTACGTGATTGTAGTTGATTCTCATTGAACTGTTGACCGATTCAGAGATTTGTAAGCTTAGAATGGCTTGTTACATGATTGTAGTTGAGTCTCATCGAATGATTGACCGAATCAGTAATTTGTAAGCTCACAATGGCTCTATATGTGATTGTAGTTGACTCTTATCGAACAGTTGATCGATTTGGTGAATTGTAAGCTAAGAATGGCTTGTTACGTGATTGTAGCTTATTCTCATCGAATGGTTGACCGATTCAATGATTTATAATCTCACAATGGCTTGTTATAATTGTAGTTGATTCTGATCTAACGGTTCACCAATTCGATGATTTGTAAGCTCAGAATGGCTTGTTACATGACTGTAGCTGATTCTCATCGAACGGTTGACTGATTTAGTGATTTGTAAGCTCAGAATGGCTCTATACGTGATTGTAGCTGATTGTCAACGAAAGGTTAACTGATTCGATGATTTGTAAGCTTAGTATGGCTTGTTACGTGATCGTAGCTGATTCTCATTGAACAGTTCACCGATTTGGTGATCTACAACCTTAGAATGGTGTGTTACGTGATTGTATCTTATTCTCATCAAATGGTGATCGATTCGGTGATTTCTAAGCTTAGAATGGCTTGAAACATGATTGTAGCTAATTCTCATCGAACGGTTGACCAATTCAGTGATTTGTAAGCTTAGAATGGCTTGTTACATGATTATAATTGATTCTCATCGAATGGTTGACTGATTCAGTGATTAGTAAGCTCAGAATGGCTTGTTACGTGATTGTAGTTGATTCTCATCGAACGATTGATCGATTCGATGATTTGTAAGCTCAGAATGGCTTGTTATGTGATTGTAGCTGATTCTCATCGAACGGTTGACTGATTCAGTGATTTGTAAGTTCAAAATGGCTTGTTACATGATTGTAGCTGATTCTCATCAAATAGTTGACTGATTCAGTGATTTGTAAGCTCAGAATGGCTCTTTCCATGATTTTAGTTGATTCTCATCGAACGGTTGACCGATTCATTGCATTGTAAGCTTAGAAAGGCTTGTTATGTGATTGTAATATATTCTCATCGAAGGGTTGAGTATTTTGGTGATTAATAAGCTCATAATGGCTTGTTACGTGATTGTAATTGATTCTCATTGAATAGTAGACCAATTTGGTGATCTGTTAGCTTAGAATGGCTTGTTACATGATTGTAACTGATTCTCATCGAACAATTGAGTGATTCAGTGATTTGCAAGCTCAGAATGGCTTGTTACGTGATTGTAGCTGATTCTCATCGAATGGTTGACTGATTCGGTGATATGTAAGCTTAGAATGGCTTGTTACATGGTTGTAGTTGATTCTCATCGGACGATTCACCTATTTGTTGATTTGTAAGTTCAAAATAGCTTGTTACATGATTGTAGCTGATTCTCATCAAACAATTGATCGAAGCAATGATTTGTAAGCTTAGAATGGCTTGTTACCTCATTGTAGTTGATTCTCATCGAATGGTTCATCGACTCAGTGATTTATAAGCTCAGAATGGCTTATTGCATGATTGTAGTTGATTCTCATCAAACGGTTGACCAATTTGGTTATTTGTAAGCTTAGAATGGCTTGTTACATGATTTCAATTGATTCTCATCGAACGGTTGATAGATTTGGTGATTTGTAAGCTTAGAAGGGCTTGTTACCTAATTGAATTTGATTCTCATCGAACAGTTGACTGATTTGGTGATTTGTAAGCTCAAAATGGGTTGTTACATGATTGTAGCTGATTCTAATTGAACGGTTGACTGATTTGGTGATTTTCTCAGAATGGCTTATTATGTGATCGTGGCTGATTCTCATCGAACGGTTGACAGGTTTGGTGATTTGTAAGCTCAAAATGGCTTGTTACTTGATTGTAATTGATTCTCATCAAACGGTTGACCGATTCAGTGATTTGTAAGTTCATAATGGCTTGTTACGTGATTGTAGCTGATTCTCATTGAATGGCTCACCGATTTGATAATTTGTAAGCTTAGAATGGCTTGTTACGTGATTATAATTGATTCTCATCGAACGGTTGACTGATTTAGTGATTTGTAAGCTCATAATGATTTTTTACTTCTTTGTAGCTGATTCTCATCGAACGGTTGACCGTTTCAGTGATTTGTAAGCTCAAAATAGCTTCTTATAGGATTTTAGTTGATTCTCATCAAACGGTTTACCAATTTGGTGATTTAGAAGCTCAGAATGGCTTGTTACACAATTGTATTTGATTCTCATTGAAATGTGCTCAAGTCGGTGATCTGCAACCTCAAATCGACTTGTTATATGATTGCAGTTCATTCTGATTGAACATTTGATCGATTTGTTGATCTACAACCTTAGAATGATGTTTTATGTGATTTTAGTTGATTCTCACTGAATGGTTAATCGATTTAGTGACCTATAAGATCAGAATGGCTTGTTTTTTTTTGGTTTTTTTTTTTATTGTAGTTGATTCTCATCGAACGGTAGATGGATTTGGTGATCTAGTAGCTTAGAATGGCTTGTTACATGATTGTAGCTAATTCTCATCGAATGGTTGATAGATTCAGTGACTTGTAATCTCAGAATGGCTTTTTACATGATTGTAGATGATTCTCATCGAAAGGTTGACTAATTCGGTGATCTGTAAGCTTAGAATAGTTTGTTACGTGATTGTAATTTATTCTCATCAAATGGTTGACCGATTCAGAGATTTGTAAGCTCAGAATGGCTTTTACATGATTGTAGTTGATTCTCATCGAACGGTTCACCGATTGGGTGACTTGTAAAATGACAATGGCTTGTTACGTGATTATAGCTGATTCTCATTGAACAATTGACCAATTCGATGATTTGTAAGCTCAAAATGGCCTCTTACGTGATTGTAGTTGATTCTCATTGAATAGTTGACCGATTTAGTGATTTGTAAGCTTAGAATGGCTTGTTACATGATTGTAGTTGATTCTCATTGAACGGTTGACTAATTCGGTGATTTGTAAGCTTAGAATGGCCTGTTACGTGATTGTAGTTGATTCTCATTGAACTGTTGACCGATTCAGAGATTTGTAAGCTTACAATGGCTTGTTACATGATTGTAGTTGAGTCTCATCGAACGATTGACCAAATCAATAATTTGTAAACTTACAATGGCTCTTTATGTGATTGTAATTGACTCTCATTGAACGGTTGACTGATTCGGTGAATTGTAAGCTAAGAATGGCTTGTTACATGATTGTAGCTTATTCTCATCGAACGGCTAACCGATTCGATGATTTATAATCTCACAATGGCTTGTTATAATTGTAGCTGATTCTCATCTAACGGTTCACCAATTCAATGATTTGTAAGCTCAGAATGGCTTGTTACATGACTGTAGCTATTTCTCATCGAACGGTTGACCCATTCAGTGATTTCTAAGCTCAAAATGGCTCTATAGGTGATTGTAGCTGATTCTCATCAAAAGGTTACGATTCGATGATTTGCAAGCTTAGTATGGCTTGTTTCATGATCGTAGCTGATTCTTATCGAACGGTTCACCGATTCGATGATCTACAACCTCATAATGGTGTGTTACGTGATTGTATCTTATTCTCATTAAATGGTGATCGATTTGATGATTTTTAAGCTCAGAATGGCTTGAAATGTGATTGTAGCTAATTCTCATCGAACAGTTGACCGATTCAGTGATTTGTAAGCTTAGAATGGCTTGTTACCTGATTGTAATTGATTCTTATCAAATGGTTAACTGAATCAGTGATTAGTAAGCTCAGAATGGCTTGTTACGTGATTGTAGTTGATTCTAATCGAACGATTGACCGATTCGATGATTTGTAAGCTCAGAATGGCTTGTTATGTGATTGTAGCCGATTCTCATCGAACGATTGACTGATTTAGTGATTTGTAAGCTCAGAATGGCTTGTTACATGATTGTAGCTAATTCTCATCGAATAGTTGACCGATTCAGTGATTTGTAAGCTCAGAATGGCTCTTTCCATGATTGTAGTTGATTCTCATCGAACGGTTGATCGATTCGGTGCTTTTTAAGGTCAGAAAGGCTTGTTATGTGATTGTAATATATTCTCATCGAAGGGTTGAGTATTTCGGTGATTAATAAGCTTAGAATGGCTTGTTACATGATTGTAATTGATTCTCATCGAATAGTAGACCAATTTGGTGATCTATTAGCATAGAATGGCTTTTTACATGATTGTAACTGATTCTCATCGAACAATTGACCGATTCAATGATTTGTAAGCTCAGAATGGCTTGTTATGTGATTGTAGTTGATTCTCATCGAATGGTTGACCGATTCGGTGATATGTAAGCTCCAAATGGCTTGTTATGTGATTTTAGTTAATTCTCATCAGACCGTTCACCTATTTGTTGATTTGTAAGCTTAGAATGGCTTGTTACATGATTGTAGCTGATTCTCATCAAACAATTGACCAATGCGATGATTTGTAAGCTGAAAATGGCTTGTTACCTCATTGTAGCTGATTCTCATCGAATGGTTCACCGACTTGGTGATTTATAAGCTCAGAATGGCTTATTGCGTGATTGTAGCTGATTCTCATCAAATGGTTGATCGATTTGGTGATTTGTAAGCTTAGAATGGCTTGTTACATGATTTTAATTGATTCTCATCGAACGATTGACAGATTTGGTGATTTGTAAGCTTAGAAGGGCTTGTTACCTAATTGAATTTGATTCTCATCGAAAGGTTGACTGATTTAGTGATTTGTAAGCACAAAATGGCTTGTTACATGATTGTAGTTAATTCTAATTGAACGGTTGACTAATTTGGTGATTTGCTCAAAATGGCTTGTTACGTGATCGTGGCTGATTCTCATCGAATGGTTGATAGATTTGGTGATTTGTAAGCTCTGAATGGCTTGTTACTTGATTGTAATTGATTCTCATCAAACGGTTGACTGATTTGGTGATTTGTAAGTTCAGAATGGCTTGTTACGTGATTGTAGCTCATTCTCATCGAACAGTTGATTGAATTGATAATTTTTAAGCTCAGAATGGCTTGTTACATGATTGTAGCTAATTCTCATGAAATGGTTGACCGATTCAGTGATTTGTAAGCTCAAAATGTCTTGGTGCGTGATTATAGCTGATTCTCATCAAACGGTTAATGGATTCGGTGATTTGTAAGCTCAGAATGGCTTGTTACGTGATTGTAGTTGATTCTCATCGAACGGTTGACTGACTCAGCAATTTGTCTGATTAGAATGCATTTTTACATGATTGTAGCTGATTCTCATCGAACTGTTGACTGATTCGGTGATTTGTAAGCTCAGAATGGCTTCTTACGTGATTGTAGCTGATTCTCATCAAACGGTTGAAGATTCAATGATTTGTAAGCTCAGAAAGGCTCTTTACGTGATTGTAGTTGATTCTCATCAAACGATCGACCGGTTTGATGATTTGTAAGCTCAGAATAGCTTGCTACGTGATTGTGGCTAATTCTTATCGATTGGTTGACCGATTCGATGATTTGTAAGCTCAAAATCGCTTGTTACATGATTTTAGCTAATTCTTAATGAACGGTTGACCGATTCAGTGATTTGTAAGCTTAGAATGGCTCTTTTCATGCTTGTAGCTGATTCTCATCAAACGGTTGACCGATTTGGTGATTTGTAAGCTTAGACTAGCTTGTTATGTAATTGTAGTTGATTCTCATCAAATGATTGACTTATTCAGTGATTTGTAACCTCAGAGTAGATCTTAACATGATTGTAGCTGATTCTCATCGAATGGTTGACTGATTTGGTGATTTGTAAACTCAGAATGTCTTGTTACGTGATTGTAATTGATTCTCATCGAAGGGTTTACAAATTCGGTGATTTGTAAGCTTAGAATGGGTTGTTATGTGATTGTAGCTGATTCTCATCAAATTGTTCATTGATTCAATGATTTGTAAGCTTAGAATAGCTTTTTACATGATTGTAGTGGATTCTCATCGAACGGTTGACAAATTAGATGATTTGTAAGCTCAGAATAGCATGTTACGTGATTATAGCTGATTCTCATCGAACGGTTGACTAATTCGATGATTTGTAAGCTCAGAATGGCTTGTTACATGATTGTAGCTGATTCTCAATGAACGGTTGACCGATTCAGTGATTTGTAAGCTCAGAATGGCTCTTTTCATGCTTGTAGTTGATTCTCATCAAATGGTTGACCGATTTGGTTATTTGTAAGCTTAGACTGGCTTGTTACATAATTGTAGTTGATTCTCATCGAATGATTGACTTATTCGGTGATTTTTAAGCTCAGAGTAGATCTTTACGTGATGGTAGCTGATTCTCATCAAACGGTTTACCGATTTGGTGATTTGTAAACTCAGAATGTCTTATTACGTGATTGTAATTGATTCTCATCGAAGGGTTTACAAATTTAGTGATTTGTAAGCTTAGAATGGGTTGTTATGTGATTGTAGCTGATTCTCATCAAATTGTTCACCGATTCGGTGATTCGTAAGCTCATAATAGCTTTTTACATGATTGTAGTGGATTCTCATCAAATGGTTGACAAATTTGATGATTTGTAAGCTCAAAATAGCATTTTACATGATTATAGCTTATTCTCATCGAACGGTTGATCGATTCGATGATTTGTAAGCTTAGATTGGCTTGTTACGTGATTGTAGCTGATTCTAATCGAACCGTTGAACAAGTTGGTGATTTGTAAGCTCAGAATGGCTTGTTATATGATTGTAGCTAATTTTCATCCAACAGTTGACTGATTCAATGATTTTTTAGCTCACAATGGCTTGTTTCATGATTGTAGCCAATTCTCATCGAATGGTTCACCGACTCAGTGATCTATAACCTTAGAATGTTGTATTACATGATTGTATTTGGATCTCATCAAATGGTGATTGAATGATAGATTGATGTGGTGATTTGTTCGATCAGAATGGCTTCTTACATGATTGTAGCTGATTCTCATCGAATGGTTGACTGATTAGGTGATTTGTAAGCTTAGAATGGCTTGTTACATGATTGTAGTTGATTCTCATCAAATGATTCACCGATTCGGTCATTTGTCAACTCAGCATGGATTGTTATGTGATTGTAGTTGATTCTCATCAAACAGTTGACCGATTCTATGATTTCTAAGCTCAGAATGGCTTGTTATGTGATTATACTTCATTCTCATCCAATAGTTGACCGATTTAGTGATTTGTAAGCTCAGAATGGCTTCTTAGATGATTGTAATTGATTCTCATCAAATGGTTGACAGATGCGATGATCTATAAGCTCAGAATGGCTTGTTATGTGATTGTAATTGATTCTCATCAAACGGTTGACCGATTCGGTCAATTATAAGCTAAGAATGGCTTGGTACGTAATTGTAATTGATTCTCATCAAATGGTTGACAAGATCGGTGATTTGTAAGCTCAGAATGGCTTGTTATGTGATTGTAGCTAATTCTCATCGAACGGTTGATCGATTCAGTGAATTGTAAGCTCAGAATGTCTTGTTACATGATTCTAGTTGATTCTCATCAAACGGTTGACCGATTCGGTGATTTGTATGCTCATAATGACTTGTTACGTGATTGTAATTGACTCTCATCGAATGGTTGACCGATTTGGTGATTAGTAAGCTCATAATGGCTTGTTGCATGATTGTAGATGATTCTCATCGAATGCTTCACTGATTCGGTGATTTGTAAGGTTAGAATGGCTTGTTACGTGATTGTAGTTGATTCTCATCAAACAGTTGACCGATTTGCTAAATTTTAAGTTCAGAATGTCTTGTTACGTGATTGTAATTGATTCTCATCAAATGGTTGATCGATTTGATTATTTGTAAGCTTAGAATGGCTTGTTACGTGATTGTATCTAATTGTCATTAAATGGTTGACCAATTTGGTGATTTGTAAGCCTAGAATGGCTTTTTATGTGATTATAACTGATTCTCATCAAACTGTTGGCCGATTTTGTGATTTGTAAGCTCAAAATGGCCTATTACGTTATTGTAGCTGATTCACATCGAACAGATGACTGATTCGGTGATTTGTAAGCTCAGAATGGCTTGTTACGTGATTGTAGTTGATTTTCATCAAAGAGTTCACAGATTCAATGATTTGTAAGCTTAGAATGGTGCTTTATGTGATTGTAGCTGATTCTCATCG
Organism: Chamaecyparis obtusa; assembly: GCA_027943335.1. NCBI lineage: Eukaryota > Viridiplantae > Streptophyta > Pinopsida > Cupressales > Cupressaceae > Chamaecyparis > Chamaecyparis obtusa. Next base: position 1,784,818 of record BSBK01002074.1, read on the forward strand.
AACGGTTGACCGATTGGGTGCTTTGTAGGCTCAGAATGGCTTATTACATGATTGTAATTGATTCTCATCAAATGGTTGACTGATTCGGTGATTTGTAAGCTTGGAATGGCTTGTTGCGTGATTATAGCTGATTCTCATCGAATGATTCACCTGATTCAGTGATTTGTAAGCTCAGAATGGCTTGTTACATGTTTGTAGCTAATTCTCATCAAATGGATGACCGATTCGATGATTTGTAAGCTCAGAATGGCTTGTTACATGATTGTAGCTAATTCTCATCGAATGTTTGATCGATTCAATGATTTGTAAGCTCAGAATGACTTGTTACATGATTTCAATAGATTCTCATCGAACAGTTGACCGATTGGTTGATTTGTAAGCTCAGAATGGCTTGTTACATGATTGTAGCTGATTCTCATGGAACAACTCATTGATTTGGTGTTTTTAAAGCTCAGAATGGCTTGTTATGTGATTGTAGCTGATTCTCATCAAATGGTTGACCAATTCAATGATTTGTAAGCTCAGAATGGCTTGTTACATGATTGTAGTTGATTCTCATCGAACAGTTGACCAATTCAGTGATTTAGAAGCTCAGAATGACTTGTTATGTGATTGTAGTTGATTCTCATCGAATGGTTGACCGATTCGATGATTTTTAAGCTAAAAATATCTTTTTACTTGATTGTAGCTGATTCTCAATGAAAAGTTAACTGATTCAATGATTTTTAAGCTCTGAATGGCTTGTTAGATGATTGTAGATGATTCTCATCAAATGGTTGACCGATTTGGTGATTTGTAAACTTAGAATGACTTGTTACATGATTTTAATTGATTCTCATCGAAGGGTTGTCCCATGTTGTGATTTGTAAGCTCAAAATGTTTTGTTACGTGATTATAGCCAATTTTCATCGAACGGTTGACTGATTCGGTGATTTGTAAGCTCAGAATGGCTTGTTACATTATTGTAGCTAATTGTCATCACACGGTTGACCGATTTGGTGATTTGTAAGCTTAGAATGACTTGTTACATGACTGTAGTTGATTCTCATTGAATGTTTGACCAATTCAGTGATTTGTAAGCTCAAAATGGCTTGTTACATGATTGTAGTTGATTCTCATCAAATGGTTGACTGATTCGGTGATTTGTAAGTTTAGAATGGCATGTTTTGTGATTCTAGATGATTCTCATCAAATGGTTGACCGATTTAATGATTTGTAACCTCAGAATGGATTGTTAGGTGATTGTAGTTGATTCTCATTGAACAGTTGACCGATTCAGTGATTTGTAAGGTCAGAATGGCTTGTTATGTGATTGTAGTTGATTCTCATCGAATGGTTGACTGATCTAGTGATTTTTAAGCTCAGAATGGATTGTTACGTGATTGTAGCTGATTCTCAATGAAAAGTTGATCGATTCAATAATTTGTAAGCTCTGAATGGCTCATTACTATTAGGAATAGTCCCAAGAGATAACTTAGAGGGGGGGGGGGGTGGTGAATCAGTTATCTACAAGATTCAATTATTTAGCCAATTAAGTATACTTAAACATAAAGCATAAACACAATGAAAGAACACTTGAACACAACACCAATATTTTGGTTATGGGGAAACCCAAATATGTAAAAACCCTAGTGGGACTTGATACCCACTAATATTCTATACTAGTGTATAATGATCCTTTCTAGAAGATCCTTTACCCTGTTAGGAGTAGCTTTACAATATATTAAGTACAATAGACTTGGTCAAGGGTTGGACCCTATTAGGAGTCTTTTACAATTGTCCCTGTTAGGAGAGAGGATGCATTATCCAAGAGCTCACTACTCAAATGGGTGAAGGCTACAACCTTCTAATTAATAGATACATCGTATATCTAGATCTTGGTGAACTGCACTTTGACCTACTGTCTAGATAAGTTCCAATGAATAGCACAAGTACTTTACTTGGTCACATAGACCTTCTTCTGATGGCTCAACACTTTGCACTTTCTACTCTACTCTGATTAATCAACCATGAACCACACTTCAGCAATCACAAATGACTGCCTATAAATATCTTTCCTCCAAATGATATAATCAAGTTGGCCTATTAGAACCACCTTGAAATCATATTAGAGAAACCATAATAAACTCCAACAAACATTATGTTGGCTCTATTATGCACGCAACTCATTCTGGGACCTGTCTAATAAAATAATTATAGACGCACGCTACACACTATCGACTCTACCAAAACAATTGAAATTTTCTCTGTAAGTTGAATTAACTTATGTGCTCTTAATCAAACATCAATAACACTTCTCCAAGCTTAACTCCAAGGGTGCATACTCTTAAGATAGGTGTAACTCAAGAACTAATAAAATCTCTATCGGTTGTTCTGAACAAACACAAGAAGCTGCTACTGGCGAATAGCGACTACATAACTTCACTTGTGTTCATCATCAAACTATGCATCCATAACTAAAACATCACTAACATGTCTTCAACATATATCCAAGCACGCAAGGCTCCATGATAATTGTACGAACAACCATACATAGAACACTGTCTGTTACTCTGCCAGGAACACTGCTGACACCAACTGCAATATAACTGTATGTACTAATAGTTAACCTTTGCGCCCATGATATCATGTTGATATCATGTCCATGCTACATATACTGAAAGCTTACTACATAAGACTTCCATGCATGCTACTTTCCATATGTTGTCATCAATGACAAACATACAGTCAGTACTGGTCTGCTGGCAAATCTTCAACAATCTCCCCCTTTGGCATTGATGGAAACATGTGGAATGAAAAACCACCACCAACCCAAATGAAAATTTCTTTTATAACATTCTCCATTTCCTCTTCAAAACTCCCCCAAAGATGAATCCTCCATTTGCTGCAATATTTTTTAATATTCTCCATTTCCTCAACTGTATTATTGTCATAACTAAATGTTGCTCCCCCTTAGTATATTACTCCTCTTTTTACTTCTATTTTTCATGACTCTACATATACTCCCCCTTTGACATCAATGGCAAAGGGTGCCATTCATTTTAAGCACCATTACTACTCTTGAGGTAGAGTAGTCAACCTTCCACCAGTCCCAGAGGACTGAATCCTTTCCTTCTTTCTTCTAAGTAGAAACAGGGAAGGGAATGACTCCCAACTTCTCCCTGAGATACTCAAAAGTATCCTTAGGCAAGGGCTTTGTGAATATATTTGCCAACTATTCTTTAGTACTCACATAGTCCAACTTGACTTCTTTCTCTACTACTTTCTCTCTTAGGAAGTGATACTTGATCTCAATGTGCTTTGTTTTTGCATGCATCACATGGTTCTTTGACATATTGATAGTGCTAGTGTTATCACAGTGAATAACAATAGGATAATCAATCTGAATTCCAAAATATTTTATCGTCTACTTGATCCAAACAATTGTAGAACAATTCAAGGCTACTGCAACATACTCCGCTTCTGTTGTTGACTGAGAAATACAATTTTTTTTTTTACTTGTCCAAGTGACAAGTCTATCACCAAGAAACACTATTCCACCTAAAGTACTCTTTCTGTCATCAACACATCCCGCCCAATCTGCATTAGTGTACACATGAAGCTCAACATTTTTTGAATTAGGATATCATAGACCATAATCTATAGTACCTTGCAAGTATCTGAATATTCTCTTTACTACCATGAGGTGACTTTGTTTAGGTTCTACTACAAATCTTCCAACTATGCCAACTGCATTGGAAATATCAAGTCTAGTCTGAGTAAGATATATGAGTTTACCAATCATAGACTTATACAATGTTATATCTACTATTGGTGAGTCATCTTCTTTTATAAGCTTGCATCCAGTGATCATAGGAGTTCCTACTAGCTTGCAATCATCCATCTTGAATTTCTTCAATATCTCTTTCACATACTTTGATTGATGAATGAAAATTCCCTTTTCTATCTGCTCCACATCTAGTCCCAAAAAGTACTTGATCAAACCAATCATACTCATCTCAAACTCATTCTGCATTTCTTTGGCAAATTCAGCACTAAGTTTGTCATTACCTCCAAAGATAATGTCATCAACAAATATAGCTACAAGTAGTAAACCTTCAAATGTCTCTCTAATGAATAGATTACAATCTTCTACTCCTTTCTTGAATCCAATCTTTGTTAAGTGTCCATCTAGTCTCTCATACCATGCTCTAGGGGCTTGCTTAAGTCTATAGAGGGATTTCTTCAATCTGCATACCATATCAGGTCTGTCTGATAAAGTGAATCTTTCCGGCTACTCAATGTATACTTCATCTTTCAAGTCTCCATACAAGAATGCTGACTTGACATCCATTTGATAAACTTTGAAGTTTTAAACTGTAGCATAAGCTAAAAACAACTTAATAGCTTCTAATCTACTCAAAGGTGCAAATGTGTCTGAGTAATCAATGCCTTCTCTTTGCGCATATCCTTTACATACTAATCTTTCTTTGTTTCTTACTACTGTACCATCTTCATTCATCTTGTTTCTGAATATCCACTTTGTTCCAATCAAATTTTTATCACTAGGTCTTGGGACCAGTTCCCAAGTGTCATTCTTAACAATCTAATCAAGTTCTTCTTTCATAGCATCATGCTAATTTGAATTATTACATGCATCTTCAACACTTAAAGGTTCAATCTGAGATAGTAAACATACCACTTCATTGCTAGTTGAGTTCTTTGCTTGTGATCTTGTTAAGACTTTTCTGCTCTGATCTCCAATGATGTTTGCCTTGGAATGATTTCCTGATGTAAACTTTGGAACTTTAGGTGAGGCTAACTCATCAGCCTTAGGAGTATTTTCTTCACTTGTCTCAGGGTCATTGAATAACACATCAATATTGTCAAACATTTCTTCAATAACTGTCTCGCTAGTAGAGGGTCTAGGTTCTTCTTCAATCATGGGTGAGTAATCATGATATCTTTCTTGAATCATAAAATTTTTATCAATATTTACATGAGCACTTTTAATGATCTTTTTCAATCTTAAATTGAAACATCTATAAGCTTTTCTTTTAGTAGAGTAACCAAGAAAAATACCTTCATCACTTCTTGCATCAAACTTGCCTACTGCTTCATCCCTCTTGATGTAGCACTTGCTTCCAAAGATTCTAAAGTATTTTATTGTGGGAACATTACCAAACCATAGCTCATAAGGTTTTTTGTCAATGCCAGGCCTTTTCTCTACAATTCCATTCTGCTGAGGGGTTCTAGGGGCACTTAACTATCTCTTTATGCCATGTTCTTTGTAGTAGTCATAAAATCTGTCAGAGGTGAATTCTCCTCCTCTATTTGATCTCAAACATTTTATCTTTAATCCAGATTCATTCTCAACCATAGCTTTGAATATTTTGAACTTCTCAAATGCTTCTGACTTATCTTTTAAGAATGCAACCCACATCATCCTAGTATAATCATCAACAAACAAAATGAAATACCTTTCACCATAGTATGATCTTGTTTGAGTTGGACCACATAGGTCTATATGAATCAGATCCAATTTGTTCTCTGCTAAATTCTGCTTGCTCCTGAATGAATTTCTCACATGCTTCCCCATCACACATTCCCTGCATATAGTATCAACTAGCTTTGCTATGCTAGGAAGATCTCTTACTGCCTTTACATTGCTTATCTTCACTATGTTATCAAAATTGATATGACATAGTCTTTTATGCCATAACCAACTGTCATCAACTTTAGCAACAAAACAACTTGCTTTTGAATTGATTTGAAAAACATTACCTCTTGTCTTTGTGCCTGATGCAATCATAACACCATCTTTTTTTTTAATGATGCATTTGTCATCTTTGAACTCTAATTGATAGCCTTTTCCAAGTAACTGTCCAACACTGAGAAGGTTATGTTTTAAACTATCAACATAAAGAACATCATCAGTACTATTCTTTCCATCCAAAGTCATCTCCTCTACCAACTATAGGTTTAGGAGTGTTGTCTCCAAATCTGACCATACCACCATTGTATTTGTCAAAATGAACAAACCTACCTTTATCACCTGTCATGTGATGTGAACAACCATTGTCTATAATCCAGTCTGTTCTTATATCAGCTTGGGAAATCAAAGCTAGCTCTTGATTTAACTTCTCATCTTTAGGAACTGACTTACTATTCATTTTGTCTACAATAGCAATGAATCCAATTTCTTCTTCATCTAATTCTTCATCCGAAACTCCATCTCCAGCATAGTAGCATTCCTTAGAATACTTAGGCTTGTAATCATTTTTGAACTTTTTAGCTCTAGTGGGACACTTAGATGCAAAGTGACCAATCTTATTACATGAAAAGTACTTAAATGGTAATTGACCTTCATATTTTCCTTTTCCTTTCTTTTCTCTTTTGGAAATCATAGCAATAAACTCATCTAGTGTTTTATCTTCATCATCATCATCAAAATTACCAAAAGTGTTTGCAGATTTCTTACCATGAACTGTTGCTTTGAAAGCTGTCTCACTCTTTGGTTCTTTCTTCAATCTTGAAATCTCAAAAGCTGAGATCTTGCTGATCAAGGTCTCTCTTTTGAAATTTGAAGTAAGCTGCATGGTCTCATCAAGGATGTTGATCTTGCTTTCATATTCTAGAGTAAGAGTAGTCATTACTTTATCCATAATGTCCTCTTCTGATATCTCTCCACCATTTTTCCTGGTTCTAGCAACTGCTTCATTTATCCTCTAATTGTAAGCTCTAATGTTTTCTTTAGGCAGTATCTCTAATGCATTGTATCTTTCCTTCCATGTCTTTCTGCACACACCCTTTGCTTGTTTGTCTCCTTCAAATGTGTCTTCTAGGTGCTTCCATATTTTAGGGGCTGTATCTACCTTTTTTACTTAGGGTCATGATAAGGGCTTCTTTAGCAATGGCATTGTGATGAAAAAATTCCTTTTGTATGTCAGTAGCATCATCTTTTCCAAGGTCTTCTAAGGTAGGAATCTCGGCTGCTTTGATGGTTACATTAAAAACTCCAAAAGAAATGCACTGGAAATGGGTTATCATCTTGTTCTTCCAATCAAGATAATTCTCTCCATTGAACTTAGGACTTTCTTTCTTGAAGTACACCATCTGATCAACCTCAAGCTGTTAAACTTTCTCTTCGAGGCACTTGGTGCTGACACCAATTATTAGGAGTAGTCCCAAGAGATAACAAAGCGGGGGGGGGTGAATCAGTTATCTACAAGATTCAATTTTTTATCCAATTAAGTATACTTAAACATAAAGCATAAACAATATGAAAGAACACTTGAACACAACACCAATATTTTGGTTACGGGGAAACCCAAATAGGTAAAAACCCTAGTGGGACTTGATACCCACTAATATTCTGTACTAGTGTATAATGATCCTTGCTAGAAGATCGTTTACCCTGTTAGGAGTAGCTTTACAATGTATTAAGTACAGTAGACTTGGTCAAGGGTCGGACCCTATTAGGAGTCTTTTACAATTATCCCTGTTAGGGGAGAGGACGAACTGTCCAAGAGCTCACTACTCAAATGGGTGAAGGCTACAACCTTTTGATTAACAGATCCACACTATATCTGGATCTTGGTGAACTGCACTTTGACCTATTGTCTGGATCAGTTCCAGTGAATAGCACAAGTACATTACTTGGTCACATAGACTTTCTTCTGATGGCTCAACACTTCGCACACTCTGCTCTGCTCTGCTTAATCAACCATGAACTACACTTAAGCAATCACAAATGACTGCCTATAAGTATCTTTCATCCAAATGATATAATGAAGTCGGCTTGTTAGAACCACCTTGAAATCATATTAGAGAAACCATAATAAACTCCAAAAAAAAATTTGTCAGCTCTATTATGCACGCAACTCATTCTGGGACCTGTCTAATAAAATAATTGTAGATGCACGCTACACACTGTCGGCTCTACCAAAACAACTGGAACTTTCTTTGTAAGCTAAATTAACTTATGCACTCTTAACCGAACATCAATAATTTTTCTTCAAGCTTAACTCCAAGGGTGCATACCCTTAAGATAGGCGCAACTCAAGAACCAATAAAATCTCTATCGACTCTTCTGAACAAACACAAGAAACTGCTACTAGCGAATAGCGGCTGCATAAATTCACTTGTGTTCATCATCAAACTGTGTCCATAACTGAAACATCACTAACATGTCTTCAACATATATCCAAGCGCACAAGGCCCCATGATAACTGTATGGAAAACCATACATATAACACTATCTGTTACTCTGTCAGGAACATTGTTGACACCAGCTGCAATATAACTCTCTGTACTAATAGTTAACCTCTGCGCCATGCTGATATCATGTCCATGCTACATATACTGAAAGCTTATTGCATAAGACTTCCATGCATGCTACTTTACATATGTTAACCGACTCGGTGATTTGTAAGCTCAGAATGCCTTCTTATGTGATTATAGCTAATTCTCATCGAACGGTTCACCGACTCGGTGAGTTGTGAACTCAGAATGGCTTGTTACATGATTGTAGCTGATTCTCATCGAATGGTTGACCGATTTAGTGATTTGTAAGCTCAGAATGACTTGTTACGTGATTGTAGATGATTCTCATCAAATGGTTGACCGATTTGGTGCTTTGTAAGCTTAGAATGGCTTGTTACGTGATTGTAGTTGATTCTCACTGAACAGTTGACCGATTCAGTGATTTGTAAGCTTAGAATGCCTTGTTACATGATTGTAGCTAATTCTCATCGAACGATTGACCAATTCAGTGATTTGTAAGCTCAAAATGGCTAGTTACGTGATTGTAGTTGATTCTCGTTGAACGATTGACAGATTCGGTGATTTGTGAGCTCAGAATGGCTTGTTACATGATTGTAGCTAATTCTCATCGAACAGTTGACCAATTCAGTGATTGTAAACTCAGAATGGCTTGTTATGTGATTATAGGTGATTCTCATCAAAAGGTTGATCGATTCGGTGATTTGTTAGCTCAGAATAGCTTGTTACATGATTGTAGCTGATTCTCATCGAACGGTTGACCGATTTAGTGATTGGTAAGCTTAGAATGACTTGTTACATGTTTGTAGTTGATTCTCATCGAACGATTGACCGATTCAGTGATTTTTAAGCTCAGAATGGCTTGTTACGTGATTGTAGTTGATTCTCATCGAATGGTTGACCGATTTGGTGATTTGTAAGCTCAAAACGGCTTGTTATGTGTTTATAGCTGATTCTCATCAAACTATTGATTGATTCGGTGATTTGTAAGCTCAGAATGGTTTGTTACATTATTGTAGTTGATTATCATCAAATGGTTGACCGATTCAGTGATTGGTAAGCTTAGAATGGCTTGTTACGTGATTGTAATTAATTCTCATCAAACGGTTGGTCGATTTGGTGATTTTTAAGCTCAGATTGGCTTGTTATGTCATTGTAAGAGATTCTCATCGAATGGTTGGCCGATTTAGTGACTTGTAAGCTCAAAATGGCTTGTTATGTGATTGTAGCTAATTCTCTTCGAACGGTTGGCCGATTGGGTGATTTACAAGGTCAGAATGGCTTGTTACGTGATTCTAGCTGATTCGGTTACAAGAAGTGGTTGCCGTTGCACCAAAAGTTTAACTCGTTAATGCCTGATACAATCACTAGACTTATAGAAGACATAGGGGACAGTTGAGCCATGTCATGAATTCTAAGGGGAGCACTGGCCATTTGTCCAACAATCTCCCCATCAATGTTACCCGAGGGAATTTGAACCTTTGACCAACCTTTCATGGCACTTGTTACAAGTAGTGGTTGCCGTGGCACCAAAAGATCAACTTGTTAATGCCTGATACAACCACTAGACTTATACAAGACATAGGAGGCAGTTAAAAAATGTCACAAATCCCAAGGGCAGCGGTGGCCATTTTTTTAGTAGATTCTCATCAAACGGTTGACCGATTGGGTGATTTGTAAGCTCAGAATGGGTTGTTACATGATTGTAGCTAATTCTCATCGAATGGTTGACTGATTCAGTGATTTGTAAGCACATAATGGCTTGGTATGTGATTGTAATTGATTCTCATCGAACATTTGACTGATTCAATGATTTGTATGCTCAGAATGGCTTGTTACGTGATTGTAGCTGATTCTCAATGAATGGTTGACTGATTTAGTGATTTGTAAGCTCAAAATGGCTTGTAACGTGATTGTAATTGATTCTCATCGAATGGTTGACTGATGCAGTGATTTTTCAGCTTAGAATGGCTCGTTGCATGATTGTAGTTGATTCTCATTGAACGTTTCACCGACTCGGTGATTTGTAAACTTAGAATGGCTTGTTACGTGATTGCAGCTGATTATCAATAAACAGTTGACCGATTCGATGATTTGTAAGCTCAGAATGGCTTGTTACATGATTGTAGTTGATTCTCATTGAATACTTAACCAATTCAATCATTTGTAACCTAAGAATGACTTGTTATGTAATTGTACCCGATTCTCATCGAATGATTGACCGATTCGGTGATTTGTCAGCTCAGAATGGCTTGTTACATGATTGTAGCTGATTCTCATCAAACGGTTGACTGATTTGATGATTTGTAAGATAAGAATGGCTTGTTACATAATTGTAGCCGATTCTCATTGAATGATTGACTGATTTGGTGATTTGTAAGCTTAGAATGGCTTGTTACATGATTGTAGCTGATTCTCATCGAATGGTTGACTGAATCAATGATTTGTAAGCTCATAATGGCTTGTTACGTGATTGTAATTTATTTTCATTGAATGGTTGACCGATTAGGTGATTTGTAAGCTTAGAATGGCTTGTTACATGATTGTAGCTAATTCTCATCGAACAGTTCACTGACTCGGTGATATGTAAGCTAAGAATGTCTTGTTATGTGATTGTAGCTGATTCTCAATGAACAGTTGACTGATTCAATGATTTGTAAGCTCAGAACGGCTTGTTACATGATTGTAGTTGATTCTCATCAAATGGTTGACCAATTCAATGATTTGTAAGCTCAGAATAACTTTTTACATGATTGTAGCTGATTCTAAATGAATGATTGACCGATTCCATGATTTGTAAGCTCAGAATGGCTTGTTACGTGATTGTAGCTGATTCTCATCGAACGGTTAAATGTTTTAGTGCTTTGTAAGCTTAGAATGGCTAGTTACGTTATTGTAGTTGATTCTCATCAAACAGTTGACCGATTCAATGAGTTGTAAGGTCAGAATGGCTTGTCACGTGATTGTAATTGATTCTCATGAAATGGTTGACTGATTTGATGATTTGGAAGGTCAAAATGGCTTGTTACATCATTGTATGTGATTCTCATCGAATGGTTCATTGATTCAGTGATTTATAAGCTTAAAATGGCTATTTACGTGATTGTAGCTGATTCTCATCAAACGTTTGACTGATTCGGTGATTTGTAAGCTCAGAATGGCTTGTTACATGATTGTAGTTGATTCTCATCTAACGGTTGGCCGATTTGGTGATTTGTAAGCTCAGTATGGCTTGTTACATGATTGTAGCCTATTCTCATCGAACGGTTGACCGATTCAATGATTTGTAAGCTTAGAATGGCTTGCTACGTGATTGTAGTTGATTCTCATCGAACGGTTGACCGATTGAGTTTTTTGTAAGCTCAGAATGCCTTGTAATGGGATTGTGATTAATTCTTATCGAACAGTTGACTGATGCGATAATTTGTAAGCTACGATTGGCTCATTACATGACTGTAGCTGGTTCTCATCGAATGGTTGAGCGATTCAGTGATTTGTAAGCTTAGAACGGCTTGTTACATGATTGTAGTTGATTCTGATCAAACATTTGACCGATTCAGTGATTTGTAAGCTCAAAATTGCTTTTTACGTGATTGTAGCTGATTCTCAAGGAATGGTTGACCGATTCGGTGATTTGTAAGCTAAGAATGGCTTGTTACGTGATTGTAGCCAATTCTCAGTGAATGGTCAATTGATTTGATGATTTGTAAGCTAAGAATGGCTTGTTACTTAATTGTAACTGATTCTCATGAAAAGATTGACCAATTCAGTGATTTGTAAGCTCAGAATGGCTTGTTACATGATTGTACTTGATTCTCATCAAACGGTTGACTGATTCGGTGATTTGTAAGCTCAAAATGGCTTGTTACATGGTTTTAGCTGATTCTCATCAAACGGTTGACCAATTCGGTGATTTGTAAGCTCAGTATGGCTTGTTACGAGATTGTAGCTGATTCTCATTAAACGGTTGACCGATTCAGTGATTTATATGCTCAGAATGGCTCTTTACATGATTGTAATTGATTCTCATCGAAGGGTTGACCGATTCGGTGATTTTTAAGCTCAGAATGGCTTGTTACATGATTGTAGTTGATTCTCATTGAACAGATAACTGATTCGGTGAATTGTAAGCTCAGAATGGCTTGTTATGTGATTGTAGCTGATTCTGATTGAATAGTGGACCGATTCAATGATTTGTAAGCTAAGAATCGCTTGTAATGTGATTTTACCAAATTCTCATGGAACGGTTCACTGATTCAATGATTTGTAAGCTCAAAATGGCTAGTTACATGATTGTAATTGATTGTCATCAAATGGTTGACCAATTTGGTGATTTATAAGCTCAGAATGGCTTGTTACATGATTGTAGCTGATTCTCATCAAACAGTTAACCGTTTCAGTGATTTGTAAGCTTAGAATGGCTTGTTACGTGATTGTAGCTGATTCTCATCAAAGGGTTGACTGATTCGGTGATTTGTAAGCTCAGAATGGCTTGTTAGGTGATTGTAGCTGAGTCTCATCAAACTATTTACCGATTTGGTGATTTGTAAGCTAAGAATGGCTTGTTACGTTATTGTAGCTGATTCTCATCGAATGATTAACCAATTTGGTGATTTGTAAGCTGAGAATGGCTTGTTACGTGATTGTAGCTAATTCTCATCAAAATGTTGAACAATTCGGTGATTTGTAACCACAAAACCACTTGTTACATGATTGTATCAGATTCTCATCCAAGGGTTGACTGATTCGGTGATTTGTAAGCTCAGAATGGCTTGTTACATGATTGTAGCCAATTATCATCGAATGGTTGACCGATTCGATGATTTGTAAGCACATAATGGCTTGTTACGTGATTGTAATTTATTCTCCTTGACCGGTCGACCGATTTAGTGATTTTTCAGCCCAGAATGGTTTGCTACCTGATTGTAGTTGATTCTCATCAAACGGTTGACCGATTCAGTGATTTGTAAGCTTAGAATGGCTTGTTGTGTGATTGTAATTGATTTACATCAAACGGGTGACCAATGCGGTGATTTGTATTCTCAAAATGCCTTGTTAAGTGATTGTAGCTTATCCTCATCTAACGCTTGACCGATTCGGTGATTTTTAAGCTCAGAATGCCTTGTTATGTGATTGTAGGTGATTGTCATCGAACATATGACCACTTTGGTGATTTGTAAGGTCAGAATGACTTGTTACGTGATTGTAGTTGATTCTCATGGAACGGTTGACCGATTCACTGATTTCTAAGCCTAGAATGGCTTTTTACATGATTGTAGTTGATTCTCATCGAACGGTTGACCGATTCCATGATTTGTAAGCTTAGAATGGCTTGTTACATGATTATAGCTGATTCTCATCAAACTGTTGACCAATTCTATTATTTGTCAGCTCAAAATGGCTTGTTACGTGATTGTAGCTAATTCTCATGGAATGGTTGACCGATTCGGTGATTTGTAAGGTTAGAATGGCTTGTTACATGATTGTAATTGATTCTCCTCCAATGGTTGATTGATTTGGTTATTTGTAAGCTCAGAATGGCTTGTTACGTGATTGTAGCTTATTCTCATCAAATGGTTGACCGATTTGTTGATTTTTACACTTAGAATGACTTGTTAATTGTAGCTAATTCTCATCAAACGGTTGACCCATTCCTTAATTTGTAAGCTCAGAACGGCTTGTTATGTGATTGTAGTTGATTCTTATCAAATGCATGACTGATTCAATAATTTGTAAGGTCAAAATGGCTCTATACGTGATTGTAGCTAATTCTCATCGAATGGTTAATCGATTCAGTTATTTGTAAGCTCATAATGGCTTTTTACGTGATTGTAGCTGATTCTCATCGAATAATTGACTGATTTTGTGATTTGTAAGCTCAGAATTGCCTTTTACATGATTGTAGCTGATTCTCATCGAACGGTTGATCGATTCGATGATTTGTCAGCTCAGAATTGCTTGTTACATGATTGTAATTGATTGTCATCAAATGGTTGACTGAATCAGTGATTTGTAAGTTCAAAATGGCTCTATACATGATTGTAGTTGATTCTTATTGAAAGGTTGACCAATTCAGTGATTTGTAAGCTTAGAATGGCTTATTACATGATTGTAGCTAATTCTCATCAAATGGTTGACCGATTCAGTGATTTGTAAGCTTAGAATGGCTTTTTAGATGATTGTAGCCAATTCTCAATGAACGATTGATCGATTCAAAGATTTGTAAGCTCAGAATGGCTTGTTACATAATTTTAGCTGATTCTCATCGAACTTTTGACCGATTCCATGATTTGTAAGCTCAAAATGGCTTGTTACGTGATTGTAGCAGATTCTAATCGAACGATTGAGTGATTCAGTGATTTTTAAGCTCAGAATGGCTTGTTATGTGATTGTAGTTGATTCTCATCGAACGGTTGACCGATTCGGTGATTTGTAAGCTCAGAATGGCTTGTTACGTGATTGTAGCTGATTCCCATTGAACGGTTGACCGATTCAGTGATTTGTAAGCTGAAAATAATGTGTTACGTGATTGTAGCTGATTCTCATTGAACCGTTGACCGATTCGATTATTTGTGAGTTTACAATGGCTTGTTACATGATTTTGTTGATTCTCATCGAACATTTGACTGATTCGGTGAGTTGTAAGCTCAGAATGGATTTTCATATGATTGTAGTTGTTTCTTATCAAACGGTTGACCGATTCGGTGAGTTGTGAGCTCAGAATGGCTTGTTACGTGACTTGCGCTGATTCTAATCGAACGGTTGACCGATTCGGTGATTTGTAAGCTCAAAATGGTTTGTTATGTGATTGTATCTGATTCCCATCGAATGGTTGACCGATTTGGTGATTTGTAAGCTTAGAATGGCTTGTCACGTGATTGTAGCCGATTCTCATCGAACGAATGATTGATTCAGTAATTT